>JAVSBV010000103.1:4651309-4679236 GCA_033117975.1 Parotocinclus spilosoma
TTAATTTAATACAATTTCGAATAAGGCTGTAACATAACAAAATGTGGAAAAAGTGAAGCGCTGTGAATACTTTCCGGGTGCACTGTACAGCTACCCAGCAGGCTGTATGGAAGAGAGGCAAGAAGAAAGCTTTTCTTTGTGAAAAAGATATTCGAAATGCATGTTGGAGACATACTGATGTGCTTAAATCGGAATTTTCTGGCGTTGTTTCTAAGTGTTATGTGTAGCACAATCCAGACATTGTTGAACAATCTTAGAGCACCTCCACAGTAAAGTGGAACCCAGGGAAGAGGTAGATATAGGGAAAATATGTATTTGCAGTTCACATCAGGAGAGTGATTCAAGTGATAAATGGTTAGTAAAAGAGGAAAGCTGAAATCAGAAGACTAAAATTACTTGGGCTTAATGTATAGAATGTATATTTTTTGTTGCCTCTAAGAAAAATAAAGAAGATAAAGAAGATCGATATAATTTGAGATTGGAAAACCACCCCACTTCAAGTTTTTATTTTTCCATTTTGAGGAGGTTATATAATATTTCTGGTTGTAGATGACATTTTGGGTTGTGGATGCCAGTTCGTATTGCAGTGTTCTTCAGACAAGCATGTTCACTGTGGCCATTATTATAGCCGCCCGGCGATGTATCAGCAGAGTAAGTGACCCGTAATCATGAGACTCCTAAAGCAAATTCCACTCATTGTCCTCAGTTTACACCAACACAAGCTCTTTTTTCTTCCCTAACAAATGGTTGTTTATGAACAATACACAGTGGAGGCTTGGAATTTAAATTTAATTGGTTCCAGAAGGCCGGTCGACTCTGATTTGTTTGTAGATTAAATCAAATTTCTTATTATTCGCATATGAAGTAGTGTAAATAGGATGCAAGAAATGATTGTTTTTACACCTATAATAATATGTAATTAATGATTAAGTGCATAAGTAAAGCAAATGTATGTAATACAATGTATTCAAGTGGTGTGGCTTTTGATTTCAGATTTTTCCACTGCACACAGAAACATTTAAAATCATATAAAATATGTCTAAATATTTATAAGGATGCTTTTTCATTAGAAGCCAATACGCTGGCTTGCAAGTTTAGCCCAGATGTTAAAGTCATGCAGGTAGCCTGTGTCTGAGAACAGCAGTCCCTCGCTCATGACAGAGTGAAAAAGTGTTGTGGTGGCTGAAGCTGCCACAGAGTAGAAATTGAGACCTTAAGTCCCTGCTGAGTTAGAGGAAGTTATTAGGGTACATCCAAGGCCCCTTATCCAAAGTAAGGTATAGAATGATAACTCAGCATTGAAGGGAAGATCTGTGATGGATACTGGTTGAATTCCCTAATGTTAAGCCTGTATCTCTAGCCTCTGATTGTTTGGGGCTCTGCCAGGAGAAAGGCCAGAGGAAGAACAAAATTAAGGGTTTCAAGGTATAGGGAGTTGAGAGTAGAAGGCTGGTCTGGCTCTCTGCCGGGCTTTAGTTTGTGGGCATGGAGTCTTTTACGGTTGTTCACTATGTTATCACCATAGCCTAGTTTCACAACAAGATTCTACTTCTACAATCAATTAACCCCTCCTCCCCTCACCTGCCTGTTGGTGTTAACAGTCTTCAGCAAGCTGATAAATTATGTAAGCATTGGAAGGCATAGTTTTTTTACTAGAGATGTTTGGAACGTGGTATTTGTCCCAATGTCTGTGAAAAGAATAACAGGTTACAAAGAAAAATAATTAAAAAAGAACATTAATGGGGCAGGTAGAATCTCCCTGTGTTCACAGTCTGTCCAATTTCAGGCCTCTTTCATTTTGCTTTAGTTTTTGTCTGATGTTTAAATATCCCAGCCAAATCACTGAATAATTACATCATAAATCATTATCATACCCTGGCCTTTCCACAAGCTCAACCAGAGCAGTCTAATCTGAGTTTAACTAAGGCTTCTGCCTTTTAAAATCTAGCTCACGTTTACATATTACCTCCAAATTTTACTCCATAAATCAACCTGCACGGTTAAAGAGGCTACAGTTTTGATTTCTGCTTAAGATTATTTCCTCCAGGCTGATTACTTCCCTCTGCATGTAATGCAAGAAATTCAGTTTGATAAGCCATTGCACACCATGAGTTAAATTTACTCACAGTTTATCAGAAAACACATAATTGCTTTGTTATCACTGTTTGCGGCTGATGAGATATCTGTTAAATCATTGCATAATTGTAGCTACTAATTTCTCTGGAACTAGTCTTAATTATGCACAGAGATGAATATCAAATTAAATGTAAATTAAATGTTATTTTTAAACAAGCAGCACTGGAGTTATAGTTTACAGTAGAGATTTACAGCTGTGATATACTGACATATCAAATATCTTTCTAACAGCACTGCTGGATTTTTAACTTACAGTTTGTAGGCCAGATCTATAATCAATGGCCTCTATATATAAAACATGATTTTGCTTAATTTACTCCATCAAGACATGTTTTGATATGTTAACCGATTAATCATTAGTTCATGTAAAATACTGTTTTTTTGTAATATTGTAATAGGCTACATCAGCATGCCGTGATAAGATGGTGGCGACAAATGCAGCGTTGCAGGATAGCACATATGTTTAATATGTGAACACTAGGCAGAGGCAAAGTCAGGAATTCCGGGTTTGGTACACATTCAGGTTAATAACAAGATCTGAAGGGCAAGGTCAGAAGCTTAAATAAGTAACGGAACCGGGTCGACAACAGTGAGGAAAACGGAAAAAAGGACTGAGAATGGAGTAAATATATAGAAGTGTACATGATGAGTGCCAGGTGTTCAGAATAATGGTGATATTGGGCATGGGGTTGAACAGGCATGGTCATGTGAGCAGTCTGTGGGTGTGACAGTGAAACCTGAGTGAGACCTGATGGCTGATTGCCATGTGGACGTCGGCTTACGAGGGTGGCCCCAGTGGTGAGGAGCTGGGTAATCCAGTTGCCAGGCATGGACAACAGGGTCAGAATCAGAATGATGGTGATCATGGGTGTGGTTGGCTGGCATTGTCATGTGAGCAGTCCATCAGTGTGACATGGGCACTAAGTGAAAATGTACTGTAACTGATAAACACAACCGTGCTGCTAGTGCGACATATAATACAGCCTTTATGATAGAATATCTATAGCAAAATAACTACATATCTACATCAAAAAGAATAGCTATTTCTGCTTATGCATAAGTAGTACATGAACGATGATGTAATTATGCAAGTTACCGACACTTTTTGGAAAAGAGGTTACACTTAAATAAGTTCAATTTAATTAAAACTTGCTTATTAGTATTTATAATTTGCATTTTATTTTCTATATAAAAATGCAGAATGTGCAGTGCAGTGCCAAAAAGCATGTGCTCTAACCTAGAGAGAGGTATTGTAAAATCAGTAGTAATAGAGACACGAGGAAAATGTATCTGCAGTAAAAAGCCACTGATATTAGGACATGTGATACTCCTTTTTTTATATTCCTTTAAGTGTAAACTCTGATGTATTTTGTCTTTCTAAGTCCTACAAGATTAATTTGTTTTTTGCATATTTTACCACTTCACTAAGCCAGGTGTTGGTACAGTCTTCGTATCAGAAAATACACTAGACACTTCGACACTGTAAGAGAGAGAGAGAGAGAGAGAGACAGACAGACAGACAGACAGACAGAGAGACTGACAGAGAAAGAGAAAGAGTTACTTTGGGGGCTAATCAACACCCAACCAAATGGCACCATATAAAAGATTGGACCATGCTATATTTCAATGCTACACATTTCTAGATCAGTAGTGCTAGAGCATCATGTGTTTGTGTGTGTGGGGGGGGGGGCAAAGACAAAAAACTTAAATATTACTTGGTCATCACTTAAGCATCACATAAAAAAAAAATAATAATAACTAGAAAATGCAGCTCCCGGAGGAATTGCGGATGTGTGTTGCATCGGTGCCGTCGGTTTTGTGCTGGCGCTGGTCTGATGCCCGTTCGGTCCCGGTCGGCCGTGGCTCCGAGAATTGCTTAGTTGTAGTCGGGCATGTGTCCGAGACTCGGTCGGTTCTGTTTGGGCTCGAGTTTGAGTCCCGGTCGGTCGTGGAAGAGTGCGGGTCTGACACCCAGTTGGTTTTGGTATATTTTAGATCTATACAAGCACACCATTCCCAAATATGCTGCTCATTTTTGTGTTCGTCCCATGTCGATATCTTTATCCTATCGCTTATGCGAAAAGTGTATCTGCGCGAGAAGGCTCTGCTGATTGTTTCTGATGTAAAATGGTGTAGATCCAGTAAGAAAAGCCGGAACTATGCCAGGTTTTAATCAGAGTCATTGCAGCATGGCTCTGAAGGAGCTGAGAGGCCCCTCCCCCTCTGTCTCCCACTCCCTCCCCCTCCCTTTCCCTCTCCCTCTGCATCTGTGTGTGTGACAAAAAGGCACAGCACTTCCAGAGCTGGGACTTCCAGGACTCAGTCCATCATATCTCGGAAACGAATTACTCAACCGATTAGATATTTTACAGTTTGATAGAAAAGGCTTATGCCTACGTTTAAAAGTTAAATGGAGTTTCTACGTGAAACTGTACTTAAGTTACGACCGTCTGTTTGACTGTCACTGAGAAACATTCTGACAGAGTGAGTTTACAGTGTAAGCTAGAAGCTGGTGGAGTGAGGGAAAAAGTGAACGGAGCGTCCCATCACTCTAAAAATTACCACAACCGGTGACATCATAGCCGGGTCCGACTGGGCCGATTTTCGTGTTTATAGCTTAAAAAGTGACCGAGTTATGGCAGTATGAAAATGAGCCCTATTCATTGCCTATGGGATTTTTGCGCGGGAAAATCGGGGACACCGGGTACACGGTTCGAGGTATCTTCGAGGTAGCCTTGAACAAGCACAACTCACACAATCGGGCCGCGCAAACTGGAGTTCGAACGGACGGATATCTCGAAAACTGTGGGCTGTGAAACGTGGCGAAGAAACGGCGGAACTATAATAATAATAATAATAATAATAATAATAATAATATAAGTCGGATAACAATATATGTCAATCAACAATATATGTTGCTAAAGCAACACACATAATAAATTGTAAATCAAAAACATTAATAACTTCTTGTGCAAAACTGCATCAAGGTTTTTAAAAACACAGAGGGACACTCCCTTTTGAAATATTCCCAGACCTCTATCTTTTATTGTTTAAAAGCAAAGTTGGACATGGTGCATTTCACATGTGAGGTTTTTGAGTATTTACATCCAAAAACAAACAGTACTGGTGAATAAAAAAGCCAACTGTATTAACATTCTGCTGAGGAGATCGAACATAGGGATTAATCCAGTAAGCTCAGCAAACAGTGGGAAACACTATCAGGTCTATTATCAAAAATACAAAGGGGTAAAAGAGGTGAATTGAATTTTAACACAAGTCCATTGGTAGGCAGAAAACAGTGTAAAATTATGAATCGAAATGCTTTAGAGCGTTTGGGCAGAGGCCCTTTAGACCAGGAGTGTGTTGGTTCTCTAGGATTAGAGAGATGGGCTTTCCATTTAGAGTTGCCTCTGCCTTTTAATTTGTTTTTTATCAAGTTTGGCCATACTACCCTAACCAAAAATACCTCAATGATCTGATCAGAGACCTTGGTCTCACCAAGCCCAACACTGAGCTTCTGACATCAATGCTCAAGCAATGGATTAGATAAATTAGATAAAAGTGTCCAAGTCACAGATCAGAGGAAGCATCACCAAGTTTTTTTCAGCTTCTTCAGTCATCAAGATAGACTGTGCTTCTGCAACAATGTGGCCGGTCTATTCGAGGCTATAGGTATCACCTGTTACTCGAAGGAGTGGCACCTTTTCATAGACAGTTCATGCAAGAGCCTCAAGCCCGTGTTGCTTTACAATGGGAACAAGTATCCGTCTCTTCCTGTAGCCCACAGGCGGGACTGGCCTCAGCGGAACAAGTTCTCTGTGGGAAAGAACAATGTAAAGTGGGAGCCACTGGTGGACCCACACAAGGTGCTGTTGCCACCACTACACATCAAGTTGGGACTCATAAAACAATTTTGTCAGCGCTCTAAATAAGGAGTCGAGAGCTTTCAATTACCTCCAAGATCTTTTCCCTAAGCTGTCTGAAGCAAAGATCAAAGCTGGTGTCTTCGTTGGCCCACAAATCAAGAAGATCATAGATTACAGTGAATTTCCCAAGAAGCTGAATAGGAAGGAGAGAGCAGCTTGGAACAGTTTCATCGCAGTGGTTCACGGCTTCCTATGCAATCATAAAGATGAAAACTATGCACAACTTCAGACTCTGATAAAGAACTATGCTGCAATAGGCTGCAGGATGTCGACTATATTTGGGGATTGATTTGTGAAACTGATTTGCAGTATAGTCGTAAATCTTGGAAAACCACACACTTCTGAACAGTTTTTGGTAATCTGTGTAAATTTGCAATGCATATAGTGTTATTTGTCTGACTGTATGAATGAGAAGATGCAAAATCAACTGTTTCTATAGTAAAAATGCATAACTTTTGTTGCTGTGGCCACAGAAGCGAAGTTTATGATGAATGTAAGCAATGTTACATTTGTTTTAGACATAAGCAATTGGAATATAACACTAAAAGGCTGGGAACAAAACTTGTGTTACATTGTGTTATATAGCCTACTGCTCACCAAAATTTAGGGATATTTAATTATGAAATATCCCATAATTAAATATACCCCTGACGGCTACAAACTAAATGGAGAAATAGAACTAGAACCTAGTTGAAAACTTTGGTTGTTTTGATCTTCACGTGAGTAAGTGACAGTTGTGTGCTGTGCAAGGAGCTGGCATCTGTGTTAATTACAGGCAGTAATAAGAGAGCTGAACCAGACTGCAAGACACTGGGTATTTTTAGAGCCCCTACATAGTTATCTAACGTGCAGCCAACATCTGCACTGTCACACTGCACCAGGAATTAGCACGAGATTTAGTTTTCACTCAGGATTCATACAGTGGGTACAGAAATTATTCAGACCCCTTTAAATTGTTCACTCTTTGTTTCATTGCAGCCATTTGCTAAAATCAAAAAAGTTCATTTTTATTTCTCATTAATGTACACTCAGCATCCCATCTTGACAGAAAAAAAACAGACATGTAATTTTTTGGGGTAAATTTATTAAATCTATATTAATTAATATATCACATGGTAATAAGTATTCAGACCCTTTGCTGTGACACTCTTATTATCTTTCATGAGATAGTTCTACTCCTTCATTGGAATCCAGCTGTATTTCATTGAACTGATTGGACTTGATGAGGAAAGGCACACACCTGTCTATATAAGACCTCACAGCTCACAGTGATGTCAATGCAAATAAGAATTATAAGGTCCAAGGAGCTCAGAGACAGAATTGTGGCAAGTCAACTATCACTGCAGCCCTCCACCAGTTTTATTCTTTATGGCAGAGAAAGCCCGCATAGACTTTGCCAAAAAACACATGAAAGACTCCCAGACTATGAGAAATAAGATTCTCTGCTCTGATGAGACAAAGATTAAACTTTTTGGTGTTAATTCTAAGCAGTTTGTGTGGAGAAAACCAGGCACTTCTTATCACTGCCCCATTCCAACCCCAACAGTGAAACATGGTGGTGGCAGCATCATGCTATGGGGGTGTTTTTTAGCTGCAGGAACAGGGCAACTCGTTGCAACTGAAGGACAGAGGAATGCAGCCAAGTACTGACATTTCCTGGAAGAAAACCTTTTCCAGAGTGCTCAGTACCTCAGACTGGGCTGAAGGTTCACCTTCCAACAAGACAATGACCCTAAGCACAGAGCTAAAATAACAAAGGAGTGGCTTCAGAACAACTCTGTGACCATTCTTGAGTGGCCCAGCTAGAGCCCTGACCTAAACCCAACTGAGTATCTCTGGAGAGACCTGAAAATGGCTGTCTACCAACGTTCACCATCCAACCTGACAGAACTGGAGAGGATCTTCAAGGAAGAATGGCAGAGAATCCCTAAATCAAGATGTGAAAAACTTGTTGCATCATTTCCAAGAAGACTTATGGCTGTACTAAAAAGGCTACTTCTACTAAATACTAAGCAAAGCGTCTGAATTCTTATGAACATGTAATATTTTAGTTTTTCTTTTTTAATACATTTGCAAAACTTTTTACGTCTTTTGTTTCTGTCAAGATGGGATGCTGAGTGTACATTAATGAGAAATAAAATGAACTTTTTTGATTTTAGCAAATTAATGAATGCATTGAAACAAAAAGTGATCAATTTAAAGGGGTCTGAATACTTTCTGTACCCACTGTATCTCCAATTGTGGTTACACTGCCATGTCAGACATGGTGAAATGATCATTTATTAATAAATGACTGATTCCTGACAAGTTCATAATCTGCTTTTTACAGTTCCTAATTGTGCATAGTGCTGAAAAAGAGGAACAATTGGGTTTTGGTTATTATTTCTACATTGGAAACTTGTATCTGGTCGGTAGCATATATGACCACTGAGCAACACCTGAATGAATTTAGTTCAAGTTCAGCAAGTACTGGTTCTGGTGGCTAAGACATCCAGTGAAACAAAGTAGCCCACCATGGTGGCCCATAAAATAAGTTTCCGAATTTGGGTTAGTTTATCTAATTGGGGGGAAAAAAATAGAAAAATTATGCAATACTTTGAGGACCAAGCTGTCTCCTTCAATTTGTACAGTGTGATAGAAATGGAAGGATAAATGTCCTGCTCTTTTAAAGTTTACAGCCAATCTTACCTGACTTACAGGATTTGTTATGAAAGAGCTAGATGTTTAATTGGTGACATGCTTTCTAGACTGGAGCTATTTGTGGTGAGATCCAATCTCGTAAATGTCAGCTGTATTCTGTTAGAACATATTGCGCACTTTTTAAGCACTTTGAGTTTTCTGGATCCCTTTTACACAGCAAAGTTGAAATCGAATGAAATCACTAATTGTCATTTTCTCTTCTCTTCTTTTTTCTCTATTTAACTTAAGTACACCTCAAATGCAACTGAAAATGTAACTTTTAATAGACTGCAGTAGTGAAAGAAGGAATTTATTGATGCTGGACTATGCAGTTGGCTTTTAAGTAATACACAGACGCATTGTTACTGGATAACAGATTTGCCCTTCTATGTAGAGTCATATGATGTCCTCCTCCCGTTCAAATTATTTTCTCACTTATATCACTAATCAAAACAAAAACACACCCAACACCCTTCATGCCATTGAGTGACAGCTGTGGCTGGTCACAAGCATTCCCCAGAGCCAATGCATGTCACAGACACGCACTAATATCCAGTGTGTGTGTGTGTGTGTGTGTGTGTGTGTGTCCATCTGGGATCCTAGCCTTCAAACTGCTGTCACCAAGCTCTCTCCCGGCAGAAAGACCAAGGGACAAGAGGAGGCAGCGTGTGTGAAGGAAAGCCTCACAGGGGTGAGGAGAAAGCTGTCCAAAGCCAGCTGGTCTGGCTTTGAGAAAAGCAAAAAGAAGACTGAGAAAAAGACAGACAGATAAAGACAGAAAAGAAGAAGAAAGACGGTATTAAGGTTAAAGAAAGTTTTCTGTTTGGTAAATGCAACAGTGACCCCACTGAAGTGAAGACAGGCACTTGGATGAGGTCTTTACAGCAGGTTCTGTGAAGGCAGCAGTACTGCAGTAGATGTGACAGGTGAGACATATATAAGGGGGTTTGGTAGTTTATTGGCTTAACATGAGCTACTAAAACAACAACAAAGTTCAAATGAAATGTCATAGACAAGAATGTACTTTTGTGTGTGAAATTTAATGGATGTAAAGTGCTAGTATTTTTGACAAGCTATTAGATTTTTTTCAGGTCGTTGAGTAGTGTGGGGGTGCAGCCAATGCCTCTCATGCCTATAACTACAAACAAAGTTAGTAGGCCCTAAGTGTAAATGACAGTGTGATTCCCTGCGATGTTCCAGGTTGTATTCCCAGGTTGTGTGCCTAGAGCTGGTTGATCTTGCAATAGGTGGATTTATTAAACCACAGCTTAAACCCTACATAAGCCAGCATGATCTGAAATACATACAGTTCCATTCAAACAACAGCAATTCTGATGCAGGAATGACTTTCAAACACAGACAAGACATGAATTTAGCATTTAAGATAATCTGTCATGGCAGTGTTGCTTATTCAAATGTTTTCAAAACTGATTCCAAGTGCAATGACTGAAAAAATTGAATTATGCATCTATCTGTTAATTCTATTAACATATATTTGATTAAAGTATACCATTGCATATCTTATATGAACTAACTAACCTCATTCATAATAATAATATTATAAATTGAAATTATAAGTGTGGCACGTTTTTAGCCTTGGATTGAATTTCAAGTGGCTAGCTACAACTTTATGGAAACAGAAAGAGAGACATAGGCAGGGATGAATAAACTCATAAAAATACCATGAGACATGGAAAGTATATAATAGAGATTTCATAAGAACCTGGAGGAGTTTATAGGAGTTTATAGGACTTTATTACATGATTTAAAAGTTAAAATCGGGTAGACTCTGCATGGTAATTCCACAGTTAAACTAGAGTTCAAATATGTGGAAGTACATAAACATTATTTTAGAAATAAAATAATGATTTTTTTTTTTAATTAAGGAACTATTAAATTGATTTGTAAATGATTTACTTATAAAGTATTATTCATATTTGACTACAAATCCAAATTCTTGAACAGTTAATTATTTTTTGGCACTGTCTTAGCCCAGCCAATTTGCTATTTATTTGTTGCAGTGACTTTCAGCTGATTTAATTAAATAAAACTGCTTTTTTAAAACATGCCAGCCTATAGTTAGTTTGAGACATTAAGGCCATTTTAATGCTTCGGATTGCCAGGAAACTAAAGCTCTCATACCAAGGTGTTCTGTACTCTTTACAAGGACAGGGACTTACCAGTGTCACCTAAAGCAAAAAAATGATGTGAATCAGAGTCTGGTTTTATACACTGCTCATACGTATTATTATTACTATTACATATGTTTGACTAATAATTAATACATTTTTGTGAGCAGTATATTTTGCTACTGGCTAGAACGGTTGATTTCGATTTTGCGATCATTATTGAAATTCTGATGACTCTAGGAGGCGATAAACTCACATTGAAGACACTGAAGCATCATTTAAACACCCTATACTGGGTTCCAAAGTCACCTGAGCAACGAGCAGACAGACACCAGTTGTGTTATCAGAACTCACTATAAATTCATTCAAGGACACAGAAGTTTTTCTCTGTTCTAGGAGCAGAGGGAATGGGAGAGAAAGAAAGAGAAAGAGAGGAAAAACAAGCAAGTTATCTGTGACAATTTTTACACATTGTACCTCCTCATTCAACAACTGTCTACGTGTCTCATGATAACTACAAAACAAGGGCAGGTTCACTTCGTTCTCATATTATATACAAGTCAGACTTCCTTCTACCTATCAGCAGAATGAGGGTTGGGTGCAGGTAGTCTTCACCTCTTATGCTCAAATTCTATATTCAATTTCTACAATGTATAGACAGTATATTTATTTTCCAATAATGGTTAAAAGGATGAACATGGGCAAGGAATACAGAACACAGACACTTAAGTATGTACATCTGAAAATCTAGAACCTTATTATTGTCTTTCTGGATGAACTTCACCCTAAAGTCATACACAAATACATGCAATTTGCACAATTGGAAAGAGATTCCGATAGTGATTTATTTTATTTATTAAATTTTTAATGGAGCATTGTCTCAAAGCAACATTACAACATTATCTTATAAGGCCAATTCCAAACTGAGCACGCCTCACCTGGGCAACAGTAACAAGGAAAGACTTCTCGAAAAGGTGTGAGAAAAGAAAAACCTTGGGAGGAACAAGACTCAAAAACGGATTCATCTCTCCTTGGTGGCTTAAATGTTAATTGTAATAATGAAGTTTGTACTAACAGTAACACTAAGTAAATAAATAAATAAAATTAAAAATATTAGATAATATATAATAATATATTATTATAATGGGCAAGGAACACAGGAAAACAAACAGACACTCAAGTATGTACATCGGAAATCTGGAACCTTATTATTGTCTTTCTGGATAAACGTCACCCTAAAGTCATACACAAATACATGCAATGTGCAAAATTTGAAAGAGATTCAGATAGTGGTGGTGGAACACTTAAACAACACATTGTAACTCCAAGTATTCCCTTTATTTTTTTGAGCAGTATATATAAACTGGCAATCACAACTGGCAGAAACTCTGGCAGGTATGTACACTTGGTCAAGATAAACTGCTGAAGATCAAACCGAGCATAAAAATGGAGATGAAAGATGGTTTAAGAGACCCTGAACATAGAAAGTTTGTTGGTGCTAGACAGGCTGGTCCGAGTAGTTCAGGAACTGTTGGTCTACTGTGATTTTCACACACAACGGCTTATAGAGAATGGTCCAAAAAAGAGAAAATATGCACTGTGCAAAAGTTCTTTGAGCAAATATGATTTATTAATTCCAAAGGTCAGATGAAAACTGACAGGTTCCAACTGATAGAAATGCAACAGCTACTCATATAACCACTCGGTATAAACCAAAGCACGCAGAAGATCATCTTTGAATGCACAAGACATTGAAATATTAAGAAGATGAGGTAGAGAAGATCCACCATGCCTTGTGTCAACAGTTCAGGTTGCTTGTGGTAAAAGTGGGGGGATATTTTGGGCCATTTTGATCAATTACGCATTGTTTAAAAATGGACAGTGAAATTTGACAGTAGAACCATGAAGTGGCCAAATTACCATCAAAATCCATAATAGAACTGTGAAATAATTTATGGTCAAACTGTGAACTTTATGGCCAAAGTGCAAATTAAATCTGTCAAACATGCAATTTATAGTTTTACGATGAAATATCACAGTACATTTTTCCTGGACACAGCTAACCTGAGCACTGTTGCTGACCATGTCATCCCTTTATGACCACAGCATGCCTATCTTCTGATGGTTGTCTTCCAGCAGGATAGCACACCAGGTCACAAAGCTCAAATAATCTGAAACTGCTTCCTTGAACATGATAATGAGTTCACTGTACTCAAATGACCTCCACAGTCACCAGATCTCAGTACAATAAAGGACCATTGGAGTGATCCAGACTGAGAGATTTGCATCATGAATGTTCAGCTGACAAATCTGCAGCAACTATATGATGCTATCATGTCAATATGGACCAGAACCTCTGAGTAATGTTTCCAGCACCTTGTTGAATCTATACCATAAATAATGAAAGCTCTGAAGACAAAATTGTGTACAGTCCAGTACAAGCAAGGTATACCCAATGAAGTGGCCAGTGAATGTACATGGACTAAATTCTTAAAATGTAATTCTATAATTTTTACATCATACATTTTTTTACAAATACATATCTAAATGTTTGAATAATAAAGAATATATAAAATTCTTGCTTTATGACAGACTACAACAATAAATGTAATCAATCGCTCATTTCCCATGCCTGCTAAGTCCAGGTCAGGGTCACAGGGGGCCTATCAGGCAGTACAAGGGCAGAAACAAACCCTAAACAGACCTATAATGCATGTCATTGGACTGTGGGAAGAAACTGAAGTATTACAGTAAAATCCACAAATACTGTGGTGGCCAGTCCCATTGACCTGAGAACCTGGGACCTGAGCTTCTGGAAATGTGAGGTGACAGCAATAACAACTGTGCCACCATGCTGTCAGCAGTAAAAGTTCATATGCACTTTTTGTTGTGGTTACTTCAAATACCAATAATATTGTACCAATCTTTCTGCGTCCATAAATATTTTTTAACCTCACACACAAAAAAGTGCGATTGAGATTGTATGAGATTATAACTAGTGCATACACAAGGATGACCTATTCTTATTTATAAAAGTGATTTTATTACAATTTAAAATGTTTGTGTCACAGAATCTTTACTCTAAAAGCTAATACAGGTAATTGAAAATATAACCAGATTGTCACACTAAAAGTCAAGTCGAGTTAAATTTATTTTATAGCACTTTTTACAATGGAGCATTGTCTCAAAGCAGCTTTACAACATTATCTTATAAGGCCAATCCCAAACTGAGCACGCCTCACCTGGGCGACAGTAACAAGGAAAGACTTCTTAAAAGGTGTAAGAAAGAAACCTTGGGAGGACCAAGACTCAAAAACGGATTCATCACGCCTTGGTGGCTTAAATGTTAAGAATTTTTAAGAATTAAGTTTGATTTAGATTTAGAAGTTTGAAATATTATATAATATATAATAATATATTATTATAATGTCATATAATAATATAATAATAAAAAAATTTATTAAAAAAATAAGTATTGAGTAGAATAGCATAACTGATATATATCGTATATTATTTAGTCTGATACACAAAGCTACTTTAGGATCTTCAGTTCTCAGTGGGAAAGTCCTTGAAGGCATATTGTCCCCTGACAACCAAAGGATGAAGAGAGCTACAGCCCTCTGTTATGGCCCAGGCATGATGCCCGGGACTGGTTTCTATTGATGAAAACCAGTAGAGTGATGTTAAAGTGGAAAAACAACTTAGTGTTTGTGGCTGGAACTGGTACCGAACTTGAACCAGAACATAAGCAATCTCTAAGAAAAAACAGAAAGTGTAGTTAGTTATTGATTAAGAGCACAGAGCCACAATCACTGATGTGCAGCATGAACCTCCAGCAGCATTAATTGTAACAGCAAGGCTAGACAAAGGAGAACCAGAAGGTAACAAAGCCAAGAGAGAAGCCCAAGAGGCAAGTAGACAACATCCCAAAATCCCAGATCACCATAGATCTCTTGAACTCCCAGCTCTGCCCTTAGTCTAAGGCAAGAATGTACAAGTCAGGATCAGGAGGGCCAAAGCCCGGCCCAGCCAGACCACCCACCAGACACTCCTGGCCAAAGTTCTGTGCATGACAAGGCAGGCAATCCAGACATGACCCCTGACTCAGGCCCCAGTAACCCTAGACATGTATCCCAGTTTAAATCTAACCAAAAGCCTAATAAATAAGTACGTTTTTATCGTAGATGTAAACATTTGGAGAGTGTGTGAATCTCAAATTAAAGTGGGGAGTTTATTCCATAGTTGGGGGGTCGTGTATGATAATTCTAGGAAAAAAATAGAATTCCTGCACCTTGTGAACCAGGTAGACGAGCTGGATTGTAAGACTCTAAGATTTCACTCAGATAATTAAGAGCTTTATATATTACAAGAAGTATTTCATAATCATTGTGGAATTTAACTGGTAAACAGTGTAGAGATGCCAGAACAGGACTGGTCATCGCCTTCTAGAATGTTGCTGCATTCTGTACTAGTTGAGGATTATTTACAGATTTACTAGAGCGTCTAGCAAGTAAAGCATTCCAACATTGAAGTTATAAATGCATGAACCAGTTTCTCTGCATCTGGAAAAAAAAAAGTTTACAAATATTATGTACAAAGTAACTGAAAGAAAGCAATTCGAGTAATCTTGCTAATATGCAACAAATTTTTACTTTCTTAATACAATTCTCAACATTGCTAATTGTAAGGCTGTCATTTGCATGTACAGGGAAAATTATAGTGGGGCAAGCGCAGACCCCTGAGGGACACCAGACTTTATTTTTGAGAGCTTAGAGCGTAGATTAATTACATAAACAAGTTAGTAATTAATGGCATTAATAACTCTTTAAGTACCTTAATTAACGCTGTTTCAGCACTATGGTGGGTCCTGACTGAAATGCTTTATATGATGCTAGTTTGGAGGTAACTATAGAGCTGCTGATAGATAGCTTTTTTTAAAGATTTTGGAGAGAAAGGTAGATTTGGAATTGGTCTATAATTAGACAGAACACAAGGGTCAAGATTGACTTTTTAGTGGCCAAAATTATATGGGTAAAATAATATGCAATGGTTCTATAATATGAGGTATCAATTTGATCTATTATTTGAGTAAATGTAATGTAATTATTTGATTTCTAATTTACAGCTATTTAAACAGAGATCAACACTAGTACCGCATCTGGAAGGTTGCTGAACACATGGGTGATTTAATAAGCGTCGAGTTTTATGATTAAAGTGTTATCGTTATTGTTACAGAAAGCCATGGCGTCATTTACTATTAAAATTATGCTGAACTTCATGGTTACTTTTATTGATGTTTTAGTTTATCTGGAGACTGTTTTAAACAGAACAGAAATATAGGAATATTCATATGAATATTCTTTGAATGAGAGGAAATATACAGCTTTTAGTTTTGGTTAGAGCCTGCTTGTACACTGGCATAATATCCCGCCACGCAATCTTAAATATCTCCAATTTATTTTGTCACTACTTGTTCTAATCTCCAAGCTGTTTGCTTTAAGGCACAGGTGTGGTCATTATACCAAGGTGCTAGCCTTTTTTCCTAATACTTTTGACCCTAGCAGAAGCAACTGTATGCAGGGTTGAGTAAAATGCACACTCTGTTCATTTTCAGAGTCAGTTAACACCATATCATATCACCAACAATTAAAACCTTATTTGTTGAAAGTACTAAGCAGGAAAAAAAAATCTGAGTAAGGATAGAAGTGTGGTAAATAGTGATCTGAAAAGAGTATGGTTTAGATTTACATAATGATAGATCAGTTGCAAAATGTGTGGCTATGCCTCCCCCACGAACATTAGGACAGGATCTAGGTAACAGACAGTTTTAATAATGTGAGATCTGGGTGACACTGAATGGCTACCAGCAGAAAGTTGATTAAGCCTAATTGTCTGCTGCCTGACCCTGGCTCTAGATGGTCAGCTCAACTAACCCTGCCATAAGACTATGGGCAATATTGCAGGAGATAATAGCACTGCCTTCCCGAGTAGGATGGACATTGACCCATCCTAATAGGCCAGGCTTACCCTCAAATGTTGTCCAGTTATCTATAAAGCCCATATTGTTTTCAGAGCACCACTTGGACGGCCAGCAGTTCAGCAACCGTAACCTGCTATAGGCTTGGTCACCACGCCACACAGGTAGAGCACAATATTGCATCAGATATTGCCTACCAACCTCTGCAAATCTCCTTAGTAACCGCTGACTGGTGAATGCGTATATCGGTAGCCCCTACATGAACAACTATCATACAAAAACTATGACTATGCAGCTCACTAAGGCTCCCTATTATGTATGGCATGCTGGCTCCTGGGATACATGTAAACCTAGCTGCTGGTGTCCCTAAAGGGATAGCTAATTTCATGTTTCGCAAAATAGAGTCACCTATAACCAGAGCTCTTTCAACAGACCAGAGCACTTTCAAACACTCACTTAGGAGGGTAAACCTGTTGTACATGTGAATTAGAACTATGCTAGCTACAGTTACAACTATGTCGACGAACCGTCACCCACTTGCCCTGTTGCTAGGGCTCTGCCAGAGGGGGTGGCACTAACTCCTCGTCCTCGTATGCAGCAGCCAGTGGTCCTACACAGTGTCGTTCAAAGTACAATTGTCGTTCAAATTGCTGATGGAAAGTCAGTAGACAGTCACAGTAAAAAAATAATCGCAAAAGAAAGTGGGAAATCTGTAAATATATATTGTGTACCCTCCTGGGCAAACAAAATGGGACTTTTAATGGCCCTAACAACAAATCACTGGTCTGAAACCTAGCAAAAACCTAACAAGAAGCACTCCTGCCACCATTTTCTCATCACTGATCGTTGTTGAAATGAACACTAGGGGCAGGAAAGGCAGAGGGGTTTTCTAGGTCTCAGAGATAAAATCATAAAAAAACTTTTTGATATAACATTCAAACTAATATTTAATATAATGTTTAATATGTTTAAACTAATGTTTAATATAAAATTCAAACTAAAGTGTCTTAGTGTTCAAAAAATTTCAAAATGTCTTAACTTGACTTGTTTTTATTACGTGGGGTCCAGATTTGATCTCTATAGAACATATTTGGTCTCACATTGAACACAAACTAATGGAAAACATTTTCAGCTACTTATTATTTGGAGCAATTTTTGAGTTAAGGCATAAAACATTTCTGGACACCCCTCTAGTAAGTGAGCTCTGCTATTTCAGTATCACTCGCGTTAAACATATTCATAATACACTGTTGTCAAAAATTAGGGGTTACTTCAAAATGAAATATCCCATAATTAAATATCCCTAATTTTTGTGAACAGTGTAAAAAAAACATACAATGCTGAAGTCTCAAAAGATAAATAGTGCCAGGTTGTATAAAAGGTTGTAGATCTACTGATTTCCTCAGTGACTCACATAAAACAACGCATACCCCAAAATAGCCTCTAATTTGCATAGTGGGACTACTACAGTCAACTCAACAAGGTCCAACAAATCAGCTTATCATATTTCTGCCTTGCTGTCCTCAAATAAAGTCCACAGAGAATTGGTTTGATTGAGAACATGGCTGGTTTGCATAGTAATTTGAACTCGACTCCACCAGACACCAAAAAATGCACCAGATCTTATTGTTTAACATTAGATGCTCACCCCACAGTTCACCCTTGTAGAAGAACAAATGCTATTGTAAATCCATACCCCTGTTTTGAACATATTATGGTGTCCACAAACCTTTGGCCAAGTAGTGTAACATATAATTAGCATAATGAACGTAGCAAAGCAGAATAAATGTTTCCTACGTAATTTCGTTAGGCGAATTGTTCGGAATGAAACTTATTCTGGGACAGCAGGATGTGAGAGGAGGCCAAGGAAAGAAGAGCTAAAGAAAACACGTGTCATATATGGTTGCAAATGGGTTGTTTATTTATACGATCATTTTGCAGCGAGGAAAAACGACCTGTTTGGGATAGTCGCGATCGTGAGGATCTTGTTTCTTTAAATCCCGGTCAAAACAACTTCGTGTCGCTCAGCACCACACCTCTTCCTCATATCCCGCAAACCTACACGTTAATGTGCCACATGCAACGTAAACGTAACCAGTCCTTTCTCTGACTGGCTTAGCAGATTACGATCCTATTGGCCACGAGAAGTGTCAGTTTAGTGTCGTTGGTGTTGTGGTCTAGAAATGACGTCAATCGTATCCAAAAGCTGCGCAGGCTTAACAAACAATAAATGTTCAAGTACTCTCATGTGGAGCAGCAAAAAGTATTGCATAACAGATGTGCGCTCTATCTCATCCGTACCTTTCTGCATGGCAGCGATTGTATTTCTTGTTTCAGGAATCCGCTGGAGATATTTAGTCCTCACCCAGCCTGATAAAGCATGTTTCCTGTAGTTTTAGCTGTTTTTAACCATCTGTTTTAAACAGGTGATGTCGCATGTCAGAAAAGTTTCCTGGCTTTCCGTACTACACACTGCTCCATTTACTGGCTCAATCATGTGCAACGAACGCTTCTCGCCTCATTAAAGCGAATCAATGCGTTGGCTCCACATTCTCCAAGATAATTAAACACGAGAGAACGTACTGAAATCTTTCTATAGACTATTTGTAAAATCATTCAGACAGGCGAGGGCATATAGGGGCATTTTACACAGCTTATTTCATTGTTGAAGGAACCCTCAATTTTTGTGAGCAGTACATTTGCGGTTTTATTCGTCGGTTTGAGTTTGGTAATTTACTGACGTTATGATGTTATACTATATGGTATTTGTGTTAAGTAGACCGTAAAGTTTTGCATTTACCTCACTGTGAATTAACGCAGTTATCGACCACAACCCCTGTTAATGCGCATTCACGCGTAATAAAGTAAACGCAAAGAAGTCACTCTGGTGTTTAACTGCAAGTATAAATACTGCTTTAGTAACGGCCTTCAGCGTTGTAGGTTTCCTTATTTGTTGTTAATTGAGCCGCGAGCAAGAGGGAGGGACTTAAAGGACTCCATCTGCCTGACATCACGCTAGGGGGCGGGGCCTGCGTTTGACAAGGGCTTGCTTCTTCTGAGTTTGTTCTCGTCCCGAAAATAGAAAGCAGCGCAGCGTGTCAATGTGACTGAAAATACTTTGGTCGTTCTCCGCTATCACTGCTCCGCCGTATCTATATACAGCGAGGGAGTGCGCAGAAACAAGGGGTGAGTAGCAAAAAATAGCAGCTATGTTATTGAGTGACTTGATGTGTAAGAGAGAAAGCGCAAGAGGGAGTCGTGGAGTGCGTTTAGGGAGCACGTATCGACACGCACGATTCACGGTTCTCGTTTTCATCCTCGCGTTCGGGACACTTTTGTCTATCAGTAGTGGTAAACATGCTATCTCTCTTTTACTGTGCGGTTCTAAACTTTTGATTGATGTTTCCCTCTCGTTTGGGCTGCTCTAGATGTCCGTAAGATAGCGGAGAGCACTCGAGTTCAGACGCGTTTTAGTTCACATCAGAACGCAGTTGCTGTATATTTCCCTTCTTTGCTCTGCGCTTTTTTTATGATCATCTCTTGCATTTACAAGCGCCATGTACACGACAGTGTACAGTGTAAACGGTATTAAACGCAATAGGCTTGGTTATGTAAGTGTAATCACTCTTCCCGAGATTCTTTGAGTCAATAAACAGTGAGATTCCTCTAATTCCTAATGGCGCAAACTTGGAGCGGTGCGCAAGTGCGTGTGGGGAAACGCAGCGACTGGCTGAAGTTACGGGCTTTAATGATAGTTCATTCGACAAATACAGATGTCTTTTCTTATCCTGTCGAGTATAGAATAACAAAAGTGCGCATATTTGTTTTTTCTTCTTATAGGCTTCTTTGTGAACTTGAATTTGTAGTTCGGATCTATACTTGTTGGCACGTTCAGTAGACATGGACTAATGTCTTTGAGGGACAAGTCGTAACAAATCTTAACATTAGTTTTACTCGAACTTATTTGTCTGGCGTCTAATGTCAAGATGATGGCCTTGTTGTAGTAACTTTTAGAGTTGAATAAACTAAAGGATTTATTTATTAATCGAATAGTTTTTGCAGTTAAACCTTATCTTACAGTGTTATTTTACATAGGTGAATGCAGTTATTTTCATTTCCAGTGTTTATGTTTATCAGTGTCCCTTTACTATTTACATTATTAAATGAAGATACTTTATTACACGGACAGTGCTGGATTTCTTTCTTCACTGTAACTAAACTGGCACTGTTTACATGAACATAGTTTGGATTTCCACATAGCAGACTCTTACAATGTATAATGAACTATTTTGGTAGTGAAGGAACTACACAGTAAACAAACACTTAAAATATATTAAATAATGTTAAATGTGTTTGGGTATTTAGTATAGGTAGAGGTGAAATGAATAACATTGGCTGTGTAATGCTATAGGCAACGTTCTGCTAAAAGACCTTGTGTTCTGGTGTTCATGTACCACGTAGCTAAACATTGTTGCAGACTGAGTACACCCCTTCATGGCAGCACTATTCACAAATGGCAGTGGCAGAAATTGTTCAGGAATGGTTGGAAGAACATGAAAGAGTTCAAGGTGTTGATTTGACCTACAAATTCCCCATATCTCAGTCAGATCAAGCATCTGTGAGATGTACGAACATGTCAGATCCATGAAGATCCCACCTCACAGCTTTTATTGCTATACTTTTACAGGCAATTGGTGCATATATTATAATTTTTAAATACATTTACAAAAAAACTTGTTTAGTTTTGCTGATTCAAAATGAACTTATAACAAGGTGGTGGATCCTTGGAGAATGGTGCACATAGACCATATTGCCTAACTCTGATAACTGCTAAACAGCTTACTTTTGAGAGTCAATGCATCTATTAAAGTATAAAATGCCCCCACCTCTATTAAATTAGCTCACCTAGGTGGGTTAATAGTTATTTTTTGGATGTGTGGTCAGTTTTTGTGTATTGGCACTTAGTTGGCATGGTTTGCTGGAATTAACTATTTGCATTGTCCACTCAAGAGCAAATAAGCATCTCTGGGGAGCAGTGCTAATTGATGGCATTAGTTATACAACAATAACAAGTTAGATTCCGATTTGATTTAATATTATTTATAATGGGAGGTTGCCTTGTTAAGTGGTCCTAAGATGTCCGTCGAATAATAATTTTTCCAGTGTACTTTTCGCACAGCTAGAGGGTTCCTGCTGTATGGCACTTGATCACTTTTATGAATTTCAAAAACACAATAATAATAAGGATAATAAGATTAATAAGAATAAGGAATAATTAGTAGCTCACTCCAGATCTGTACTAATACATAGTATAGTGACGGACTGATTCGATTACAAATAAAGTAATAAAGACAAAAACACATGTATTTGTATTGTAGTCTTAACTGTGACTATACCTTATGTAAGTTTTTTGTGATTTATCAAAATATTTCTTATTAAAAAATAGTGTTACTGATTAAGCTATTTGTGTTGCTACCAGTATACCCAAATCAGATGCACTAAATTGCCTTTTGCTCTTTTCATTTCGTACCCAAATGATCAGGACTTTAAACACTGTGAACAATTATGCTTGGCAAATTTGAATTTTAAGGTAATTTCTGTTTTTCTTTTTTGCATTTCCTTTTAGTTCAAACATGTTCAAACAAGTTAGTCATTTTATTCCCACACAATTGTGGACTACACTTGTTTATACATCTGAATCAGAATATGTGTAGATCAAGTGCCTTGCCAAGTCGAAATAAGATATCTTTCATTTTCTTGCGCTCACTGGTGCTTCTATAAGCAGCAAGTCAGACTTCTCTGTATAGCTTTCATAGAGGCAATAAATGACTGATCATTAATTTAACTCAAATTATGATTAATTCTTCTCACCGTTCACACTGTACATCCCTGCAGGCATTCATTTTCTCCCATTATATCACATATTCTAAAAAAATCCATAAAATGGATGTAATGGCACTTATTATTTTTTAATTGTAACAGATTTCACTTTCTATAACTTCAGCTAATAAAGGACTGTTTTGCAGCACATATTTTCTCTTTAAGATTGTGTGTGCACATTTGTCACTGTCTTTATATTCATTATTAAAGTTCACTGCAGCTACTAAAGTACTAAAAAAGTTAATTTAATTTTTGCTCCAAAACCGTTTTACTGTGTTGTTGCTATTCTTTGTATGAGATGTGCTTAATTAATTATAGACAAAAGCGATGATGGTCAGCAGGATTGCGCGTCATTCTGAAATCCCATAATACACTGTAATTTTCTTGTAATAGAGCTACCCACTTTAGATTAAGCCGCTACATTTGACATGTATTTAGGTCCTGCTATTAAAATACAAAGCCTGTATAAAAGTGTTATATTCATTTCGCACCGAAAACCTGTAAGAAGGTATTTCTTTTACAAGTTCAAAGATTTTTCTGCTATGTTATTTGGCTCCTTCTGACTTATAATAAGTAGGCAATGAGGTCACAGTACACTGTCATGAAAATGTCCTTAGTAGCAGTGTTTGACTCTCACACTGACTATTTATTTTAAGCAAGGTTCAGCCTAGTGGTCAGGGCCTGGTCTGGCAGCAAATGCAGAGTTTTACAGCTTTTTGGAAAAAAGATGAGACAATAGATTGTGCAGTGTTTTGTTTTGTAAGAACTGAAATTACCATCAGATAATAGCTCCTGAATATGGGTACTTGTTATAAATTAAAAAAGCAGTAGATCTGTTGGAGTGAGCTCAAGCCACAGCACTCTCAAGTAAACAAGCAGAAAGAATATTATTAAACAGATAGCATACATTGTACTTGTGATGTTCTTGACTCTTGACTTGCGATTTTATTCTCCTCTTAATCCATTTGATAGAAGGTAGGACTGATACTTAAGTATTTAGAGTTACATTCAAACGATTATTACTTAAAAATTGCATACATGTAGCTTGCGTACAAAGTTATGCGGTTTTAACGATCCGATCAACGTATGTTCACCTAAAAATTATAGCAAATTATGAAAGAAAGTGAAAATGTGTCTTTCAACTCCAGACACAGCTGGTCACCTCAACAGCCCATCAGCACTGTGGATCCACGAGCAGAGTCAGGAGTTAGAGAGCGTAAGTCTGTCATTGTGTGCACATCTGTGAAAAAGAATGCATCTGCTTGCTCGCTAGTCAGGTTTAGACTAGAATCTTAACTTTGTGTACTCGGGTTTCGTGTTTATGACATTCCACCACTTATTTGTAAAAAGCTGTAAATGATGTTTGTAAGTGTATGTGCCTGTCCTATTGTAGGTAGAACTGCTTTGTTTGTCACCCCACTATGTGTGTACTGCTCACAAAAACCGTGGGATATTTTAAAATGAAATATCCCATAATAAAATATTCCCTAAATTTTGTGAGCAGTGCATATTCTTACTCGCCTGTAACTATAAATTGGTTCACAGTGACTCATAGTGAGTCTCCGTTTCATCTGGCCAATCTTCCGTGTTGTCTGTAATACTGTCTGTCAATGTCTGTCAATGCATTTTTGTTTGATTTTCAATTAAATGAAAGCGTCAGGTCTTTATAGCATCCTCTTAAATGTTACGGCTTTCCCATACACAGTGTTGTAACAGTTTATTACTGCATTTTCTATAATCGTTGTGAATTTCCATACGTTTAAAAAGTGGTGCCATTAGGGGTGCTGTGTAGACTCACATTTTCAGCAGTATCTCTGACACATCCAGGTAGGCTTTACATAAAGGTTCCTTGTGAAAACACCCTTTGTATATACATTACAGTACAGTGATAAGACCGGGTCTATGGTGGGTATTTGTACACAGATCAGTTGAAGATCCTGCAACCCTGCACCAATCCTGTCACAGTTCTGAAGGGTATTTTTTTTCTAATTTGTATTCTTTACAGATCAAATGCATTTCTGAAGACATAAAGTCAGAACTGCAAATAGGCAGCATTGTACCATTGCATTAAAAAAAAACCATGGAAGGTCAAGCCAGATCAGCCTCCTATTGATGCAAGATTCCCCAAAGAGACTTCATGTACAGTGTGAACCTTCAACACTCTACTTGCAGAGTGCTGGTTAAATCACTCTTTACGTTTGTGCTTGGTTTGTAAAAAATCACCCTCAAGTGCTTGTTTGCGTGCTTGTTAGAGTTGTAAGGGATAACGTTAGGAGTTAAGGACTAAGCAGGATAGTTTGAGCGTGGCACGAGTCAGGTGGGAGGGTGGGAATGTGTATTGGGAAGATTTGCGCGTCTCCTGCCATGCTCTTTACAACACTCCCCCAAGTAACAGTCTGCTCTCAGCTTCTTCCAGGATAGAGAGAGAGAGAAAGAGAGAGAGAAAGAGAGCGAGAGAGAGAGCGAGAGAGAGCGCGAGGCTGAAGTGTGTGGGCGAGTCTGATCTGCAATTAACGCTGGCTGTCAGAAGGAGAAGGCTGCGTTTACACCGTTGCTTCTGAATTACTGAGTGCAACACTTTCCTTTCCTCTTTACCACCTCCCTGGCTCCCAGGAAAATTTCTGTCTCAAGGATAAACCAGCAGGAAGTGAAGTGCTGCAACAGGAAGGAAGACAGCAAGGGTGTAAGAGTCGAGCTGGATTTCAGGGCCTGAACAAAGGTTGTCAGTGCTTTGATCGCTCGGTGAGTCCAGTTTTTTGGTTGTTTTTCTAGCTTTGCATTTCGTCAAAACACTGTTTATCATTCTGGTGATTTGAGGGAGACCAATTGAGTTACTTTACGATGCCTGGAAGCGAACTGCTGTTTGCTCTCTTCTTTGATTACAGTAAGGTTCACCTGATATAGTGATGATAGATATACTATATATACTATATATCTATGTACTGGGTAGAGGAAATCCAGGGATTTCCAATTAGTCGGCGCAAACAGTTGGCCTGTTCATGTTCGTTTTTAAGCTCTGCAGTGACATCTCAGCTGTTGTGTTGATTATAGTGTTAAACATATACCTCACACTCCGGTGGCTCACACAGCAACTCCAGTTAACTTTTTTGGATCTGTAGAGCAGTTGGAATTATCTACAGTGGGTATGGAAAGTATTCAGACCCCTTTACATTTTTCAGCCATTTGCTGAAATCAAAAAAGTTGATTTTATTTCTCATTAATGTACACTCAGCATCCCATCTTGACAGAAAAAACAGACATGTAGATATTTTTTGTACATTTCTTAAAAATAAAAATCTAAATATAAAAAAAATATGGTCATAAGTATTCAGACCCTTTGCTGCGACACTCCTATTTAACTCACAAGCTGTCCATTTCTTCTTATCCTTTTTGAGATGGTTCTACTCCTTCATTGGAGTCCAGCTATGTTTAATTTATCAGATTGGACTTGATTAGGAAAGGCACACACCTGCCTATGTAAGACCTTACAGCTCACAGTGCATGTCAATGCAAATAAAGTCAAAGGAACTGCCCAATGAGCACAGAATTGTGGCATGGCACAGATCTCGCCAAGGTTACAAAATAACCTGCAGCACTCAAGGTTCTTAAGAGCACAGTGGCCTCCATAATCTTTAAATGGAAGAAGTTTGGGACGACCAGAACTCCTAGACCTGGCCGTCCAGCCAAACTGAGCAATCATGGGAGAAGAGACTTGGTGAGAAAGGTAAAGAAGAACCCAAAGATCACTGTGGTTGAGCTCCAGAGATGATTCACAGATTCAGTAGTTTAATTTCACTTTAGATTTGCTATTTTATGACAAATAAATTAAAAAAGCATCCCCAGCAGACAGTGGTATTGAACGCTTGATTGGGATTACTACTTTGTAAGCCACTTTTTATCTCAGCATAAAGTGTACAGACTATTGCGAATGTGCTCTGGTTATTTCTAAGATCAGCGGTGAGGAATGTGTCGTTCATCTGCCCCGTGCCGAATAAACTCTCACTTGGTTTTCTTTTTGTTTCAACAGTCTTCTTTCTTTCCCCTTCTGTCTCTCTCTGTGTTGCGCATGCTCATGGCCAACATGATTCATTGTTTACTGGAGCACCATCATTGAGTTTGAGATTCCAGCATTCTCTCGTGAGACTTGGAGGCAGGATGCAGAATCTTGAACCCAGCAGATAATGTTTTAGCTGCAGTTTTGCTTGTGTGGGCAACTCCGAGGCTTTTTTCCCCCTCTGAGGCACAATGCTGAGGGTCTTTTATTGAATATCAGGATGGTTTAAAGCCGAAAAGAGCAGCACTATGAATATGTATGGCTCCTTCACAAGAACTTTTGTGTGATTTAGTTCCTGAAGTTTATCCTTTCTATTATCTTTGGGCTCTAAATCAACTAGCTAAGACATTGGAACGAACAGTGTCTCAGCGGGGTCAACCCAGCAATTGGCCTTGAGGAGTAGGTCCAAAACCAGAAACCTCTGGCTGCCTCTACCATGTTTGATGCTGAAGATGTTACCATAGGATACAAGAAGCATGGTAGCCAAATAGAAACATCATTGCTTGCAGTGAGTATAAAATTGTTAAGCTTAGTCACTTTTTCCCTGACCTCTATCTTCACACAAACCTGGATTTGTTACAATCCATAAATATTCTTCCATACAACTTGCCGAATAAAACAATCTATCAAAGTTTTTAGCTTCACATCTCTAACTTAATTGGATGCTTTTTTGTAGTGACAGTTATTTCCAAAACCACTGGCCTGGGAATTAGTGAGTGGCTTTGGAATCGCCCTCTGTGCCACATGTGTTTTATACATACTACAAGCTATCTCAAATGTGGATAAAGTTTTAATTTAACTGCTACATCAGTGTAAGTGCAGTGCTGAGAATGATTCATCACCCAATAGTATCTGATCTGTGCTGGTCCTTTGGGGATCCTGACCATTAGAGAACAGAGTAAAGAGAACAATCAAAGTCGTATAGAGATTACAGATTTCAGACTATAGTCTGATAAAATGCAGAGTGTAGAAATATGTGCTGAAATGACCAGTCTATCCTGAAGGGTTACATTTAATAAAATTAATGCGGTCACAGGATTCCAAAGACACACCGTGTTCAAGTCAAGTAAAGTCAATTTATTTCTATAGCGCTTTTTACAATACAGAATTGTCACAAAGCAGCTTTACAACAAAGAGGTTTGATGC
>JAVSBV010000103.1:4698037-4721103 GCA_033117975.1 Parotocinclus spilosoma
CTGTTTTTCTCTCTCCCTCTATCTCTCTCTCCCTCCATCTCTCTCTCCCTCCATCTCTCTCTCTCTGATCTACGACTGCCTGTTAGTGGTCATCTGTAGTGGTCTGAAAAACAGGAAGTACAGAAAGCAGGATGTAGGAGTACACGGGAACTGGCAGTGTCACGGCTGTGCCCAGATTCTGTCAGCAGAAATCATGTGTGAAGATTACAGGCTTAGGTGATCCTTTTGCCTTTTAAAAAAATTATATATATTTTTTTCATTCCAGAAGACTCCGGTTTGTTCATTAATATATATTTTTTAGAATATTCCATTATTCCAATGAAAATATGTACTAGGCATAAAAACAAACTAGGCATGCATGTTGACAAGTGGTTGCAACAGCACCAAGGATGCAGTAAAGAAAGCAGTTCTTCTTTAAAAAACTGTGCCAATCAAACTTTGGGAGTCTGGAAATACTTCAGAAAAAATGAGTCCAATTGTAATGTAATATGCAGTGCAGTGTTTAATTTGGTTTACCGTTGTTGTACTTGTACAATGGCAATCAATGTTTTTGTAATTTGTTAAAAAAAGTGGTCATCAAGCGAAAACTCATACTACGCACAAGTACGATTTAATTAGTTTGTTTATTAAGACTGGTTATTTATTATTTTTATTTTATATGTAAAAAAACAGAGGTGCTGGATTTGAAGATATATCTATGTCCATATATGAGAGATACCAGTATAAAACCTTGTTCCAGCAGGATCTGGCAGAAGCATTTTGCACATTTATTTATTGTCTTGAAAAGTGCAGCCTAATGAAGGACTGAAGCTGGAATTTTAATTTCGAGACCTTGTAGGTCTGTTATGTGAATTCAGTTTGACACATTTTTTTTGCCATTGTCAATCAGCACTGAACTGAACTAATTAAAACTCTAAAAAAAAAGACCTTCAGAGATTGCTTTAGCTGTGGAAAACACGAGTATTAAAGTAGTTAATATTACTAGCAGTGCAATCCCTAATGTTGACTGACAGTTGACTTTAAATAGTTGCGTATTCATTTTAATGTCTTGACAGTCAGAAGTCCCATAGCATGTATTAATAGACTTTCTTTATTGCTTGACTCCAAAAAAGCCCATCTTTTACATACCAACATGTTTGCATACATTATATGTCTCTTTTTTAAAAAGAGGGGTTATAGATTTATTTTGAGTCTACAGATAAAAACTCAACATGAAAAGTTTGCTAAACAAAGACAATTACCAATGGTTTAATATATACTTATAACCATTTTTACTTACTTTTAGGAACACTTATTCTGTGGGTCAGAAATGTGACTGGTTTGTATGCCATTTTTTTACATCCCACCTGAGCATCATGGGGCTTTATACCTTTTTAGTTATCCATTATCCAGTGTATGAATTACATTGCTGATTTAACAATTTCCCTTAATTTGCCAGTTTAAATAAGGCTTTTCTTTGAACAGCTACCTTGGGGGCTGCCGGTTTACCTGCAAGGCATTTCATTCCCTTTTAATTATCCTTTTGTACACTTGTGCATCTTGGCCTTCCACTTTTTTTTTTCAAAACAGGAGTTTTACTGTGTATGAGTGTACTCGACAACATTGTATTGTATTGTATAACCTTCATATTCTCGGCTATCGAATGCAATGAATGCCCATTAAAGAAAAAACTAACAAACCGATTATTCCAATTAGCTATTTCCAAGGAATTATTATTGTTAAAACATTAAAAGATGGGGTTGCCTTTGTAATTTTTAAACATGAATACAAGGGTTTCTTCTACAACCAGTTGCCATTTACTGTCGCCAGGTCTTTGCAGTTCATGCTTTATAAAGTCATTTAATATATAAATTGCAGCATTAATATGGCGGTCACTATGTTTGGATTAAAAAATATATATTTTTTGTTAAATCCAAACTCGTAAATTACAATGTACAGTCCATAGCATTGCTGTTTTTGAAATAAAATACCTGTTTGTTTCATCTGCAGAAATTGGATGTATTTATATTATATATATTATATTTATATGTATTTATATAGTCAAAGTGCAATTTTACAGATCATTTAAGTCAGCTACTGAAAAAGTGTTTTAATGCAGTTAAGGTTTGAGCTAGCCCTCAGTGAAATAATAGGTTGGCTGGATTGTGTGTAAAGATTTTGGCAGCCTGAAGAGGCTATGCACTATATGGTCTGTGTGTGTACATGTGTATGGTGGGAGTGTTGTAATTATAGTGGTAGTAGAGAGTGTTTTATTGAGTGTGAAAGGCCTGACCTCCGCTTCAGGACGACTTCTCACATATCCCACAGGGGCAAGATGAAGATAAAAAAGAACACACGCGCACACACACACAGAGTAGTTCTAGTTAAGTGAACACAAGGAATTCTTTTTTTGCTGTCACACGCACACATTTAGTTTTGTTTACTTGTTTACTTGTTTATTTAACATCGCTTTAGCATCAATGGTTATGTCGATACTAAAACATGTTAACACTGGGCCAATTTAGAGTAACCAAGTAGAGTAACTTATGTCTTTGGAGTGTGGGAGGAAACCGGAGTACTGGGAGTAAACACACTCGGACACAGGTAGGACATGCATAGTCTACACAGGCAATGTCCACAGAGGTTCACTTACTCCGCTGCCCCTACACACAAACAAACACACATACACACACAAGTTTGTCTTTGTATCATTATGGGAACTTCTTATACGTAATACACATAACCTTAAACCCTTGAGTCTTCTAAAATATTTTGTTCAGGAGAAAGTTGTAGCCTTTGTACAGATGAAAATTGTAGTTCCCGTATGATGGCTAGCAAAATGCCTCAGCAAAAGAAAAATGTAAACTTGGTCCTCACATTAATGTACAATGTTGAACACCAGACCTCCACCCCCCCACCCGAGACACACGCTTACCTGCCTATCTAACAAAGTACACATTTCAGTAAATGCCTCTGTTTTTCTATTTTCTATTGGGTAATTACTTTGTAAGGTAAGGGTAAGTGAATGCAGTCAAATTAATGATATACACTTCTTATTTGTTTTAAATCACCCAGTGACATGGAAAGTTGAAACACTTCAGTATTTGTCTTTTTTAGGTTTGTTTTCCTAAAAAAATAGTAGACAGGGCTATACAAAGACTTAGAATACAACAGGATTACATAAACGCTGTAATGCGGTGTTATGAGTCAGTAGCTAAATATGAGTTTTTTTTTACTTCAAATTTCATTTAGCTTTTGCTAAAACATATAACACTTCAATTATAACCACCAATACGGAATATGCAATCTTTGCTTATGTGATGTTTAAGAAATTTAAGAGAAGTCTTGGTTTCCTTCTCCCACACTTCAGCGCAGGCGTGGCATCTGTCAGAGACACTCAGTAGGATATTTGATTGTGTGCGTGTAGATCCAGATTTGCAGTCGGCCTAAAACATGAAATGTTCACATTCCTGTGATTGATTTTCTTCTCAAACACAGGCAGTCTGTCCAACAGAGACCTGTTCCTGTGTATTGGTCAGACTTAATATGAATATTTGGTAGACTTCCTGTAAAATACAGATTTAGAATGCTGCAATGGAGATGCAATCTGACAACGTCAAGCAGCGTAATCACACTGCATCATAAGAAATATAACTAGTCATTTAAGTCCAAAATCAAATGTTTTGCTATGGACAAGTTGAAGACACGTCTCTTTAAATTATCCCATGTTTAGCTTTCCTTCTGGACCCAGTTTGGCTGGTAAATAGTAAGATAAGACACAACTGGTGCAGAGGAAAAGGTGAATTATGTAGAAAAAAATGAGTGTATATAAAAGGTTTTGCTGTGGCTTTGGTAATGGTTTGGGTGAGCCACTGCCAAAGCAGCACTGGAATTAAAAATAAAACATGGAACAATTTTGAAATTAATATGTAGTTTGTTTCCTGGAATGGGCAGACGCACGTTTCCATAACTCGTGATCAGTGTAAATCCATGCATTTAATGTTGAGCGATATGATGTAAATATGTTGCTATATACTATAGAAATACTATACTATATAAATAAATAGAAATAGAAATACTATACTATAGAAACTATAGAAATGTCTACTTGCAGAACATACGATATTTCTATAACCTCAGACCATTTGTGCAGTGCATCAAACTGCAGCAAAGTAGTGCAGTTTGTATCAGATAGACTGGGCAAAACTGTAACAATGGACTATGATTTTACTCTGCCTACCTCGGCAGTACTAAATGTCAATATAGAAATGATACTAACGGTGGGGTACTAGCTTTGCATTGTATGCAGCATGGTAATTTGAGGTTTGAGATTCAGATTCCTCCTGAACCGTTCAATAGTTTTCATTAGCACCCATACTGCAATAAGAATATTCTCAAATGCGTTTTAAATCTCAAAAACTGAGATCAAATATGGTTCTGAAATGCTAGATCATATATGTGGATTTGGATCATCTGAAAGACCAACATGAGGTCCCCCATGCTTATTGGCTTTGAGCGTACTCTTTGGGGTGCTTCCTTTTAACCCAGGATGTTTATATGCATGACTTCTGGTGTTACTTTAGGCATGTCTGACTTCATGTTAAACTCCCCTACAGGTGCTTCTCTGGTTATGATGGATCATTTTACAATATTTTGACCTTACGGCGGAAGTCATTTGATTAAAATTTTTATATAATTTACATAAATACACATTCAGCAGAAACGGTCTTCTGAATTGTGAATTTAGATTTTTCCAAGGACAAGTGGTATAACACTACTTTTGTTTCTTCACTTTTAATACATAATTCGTTAAATTACATGAGGTATTCAAAATGTATATATTCAAAGCGTAAATGCTGTGTTAATGTTTTTTTGCCAAACTGTAGCTTAGCATAAGTGTTATTTAATTTTTTTTTACATGGGCTAATTGAAAGGTAACATCGTAAATCAAGGAGTATCCATATATTGTCATTAGTCAAACTTAATTTAGTCAGCAGCGTCATGCAAAAAAAAAGTACATTTGCTATGTTTGAATGTTTTGCACAGTACATAGTGGACTTTTGACTAGTAGTAGAGGTGAGATTCACTAGGACAGTGTGGGAGCTCTTTTTCGAAGTTTTGCATTTGTAACGTTTAAGTGAATTATATTTTGCATGCATGATCATCAGGACAGATGCCTGGCTATTAATTCTGTGTGTGTACTTTGAAATAGTTAATAATAATAGATTAGAGATTTTAGGACAAGTCAGTGTTCACACCTTGGACACTTTATTAGAGCTTATTGCAAACAAATGCCTTTGACTAGTTTGTGTTATGTGGAATGGGTTTATAAAATAGTGCATCAGTGAACCTGAGTGATTTAAAAGCTGACATGAGATGCTGGTGAAATTTTGCTTCTACCTATTCTCCTTTCATGTGGTGAAGAGTCAATTTTCCGAAGAAGAAGCTTAACAACTTGAGTGAAAGCAGGCAATGTGAGCACAGGCCAAATGGCAGCCTTCCTCCTGCTCCATACCTGCATTATCCAAACACGAGGAAGGTGCGAGTGATTGAGTTCTGTTTAGGCCAAGCGCACCATTTTTTTCTGTACCTGCTGCTCGACTGAAATGCATCTCCTTCCATTAACCTTACAAAATGTCATGACATGATGGATTGCACTCACGGACTTGCAGATGGTGTGACAGCTCTATGAGCTGGAAGATGCGGTTGTTTTATGTTTGTAGATACACACACAAACATACACAAAGCATATATCTATTTCAAAAAAGCTTCTAAGACATTTAATCTCAGATGTTTTCATGTTACAGTTTTAGGAACAGTAAGAAACTTCAGTATTTTTAAATGATATATAAGCACTGAAAAACGGTTAAAGCTCAATTTTACATTTAACCCAATTAATTCTTTGTTTACTCTTTATTTAAGCTTTAAAAACTGTTCATATAACATATGTAAGGGACATTCTTGGAATATGAGTTGACTTTGTTGGATTATCACCAAAATGGAGAAGCTTCCAGGTTCTCCAGGTCAGAAGGAGAGCAATAAATCCTACCTTGTCTTGTCCAAATGTTTATAGCATACAAGTTTGAGAAATGCTTAATTCAGTGCCCTCATGCTGAGTATGGGGCTGCCTAGTCACAGACCAGTCAGAGTGCACACCATATTATCCTCTGTCGGGCAGCATGGTGGTTCAGTGGGTAGCACTGAGCGCCTCAACACAAGAAGGTTCGGGGTTCAATCCCAGGGTGATACTGATAGTGGCGTTATATCAAACCAAAACTGATTACAGTGGATATGTAAGTGCCTGAACTGGATCTAGGAGGAATGGAAAAAAGTTATATTTTCTATTCCATCACATGGAAGATTGTGTATGTGTGTTGTTTATGCTGGGATGTAATGGTACCAGGATGCACTGGGGATAAAAGACAAGCTGGTGGACAAGTTTGGTCTTCTAAATAATGTTCTGCTGGGATTCATGTTAATGTTAAATCAACACGTAACTGCTAATGTTTGAAACAATATGGTTATTATATATTTTATTTATACTGTATACACAGTACTGTGCATTGTTAGGCAGGGATATACGTTTTCTACACGTTTGTCCGTGCATCATGGCTGCCTCGTGTATCCTCGACCGTTTGATGCACTGGTTGTCTCAGAAATGAATGCGTCCATTAGATGCAATACACTGTTAAATGGTTGGGGGCAGTGTAGGCGTTCTGCAGCAACAAAAATAGCTTGCAGTTTTGAAAGGAGGCTCTGACCAAGTCTGCAGTTACTCACATCTACATGATGTGTCATTGCTGCTGCACAGTAACAAATATGCTTGTCTAAACAGCTGGCGAGAGATCAGGTCACTTGTGTTATTCGATGTGGAAACAAGTCCGAGGCCGTATATACGCGGCAAAAAATGCAGAAAAAACGGAGTGGGTCAGTGTTGATGGCGTGTATTGAAAAAAACTATTTCGTCAATCACTGGTACACTAACCCCTATTTTCCACAAAACAATGCGGTAAAAGTATTTTCTCAATAAATGTCGCATTGACATCTAGTGGAATCCACCAGTAACACATGTAATACACCGCCAAGTATGTTAACAACAACATTCATGACACAGCCTGTTCTCTGCGCAAGCATGTGGTTAAACAGCAAGTATATCTCTGACCTTAGATAGGCCACTTTTAGATTTCTTGTTGAACGACTGGACACAAATTTTTAACTTGGATCTGTCACTTCATAATATTGTTTTCCACTGATCTTCATTAAGTTTTACTGTGAGCTTTACTGTCTTAACCTTTTCCCTATTGAAAGCTACTACCCTTCCAAAAAGAACATTCCTGATCAAGTATCTAGAAGCTTTAACTTGGCATCTCGATGAAGCTACTATTGCTCTAGTGTAAGAAGAGGTCAGATTATATAATTGCCACTGTAGCCCATCAAAGTCATTTTTGTCTGATAAAAATTCCATGTATTTTCTGGGTGGTGTTCTAACAAAAAGATTTACAAAAAAATATGTACTGTCATTAAATCATTGCTAAAACAATGGTATATGTAATATAATGGTTGTCTAAGACTTTTATACAGTACTGTATATGTCTGAATGTATCCGAGTATTAATCTGCAGTCAAGGTGCAGAACCTTAAGCGTTTGTGGTTGTAGGACACCTGGATGTACCATGCACCTTTTAGCTTTGTGATATTGCCAACTGTTAGTGGTGTGTGGTCTATGCCTTATCCACTTTTGTACTAGGCAGGGTATGTTTACAAACTTGTAATTAATAATTTATTCACTGTATACCCACTTCCTCAGACTGAAATCTACCACTGCTGTGCTGATTTTGGCTGTTTATAGCATTATTTATAAAGGATTAATATTATTATTATTATTATGACAGAAGCTGATGTGTAGCTGACAATTGTAGCAATGTGCTTAATCTTGCTGTGTGTCTGTTTCTGTCACCTGGGTATTGTAATGCTAAAGAGGTTGTAAATTTGCAGTCTTATTTTGGGACAAGTTTTTAATTATGGTGTACCATATGAAGCCATGCCACTTTTGTGTGGCACTGGTAAATTACAGCATTGCCCATTCAGAGGGGCAGCGGGAAAAGTTGTGAACTGTCAGGGACGTGACCTCCTGCAAAACTTTTTAGCAGTGCAAAGCTTTCACGGTGACTCATGGACAGACACTCCTATGTTGTGTTTTAACCTACTAATTACTGGACCTCAGGGCCTCTGCTGAGTCCCAATCATCCTGGTCATCACATTCCGCTTGTACACAAGCACAAAATACTGGGCCTGACTGCTTTTCATGCTATCATGCTATCTCTGGAGGAGAGTAAGAGATTGCCGGCTCACAGCAGCGACTCTCTGATGAGAGATGTGTTTACCTAGGCACATTCTATTGAAAGGGATGATGAATGTGTCCTCGGTGGGGCTCTTTGTGAGCAAGTTGGCTGTGGGAGCAGGGCCGAGAGAGAACGGGCAGACGGCGTGCTCTCTGAGGGCGAAGCATGCTCTAAGCACTGGCCCAGAGTGGGAATTGCCTCATCCAGGGCTCTGAGGATTTAACGCTAATATCAGTCTGAGACTGGGTGCACTCTTAATCATCTTAAGAGCAAGAGCTAGCAGCAGGAGAGGTAGAATGAGGCCGTCTCTCGAGACATGCGTGTGTGTGCGTGTATGACAACCACGAACCTGAGGACAGGAGCGGAGTATGGAAGAAAGAAATAGACGAAAAAAGACAGACACTGCAAACATAGCAAAAGCTGAAGGCAGACTACAGCAGTGGTACATGTCCCAAAACCAGACAGACCTTATGCTCTATTTTTTGGTGTCATATTAATCATAGGGTCTCAATTGGCACTTCATTAAATTTTAGACCATCAGTCAGCAATACAGTGGTGGTAAATTCCAATTCCATGTAAATGTCGACCTTTTTGTGGAAGCTAAATAAGTTAATCCTTAGTTCATTGCTAGTTCCTCTTTCGGTTGTTTCATATAACAATAGTATAACTTATAACTGCACATCCTGTGCACTGTGACTCATCCTCACTCTCAATGGATGTGGTTTGACTTGCTAGGATGGATATTGCTTAAAAGGATGTCCGTCTGCAAACTATGCCAGAAATTGGTTGGTTTTAAAGGCAGCTTATTTATTTCACTATCTTTGAACTAACCATTGTGCTGACAGGCTTAAATGAGGTAAATATACCAGCACAAAAACACACTCAGCAAACATTAGTGTAATCATACTATGACAAGAGAAACAGAAGATGGCAAAGCATAGTAAAGCTCACATATTAAATCACAAAAGACACAGCACCTATTCAGGCGGTTGAGTGTGAGGAGTTATATAGGCGCAATTGTAAACTTCAGACATAACATATATACTATAAGTATTGATATCAGTGCAATTGAGATATCATTTTTGTCAATATCACGCACCACTATCCATAACTAGGGTTTTAGGCTTAATAAAAATGACAACTGCTCTGGAGCTTTTCTACACACAGCTGCTACAGAGAACAGTGATTGACAGAAGCAACTTACAAATGCCTAAAGCAGATCAATAAACGCTTGCTCAACACAGATTTTTACATTGCATAGTTGGTACTAAATTAACCGTGTAATAAATTAGAAAACTGTGAAACTGACTAGGTAACACAGGTGGGAGGGAAGTGTAGGAGCATAAATCAGTGAGTAAGGTGACTGTTGTAAGTTTCTTTCACTAGAGTCCTACTAAAACTTTTGTTGCTGGTCGAGCCACTTATCTTTCCCTCCATCCCTCAGATGCAGGCACTTGCGTGTCCAAAAACCCCAGTTGGGATTTAAACCTGGTTTCCGTGGTGGATGGTTAGCGGTGTGCTGCTGTGCCACCAAAGCACAGCAATATGTAAATCAGTATAAAAGTTTTGAATGTTGCATTCTAACCGAATCAGCCAGATCACAGAAGTGCTACGTTGTGAAACACAATATCACATCCAAATGTGAATAGGAGTTCAAATGTCACATTTGAGAGACTGGAACTGACCTTTTTATTTTTGCTCATTTGCATACCCAAATTATATTTTAGCCATGGACAGGCTTTTTTCTGAAGCCTGCTGGCTTTCTAATGCCTGTCTGGAGAGTGAGAGAAAGCTGGTGAATGCTCTTCCTTGTGTTGTGTTACTGCTGTGTGACTGGCTTTGCGTTGAACCCCAGCTGTTCTCTGAGGTGCAGGTGTGAAGAAAAGATTATCTTGGGCCTCATTCTCATATCCTCTCTATGCATGGCAGCCAATAGAACATCAACCGCTCGACTGCTTTCATCTGTTTTGCAGCATTTCCTATGAGTTTGGATGTCACTAACTCCAACCCTTGCACTTTTTCTCCCCTTTTTTTCTTCATCCCTCCCTCCATCTGTCTTGTTGTATTTCCACAGATCAAGGTGCAAACGAATTAAGAGAAAGATATAGGAAGAGAAATAAAGGACGAGCGAGAGAAGAAGACAAGAGTGGAAAGACAGTGTACAATGTGCTAGAGGAGCAGAGGAAGACAATCACAAGTGTTTTTCTGATATTCTCTGGGTTCCAGAGATACTGACCAGGACGCAAAGATGGGACGGAAGAAGATCCAGATCACACGGATTATGGATGAGAGGAACCGTCAGGTCAGTACCTGTTCTTCATCTTTGTCTCGTACTTGCCAGTTTGAGGCTGTTGTGCAGAGTAATACAACTCTTTAATAGACCAAAATGATTGACCAGACATTACTTAGTTGTTACATAGTCTTTACGGCTACTTAATGTAAACATAAATACTGGGTGCAAATTGTACTTAATTGTGTATAAAGATGAAACGGAGACTCAGCAAGCAAAAGTAAACCAAAACCTCTAAGGTAGTAAGCTTTCAAGTAAAGGACGGATATCTGCTACTCTTACACTCTTAACTCCCACCTCTACTTGTGGATCTAGATCATTGATTAGCTTGTGTGACCAGCTGGCCAGAAGAAGCAATAGCACTGCAATAGAGTGTAACTGAAAAAAGTGAAACACTGTCAGTACATACATAAGCAATCAACCTAGAAATATGTAGTAATCATTAAGTAAAATAATGGTAATTAGAGTAATCAGTACAGTACTGAATACTCTAAGATAATATGTCGGGTAGCACTATACAGTGTCTTTGCTGTTTTGAATCTGTTTACAGACGATAAAGATATTACAGTCTGAAGATAAATCACATATTTTAATTCCTATTATAATTTAAAATGAACAGATCAGATGGACGTTAATCTCTAGTCACATTCAGAACACTAATAATGCAACAGCAATTATCAGATTGATACCTCTTTAATGTGAAATGCTCAGAAATGAGCAAGGTGTAAAACTAAGTGCCTGAACTGTTGTCACCAACTCCACTGCCTAAAGGCTAATAGTGCTGTATTACAAGGAATCGTTTACAATCACAGGCCATACCTACCCTTCCGTAATGTTGTCAACCCTGTCTTACGCAGTATGTCACTAATGTGAAATATAACGTGTCGTAATAAAAAAATATTAAAAAATGCCAAAAATTGATGCCAGCAATGGTAGTTTGTTTGATGATAACACATTGTATTCGTATCCAGTAACAGTTATATTTAATGGTGCTGAACACCTATGACCACTTTTGTTAAAGGAGCTATTAACACTCGATTCTTCAATCCAGAGATCTTTTTTAGCTCTCACATATGACCTTTTTGTAACACACTAAATTAACAAGATAAACCTGCCGGACATTAATATACATGTCTATTGTTTAAGACTACTTGTTAGAGCTTCTGATTTTTCATAACTGATAGTTTAACAGTACTTGAGTTTGTTGAGTGCTGAGCACGCGGATGTGTAGGCAGACACTGCTGTCTCAAAGTTTCACGGATCCTCAGTCTGGCACTGACAAATGTAGAAATGTACCGATAGTATTATTCCCTAACCAAAATAGTATAGCAATGTGTTGGCTTTTATTCATAGTTTATTTGTAGTTTTATTAGTATTTAGCATTTAGTATTTGTGCGTAGGTTATATGCACATACTATGCCATTTGGTTCTGATGATCACCTAAACAAAATCTTATTTACTGAGGAAAAGTACAAGACACATGAAAGCTATGAGTGGAATAATAAAGTTAAAAGATCATTGTTTTGTTAAAAATTAAACCTAAACTTGTTTTTGTTATACTATTATTTTTATTATTGATCAAAGTCTGAAAACACTGCATCTTTGCTGTTTTGACCTAAATGTTCTCATCATTGCTGTAAATAAATATGTTTATATTTAAATATTTAATTTAAATATTTTTTTTATTTGACAGTAATTTGCCATTTCACTCTGTACCCCACAAATAGTAAAACAACAGTGGTCATTTAAATTGAATTTGAATATTAACATTTATAATTTGTATTATGTATGTTTATGAAAATCTTACTTCTAAATATCAGCTGTCCCTCAGCAGTTTAAATGTTTTCCGACTTCTATTTACATATGAATACATTTACATTACATTAAATTGCAAATGTACAGGAAAAGTTGATTGGTGTAAGGAATGTAGAAATTGATTGTTGCTTAACTATGGTCACTGAATTAAATTACTGTTCAGCATTCCTCAACATGAGTCCAAGGCTGCCCTACCTTAAATCTACCAGACAGAATGTTCAAATTGGACACATTTACAGAGCGATGCACAGACGTGGCTCCCACATACCACCCTACAATTTCAGTCCTGTGAAAGTTGATGAGGCAGCAGAAGCTGGTGTTAGCCAGCCAATATGGGAGCAAAGGCTAGCGAGAGGTGAGGGAGGTACAGAGAGCTGACTGCAGCCTCTCTTTCTGTCCTCGGTGGACAGCTCAGGCCCAGAGGGGGCCCTGTGCTCCCTGTGGCTGCAGCTGCTTGCTAGTAATTAGGAGCAGCCAATGCACTGCAGCACCCTCTCATTAGCAGGGAGGGTCAGCAGAACACACAGCACCCTTCTCTCTGCCTCTCCTTTTGCTCTCATAAAAAAGTGCCAACTCTGGTCAGCCACAGAGACAGGCTGGAATTCACCCCAGTCTGAGCACTCTAAATATACACAGCACAAGCCAACTCAGTCTGCACTGCTCCACCACTGCCTCCCACACACATCTATTCCATTCACCGATGTTTCTGCTGTTCTCTCTGCACTGCTCTTCCCTGTCAGTAGAATGTGTTCTACATGAGGATTTTGGTTTGGGCTGATGTAAAAAATTGCATCCTACAGCAATAGATATGTCTATGTGATTCACTTATCAAACTGCATATACAGCTTTATACGTCTGTGGCCCTCATTTATCAAGATGCCAAACATAGTAATCATTTTCATGTGCTGCTTAAAAGCGTGGTGGACCTGTTGCTAAAAAATGACAACGTGTGCAAAGAACCTGGAAAATGATATGAGTCTATGTGTTATATATTAGACCCTTGAGCAAGGCCTTTCTAAATCGTAAGTTGCAGTGGATAATGGCATCTTCTATATTTTCTAAGTCTGAGTGGGTTTACTCCCAGTATTCCAGTTTCCTCCCACATTTAAAGACATGCATTAGGTTAACAGACTTAATCATCTCTACAGATGCAAACTCATAGGGTGTAGACAGATCTAAAATGCTGTAGAGTCAAGGCTTGTTCAATGTCTTTGATCAGCGGGATAGCCTAAACTATTTACATCTATGTGAAATTATATTACTTTGTCATAACCCCTAATTTTTGCAGCAGTGCACTCTAAAAATCTGAATTTTTTTTTTTTACATATTATAACCCTCAACAACAACGGAATTTAGATAGTAAATTCTTAGTAAAACTTAGTAATTAAAATTGACTTTTGTCTAGTATTTAAGATGTATCTAGTATATAAGATGTACATCATTGTAAATCTGCTCAGGTATAACCAATCAATTTCCAGATTACACAAGGCTGATTGGCCCCCACCTTGCATCTGCCTGTAGTGGCTTTAATAAGTATCTTATTTTATATTAATATCTTACTGAAGTGGTTTTATTAAAACTGACTGTTTCTGGAGGAGTCAAATACGAGTAGTGCACGGTAACACAGATAATTCCCTGTGGTTGTGGTTTCAAAAAGTGCTTTCACAATAGCTCTAGGACAAGGAGAGGCAAAAATTTGGAGTAGGATACAAAAACCCCAACCTCGTTTAAGTGGAAGTGGAAAGTGTTCAGTACTGCCAACACATCTCCTAGTTACTTGATGACTTTGAAGGTCATTATGGCTGTGATTGGTACGTCTGTGCGTGTGACAACAATTCCACAAGCTTTACACAAAGCTAGCCTATATGACAGGGTGGCATGGAAAGATGCTGACACACTTTGTCTCATTAGCGCATGTGATGCAAAATAGTTTGTGGTCAGGAAAAAAAAAGCTTTGTCAAACATGCCATAATACCTGTAACCATGGTGCAAAATATTCTTCAGATTAGTAACTAACATGTTGACACACATTTCCATGCTTAGATTGAAATTAAATCTCTTTTAGAACCAGTTAGTACGTCACCAACCATGCACATTTTTTGTTTGCTTGCAATTTTACACACCAAAACCCTAAGTAAACCAGGGCCAATGTGAGCTTCTGTTTAAGGATACGATAATGAGAAAAAGTATCATGTCAGAACTTGGATGCGCCCCATTCACACCCTCTCAAAATATCATTTGCACTGTCTTTCCAGTGAAAGAACTTTCTTGCCGCACTGGCAGAAAGCTAATTGAGGTTTTTGCTCGCTCTCCTGAGGGTGATAACATAACAGCCAGTTGCACCCCTTCTACTTCCCGCCCTCCGCTCTCTCCCACTCAGCCCCTTCTCTTCGAAAGCAAGTGTGGAGCTTGCAGTTCATTTGAGTGAGAAACTCCAAATTTACAGGACAGGCCAATTATCAGCATAACACCAATGCTGGGTGGGATCCAACACACAGAGGCAGGCATAGAGATGGCTGAGAGGTGCATCAGCATGTGTACATCTCTACCATGGCCTGCATCAGCAAAATTAACAAATAAATCACTAAGAAATATGAAAAAAGAAAAAGGTTCAAATCAAAGTGTGAAATCACTTTGTAACCAGGTGTTAAATTAATTCAAGGTATTCATGTTAAGATTTTAGCTCTATTTAAATTTTGCAGAGGTAGGGAGTGACAGGTATAAATTGTTAATCATTGGGAACATATTATTTCTTTATTGCTTTAGTCCTACATGTAAACACAGAGCCCAACACACAATGGTTAATGACTAATCATTAATACAGTAGTTATTGTGTCTAGTAGATTTTATATGTCAGTATCTGCATCTTTGTGGATATCAGTGCTGTTATTGGTGACTTTTTACTGGAGACTAGACACAAGATGCCTCAAACTCTTTTATTAGGAAGCACACAAGTCTCTTGAGATAGTTATTAGTATGCTTGGCATATTCTGTAAATTGGTTTACATCTATTACCTATTTATTAAGCGAATCATGCATTTGGAGTGTATAGAATAAATAAGATGCAAATGTACGTGCACTTATCCTCTGGGACACATTATAAATGTACACCTCCAAATAAAAAAAAAATTGGGATAGTATGGATAAAAAATATGAACTGTTTTTTACATGTACTTGATATAATTTGTATATAAATTAACAAATAAACATCCATTTCTCCATTTTAGGTATGTAACACGTTCCAAAAAAGTTAGGGCAGGCATAATCTAGGGTTATAAATAAATTTAAAAACTAAATAATGGTGTCAGTTCAAACAAGTGATGTCAGCAGGTGTTTTTAATCAAAGCAAAGCAAAGCAAAGTAAAGCAATCAAGCAAAGATAGCCAGAGAATCTCCAGTTTGTAAACAAATGCATAAGAAACATATTAATATGCTTAAAAATTGTATTCCTTAAATGAAGAGCAGAAGCGATTTGCATATTTCTTCTTCTACAGTACATTATATTTGAGTTAATAAAGGTAAAGGGCACAAGACTAGAGCTTGAGCATCTTGTGATCTTCAATCCCTCATATGGCACTGCATCAAGATCTTATCTCAATAGCCGATACACACACGGGCAAGGAATTACTTTGGCAATTCAAACATTACAGCGTTACATTACCACTTGCCACTTACAGAAGCACCATGTTAACCATGTCCAGTAGTGAATCTAGGCTGGATCATGTCTAGTAGTGAATCTAGACTGGATCATCACATAGTGTAAATATATGTTGTGGTCAGATGAACCAGTATAAATATGTGAACTTTTATTAACAAATGAAATTAAGGTGACCAGACAAAAGATAAAATATCACACTGCCTGCTAGTCAAAGTAAATGTAAGAAAAGCTTTTTTCATTGCATTTCTCTTACTGTCCCACATAAAATTGCAACCCTTTCTCGGACACAATTGTGCAACAGTATCATGCCGGTGGGCTAGCAAATTCACACTGCATACTCAAGCATGTGCTTAAATTGCACATTTCTGTAAACTTTAATAAACCATTTAAGCCTTGTGTGTCTGTCATGAATAATAGACACATCCGCTGCTTTACATTCTTTTCTGGATATTTTTTATGTTGCTGTTCTCATAGTCCTGGATAAGAAAGTCACAAAGCATTCAGGACAGAAAGCTGTTCTGAATTCAGTGGGTTTTCCTACTCCTTATTAGCTTGTAGTGTTATTTTCTTCTTGTGACAGTATGTGCTTGCAATTCCAGTAGAGAGTTTTCTCTTCCTGGCTCTACTACTCTGAATTAAAACAGAAGAGGTGTAGCACGTGTCATGTTTGCCACCCCCATCCTATAGGAAAGTTCCCCTGGCTGCACTATAAATGCATCCTAGAGGAGGAAGGAGAGGGGTGGGAAATAAGAAAATGAAAGAACCGGCAAGTCTCGCAGTGCAGCTCAGGCCTGACAGGCTAATTGCAAAGCTGTGTAGGGGTGGATGTCTGCCATAATAGTGGAGGAGGGCAGAATTATCCTGTAACGAGGCCACATTCTCCTTCCTCCATTCTCCGCTGTCTGTCTTTCCCTTCAGCTTAAGCTCTGATTTACTTCTCAAGCTTTCAAAGTCTGTAATTATTTGTCCTAATGATGACGTGCACCTGTCTTGTCTGGACAGCATGGAATGTATGTGTAGATATGTACTATTAAATTAGCTCGCTCAGTCATGTGGACGCTGATTACGCGAAAGGTTTTAATGAGAATGAATGGCTCTCTAGGTTGAGGCAAATAATGTAATGACAGCCCTTTTCATTGTGGATGGCAGAGCATATTACTGTTAGTGCTACTGTAAGTAAGGCCTCTAGTAGATAGTTATGCGAAAAGCAGACGATGAACTCTGTTAAAGTAAAGAAAGGGATAGAAGAAATGAATCATACAGGGCACTTTTGTTTGTGCGTCCAAGTTTGTGATTTAAGGCATTTAGTGACAAGAATGTTAGTGAGATCAGGATGTTGCATGATCACCTCCCCACCTCATCTCCAATTCATTCCAAAAATATTGGGTGGAACACTATTATTACAGAGAACAAAGATAAGTGCAAATAGGTTCATGTTTATCAGCTCCAGAGGGTAGTAGTTTACTGGCAGGGATTAGACAAGCTGCAACACAAAGTAGTTGACAGGAGTGTCCACATTTAGATATTTGAACATTGTTATTTTTCTGTAATACATAAGAAACACGATTTGGAAATGCATTTGAGAATTAAGTGTAATTTTGTTAGCTTGTGTTTATAAATATAGACAAAAATGAAAAACATTGTCAAACTGGTCAATAGTTGCTGACCAAATTAAGATAGAAAGTAATCATGTTACAAATAGAGTTAAAAGCTAGAAAAATTCCACTGCTCTGCCTGCTCAGGAACATGGTGGTGTGTCAGACCACATGGTGCTAGACTGTGGTGTCACCATGGCAAAGCAAAGAGTCACACGACAGGAGGTGGTACCGGTGTCAATAATGTGTGGCAGGCACCTCCTCCCAGGCAACAGAACTTGTAGGGACAGTATGTTTTAACAAAGCTAAACGTACCTGAGAACTATGAGGGTTATGATGTGCTATATGAGGGCTATGATGTGCTATATGAGGGCTATGATGTGCTATATGAGGGCTATGTTGTGCTATATGAGGGCTATGTTGTGCTATATGAGGGCTATGTTGTGCTATATGAGGGCTATGTTGTGCTTTATGAGGGCTATGTTGTGCTTTATGAGGGCTATGTTGTGCTATATGAGGGCTATGTTGTGCTTTATGAGGGCTATGATGCTGCTTGTCGATGTCAGTAGGGCAAAACACAGACAATCTTTCGTTTAAGTGTCAATTAGTGCTTTCATATGCATACCAAAGGATTTCTACTTGTTTAGAGGCAATATAGAGTGTGACGTAACATATATACCACAAAAGCTGTTTAAGGCTTGTGTATTAAAATTTTAATTACATTAATGCACTGTTTACCAACCACATTGTGTTCTGTGAGATTAAATGGTCATTGACTGTTTACTTAGCCTTTTATGGTACTAAAATGTAAATATCCTGTAATGTAAGGGTGTTTTGACAAGCAAACAGCAAACAGAAACCTGTCAGAGATGAAAACACGAGTGAAATGCTACACAGCATCCAAAGCCTAAGCTGTTACACATTTTATTCCCTACAGGAAACACAAATAGACATTGATCAGATCATCATTAAAGGATGCTTACCTGTACAGAGTTGATTATATGCGTAGCCTGGAGCGTTAAAAACTAGTGCACGTAGGATATTGGCACGTCATGCAAACAGTGATAACATCTGCTAAATTATAGTCTTGAATAAATGACTAATGTCAGCATTACTTGATCAAGTTAGACTGGATAACACATTGTTTATTTTCACACTTGTTTATTTGCACACTTTTCCCAGCATTATCTCAGGCAGCTTGTCAGTGTAAAGAGAGACAGTACATTTTCAACTAAGATACTTTTCAAAGCTCGGTGTCAAATTTTTCCCCTGTTTGTTTCCTGCTCATCCTGGAGAGTCACGGGAGGTCAGGAGCCTGCACCAGTAGTCACTAGGCACAGGCAGAGTATTCCCTGACACTATGCCAGTCCAGCACACAGCACCGCCATGGTCGCTGTTGCAAAGCCATGGGATAATCCTCCAGCTTACAAGTCCTCCATCAGATACAGTAAATAATCAGTGTGATGTTCAACATTGTTACAAATCATTTCAGTGTAGGACTTTAATGATGTGGTACTCTAGTGGTTAAGGCTATAGATCAGATGGTCCTACCTCTGCCCAGTTGCCACTGTTCAGTCCTTGAGCAAGGCCCCCAACCCACAGTTACTCGGATTTTTATATTTTATCAGTTGTAAGTCCTCTGAATTAGCCATTGGGAGTGTACATATTAGTGTATTGTATGCGGATCAACCATACCTTGTAAATCCTCTGAATAAGTAACATAGATGTTATGTAAATGTAACTGCTAGCAAATTGCAGCTGTGCCACCAGAGTAACCCTGGGTTCAATCATTGGCAATATGTTTTATACTGGATGTTCATTATACCATTGCTAAAAAAACAAATCTAATGGTGGCCTAAAACTACGTACTAGGTTGTTGAAAGGTAGTAGATTTTTGTGTTTTCATCAATCTTATGTTGAAAAAACCTGAACTAAGCACAAAGAAACATAAGTCCATAATTACTTTAGGAAACAATTGATAAAGGAGCAAAGGTTATGAAAGTTTCTACAACTTCAGTGATCAAAACCACCATACTCTATAATGAAACTGGCTCTTATCAAGATTGCCCCAGGAATGGAAAACCATGTGCTACCTTTGTTGCAAATGACAGTCATTTTACAGTCATTAACCTAAGAAATTTCCAGCTAACAGCACCACTGATTACAGCTGAAATAAATGCTTAAGAAATAAGAGCTCTAGCAATGAAGACATTTAAACATCAAATAATTCTTATTATGTACTTTACTTCCACAATGACTTTTTAACAAAAAAAATGAAATGGCTAAAATAAAGAAAAATGCATAAAACGCAGGTGTGTCTTTTGACTGGTGCCATGACATTCCAGAAAAGACTTAGGAAACTCTTATCCAAGGTCGACCCTTACAGTGACCACAGCTGGCCAGTGTGGTAATTTGTAGACCCGCGGTAAAATTTGTGCTTTTCTAAAGCTGATTCAGCCAGACAGAGTGATGGAAACCCTGCCACTGTCTTTCAGGCCTGGTTGTTCATCTGCCAAAAGGCTTGGTTCTTTCTAACAGTTGCTGTGTTTTAGAAACACTTGTTTTCTAATATGTAGTGTTCATGGTGTACCCCACTTCTTTCACTTCACAAAAATTGAGGGCTATATGAGCAGTATAGTAATATCCCTGTAAGATATCAAACATAGTGAGTCCTGTAGTCTGCTACAGCCCCAGAGGACTTGTTTTCCACATTGACTATGCTTCCTAAGGACAGCTTGTGGTAGAGGGTTTGACTGACAGGCCAGCCCTTGTCATATTCAAAGGTGAAATGTGCATGAAAACAAACACAGATCATGAACATTTGCTCAAATATTCACTGATTTAATGAGATAAACCGATAACTGCGTGTGAACATTTATCTTAATTGCTGTTCTTGTGTAGCGTTATCCAACTTTTATTTTGTGTAATTACTGGATGTGTGCCTCAAAAATATGGGTCCTAGAAATGTAAACTGAATGCTCAAACTTCTTAAGACTTGATTTATAAACTGGTTTATAGTAAACTTATTTTCAAGTAATTTCTCAGAAAGAAATGTTGTTTGGAAATATTCTTGACATTAGATTCTAGAGACAATATCTTCTGTTTTTGCCATTATTGGTACCTACCTCCTCTTTTTCGAAAGAGCACTTCCATTACCTTCAGCTGCACAACTCCAGCTTGGTACCATATAGGCAAGCAAATGATACAATGACATAACCAGAGACAGAACATCCACAGAGGTTTGTAAGTTAGCACTTAGAACTTTTTTTCATTTCTGCCATACAATTAGATGAGACATGCTAATATGATCACCGCATGTCTGGCATTGCAGGTCATACGTGTGACCTTATCACAGACATTGATAGAAGTATCAAACGTAAACTCAGCTCTTGACCTAAAGTAAAATAGCTGATAGAAAGGCAATTGTAACTCAAATAACAGCTCATTACTACTTAGATATGCAGGATAGCATCTATGAATGCACAACACATCAAACCCTGAAGCATATGGTCTGCTAAAGCAGAAGACCAAACTCTTGTCAGCTAAGAACAGGAAACTGAGGCTACATTTCACACAGGGCCAACCCAATACTAGCAAGGTGCATCTAATGAAGTCTTCAGTCAGTGTACATACCCATGTATTTACTATCAAGATTAGCACTGTAGTGTTATATAAAGGGTGGTTTAGTTTTGAAAATCATTTATAGTGTTCCTCAATACTCCCCGAACCGTGTCTGACCAGTGTATATATAGTGGGTGTGTCTGTTTGCTTTTTGCTGATTGAGTGGAAAACATAACCCCATCTTCATCTTCTGTAATCTCAGACAGCCCTGTGGTTTCCCACTGTTTCCCTGTCACCAGTGAGTACAGGGGTGCTTTTTTAGACTGATGGCATGTCATATACCTGTGTTACATTTTACGTAAGGTTAATCAAAACTCTACACTGTCACTAGGTCCGCCAAGATGTACAGTGAAATAAATGCTATAATGGTACCATTGACTTAATGTGTGATAAATAAGAGACACAAATGAGTGTAGGTCTGCTGGTAGGTTTTCTTCATTGTCATGCTGGTGGTGATGTCATTCGTATTTCCTCTTTTGAGTCTGTCTTGGAAGGATACACTTCCTGTGTGTGGTCTGCCACATGAATGTGTCAAGTTTGTGTATATGTGTAGCTATTAGTGGGTTTATGTGAGTCCATTGTGATGTCCAGCTCTGCAGGTGAAATGAAGCTCTACCCTGGTTCCGTGCATACTGAGAAGCAGTCTAGCAGAACAATGTCATGACACAGCTCATCACAGCAGTGTGTTTATTATTCTGCCAATTACATGACCGTGCCTGGTTTCCAGACATTACAGGCGTGCTTACCTTAACGTGAGCTGTGTCACTGCACCTCCAGTTTCAGTACTTATTTTACAACCATACACTCACAGTTAAGTGGTTTCCACACTGATCAAGGGAAATGTGTGTTATGCTATGGTATACGGTTTAGGCTGGCATTATATTGGCTGTGTATGTTTGTTCAAGGAGCAGATGGGAAGAGAAAGCTAGACTAATGACAGTTGGGGGGTGTGCTGCTCTCACTGGGTCTGAGGATAAAGAGGCAAACAGTGCAGGCTGCTGCTGTCTGACTGCTTTCAGCTTACTGCTGTTCTTTTAGGACTGCTCAGTACACGTCTTGCCTCACACCCTTTTTAGCATGTAGCCACAACCAGTTCTGCTCACCTTTCTCTTCTCCTGGACTGGCATGACAAATCTTGTCCTTTTAATTTTAAGAAAAAAAATAATTACTGATAATTAAATGCTTTGGCAGTGTATGTGTTTGGTCTAAAGGATTCAATAGTTGTTTGAACCCATCTCTCTAAACTGCCGGATTGGCACAGTGTGTTTCGTGATGTAATTGGTGACGACATTTATTATGTCTTGCCATCTGCTGCTTTTCTTTTTGCAAAATGATTCTGCTAAGGTTTGCAGAGTGTTTCGTGCTGGTACCTTGGTTGGCTTAAGCTCTCTTTGTATTTTGCACAGTGGTTAGTTTGCAGATGGTGGAATCAGTTCTTGAGCTCTTGAGCAGTCTTTAATGGAAACTCATTTTCCAAATAGATTTGACATCTGTACTTTCAAAAACTAAACCAAATGTCTGTGCATCAGGATTAAATCTTAAGATGTAGACTCCAATGCTGGTGGTGTTTGCATTGTTTGCATGGTGATGTTTTTCTGGAGATCTTTGTTCACTCATTTTTAACTTCAGTCATGTAGTTTTAGGTAGAAGGCTAACAACTGTCATGCAAGCATGCACACAGTAGTCTATCCAGTGGCGATTGCTCTAAGACTGCAAGGGAAGCTCAGCTTCCCCTAAAATGTCAAAAAATAAGTGATTAAATATATA
>JAVSBV010000103.1:4736356-4755415 GCA_033117975.1 Parotocinclus spilosoma
AGGACATTTTGTCTTGAGCTCCTCCGTAAACTTGCATTTGCGTTTCAGCGTGTTTGAGATCTGGCGTCACGCTTCCCTGTGAACTAAACTGTTATTGTTTGTTCTGCGCCTGCGTGTATTGACATAGAGTGTGACCAGTGACTGCCTACCCCGGTTTCCACTACTGCGCATGTGCGTCAAGGACAGCAAGGCAGACGCAGCAGTGGAAAGTGCCGTAGTTTGGAGAGAAAAACAAAGTTTAACCCCCTCCCCCCACAAAAAAAACAACAACCCCAAAACGATGCTTCGACTATTCAATTAGTTGTCGACTATTTTAATAGTCGACATAATCGTGACTATTCGACTAATCGTGGCAGCCCTATCCTCGCCCATATTTTGCACCCAGTGTCATGGTCAAACTTATGAATGTTTGCAGTTTCATAAGATGAGGCCTTTAAGTTACAAAAAGTTCTTGGTTTTTCTATATTCTGGAATAAAGTATGTTACATGATCATTTAAACAGCCTTTGCATTTCTTTTTACTAGCTGTCAGTTCGATTCAAATATCACTCTAGCACTATTTTTTGAAGTAACAGTTATTAAAGCTTGTCTAATTTCCCTCATGATCTGTAACATTTCGCTTCATTTTGACGATCCCTGGCTTCGTCTTTCCTCAATTCCCAAGCGCACTCTCCTTAATGCGTTCTCCTTGGCAAGTCTTTAACCCACTCCCTCACCACACACACTTCTTTTCATGCCCTTTTCCTTCTCATATTAAGATGTCTCCATATTAAAGAAGCGATTAAGCCAAACCAAATGTCAGCCATATTGACACAAGGCTGAGCCCTTTTTTCTTATGCACTCGGGTGTAGCCAAGATATTTTTAATAATCTGTTTTAACCACAAATAATTACAGTTGTGTGCACTCAAGTGCTTACGCTTTACTGTCTTTTAAATTAATTCTTCTTTGGATAATTTAATTATTCTTAGAATGGTGGCAGGCATGCTTACTGGGTGTTGCACAAAATGTATTTCCAAATTTGAGGTCGTCTGATGGCTGAGAGATTATGTAGAGATTATAAGGTCTCTTCATTCATTAGGCTTATTGGGGAAAAATGTGCAATGTATCATGATTATAAATGGCTCTTCATTTACTTCTGCTGTACTTTAGGACTGTCTGGTGTTTAATTAGCAAAGGCCAGAATAGATGTGCTAGGCTACTGTAACGTACAACATCACGACAGACAAACAGTGCAGTCTGTCGCTGTCTGAGAATGTTTTCTATGTTTGGCTGGAGAAAAAAGCTTTCAGTCATTTGGACTGACAGGCACTGTAGTGTTGGCGTGCTGCTAACATTATGTCATATCACACTGAACTAGCAGCAGCGACTACTTTCTCAAACATCACAGTCATTTTCTCAAACAAAAAACACTTGCTGGCCATTCAATCTGTTTTGGCAGTCATTATAGTTAAAACAATGCAGGGATTCTAAGAAACGTTATGCTGGCAAGGTTCCCTGGTAAGGTAATACCGAACATAGTGTAAAGCATGGCAAATGTATTTATTAACACAGCTTTGGGGTAGTGAAGTTAGCAGCTTACTGTACTACTCTGTATAATGATCATACAGCATTATTTCTCAATACATTTATTGAAACACAGAAGGAAGTACCATTTTTTTGTAAGCAAAAGTCAGCATTTAGTATAAACCCTTTTCCCTTTCATTTCTAATTAAGCTTTCTCGGACTATGCATACTGGCATACTGGAACTTGGCATACTGATGAAGCTACCAGATGCTGTTATTGCTAACGTGTAAGGGGAGGGAAGTTGTTTTCAAATTTTACTTCATTTTTAAATACTACATACATATTTCCTGATTTTCTAGTTCTCTAATAAAGATAAGTAAGAAAATAATTATATATAGCCATCATACATTACTAAAACAATATATGAAATGGTGGCACTGTGACTTTTGCACAGTACTGTGCATTAGAAAATATGACATCATTAGGAACATAGATAAGGTAAATATAAAGGATACTTGTTTTCATGTTTCCATTTGAGCAGGCTTTGAAAGCCTTTGGATATGTGCCACCTCTTCAGTGAGTGGTGAGTAAAGATGTGAACTGGTGTGGGGTGCTTCATTGAGATGATGATGGGTGTAAATTTGGTTTTTATACAGCATTTCAATCTACATATTATTATGGTAAAATGCATGGTAAATTAGTACACCACCATGGTTTCATTAGGCACAGTCACCTCACAGCTCCAGCAATCTCGGGTTCGATTTTGACTTTGTTTGACCACTTATGTGGAGTTTGCGTTTGCTCCTTGTGTCCGTGTGAGTTTTCTCTGGGTGCATTTGAAGACTGCTTAATCCTGGAAACTCCTACACTCACTCACACAGTAGGGGCACTTTAGTTAACGTAACACATATGCCTTTGGACAACTGGAGTTCTCGGAATGAACCTATATGGGAGGACATGCAGACTCGACATGAAAAGGACCCAGACCACTCCAGCTGTGACTGAATACATGACCTTCCTGCTGTGAGGCAACAGTGCTACACACTGTGCCAATTTGTGTGTTGCATAATCAATACATTTATTATAAGGAGTATCAGAGGGCTGTGTGTCAGGGAACCAAAATGAGTATCTGAAAAAACAAAAAGTAATTGCCATCAGGAAGGTCATTGTGCTGTGCAAGCTTGTCTTATCGTGATGCATGCATGCTTCAGCTCAGATCACTTTGAAGCGCAATGTGAGCGCAGGCCAGCAGAGAGGAGTTATAGTCTCTGTGCACTGACACAGTTTAAGACATGTTCAACACCTTTGAAACCTTTGTACTGCACTCTGTGAAACATGCCATAATTTTGTATTTTGATTATGTGTGCGTCATGGTTAGCGCTGTCGCATCATACCTCCAGAGACCTGATTTTGAGTTCTGGATTGGCTGCTACCTGTGTGGAGTTTGTGCGTCCCTCTGGGTTTCCTTCCACATTTCAAAGACACATGTTAAGCACAGGGTTAGTTCAAGTCTCGCACCCAGTGTTGCCAGTTAGACACTGGTTTCCCGTCTCACTGAATTTGATTAAGCTTGTTTGTTAACAGAATGGAAATGGAACAGAGCACTTTTATCTGTTAGTACTTTGTTTGCGACCGCTCTTTTGTTTTGGTGAAGGCCAACTAAATAAACTAGAGAATAGCTTTCTGAAGCATAAGGGTGCATTTATACTCGTAGTTCGGTTCACTTAGCACAGTCAAACAGTTTAAAGGAAAGTCTCAAATATATGTCTGATGAAAATTGTTGTTGTGAAACAGAAAGCATGATGAAAATCATCTGCTTGGCTCGGCCTTTTCACTTCTGCTGGGATGAAGAACATGTGTCAGGTTTAAGAGTGTGCCCTTAATATAACATGCTCAGCGCTGGAACACTGATGGTGTTGTACTGAGCCTCCCACTGCTTTTTAAAGTGCCCTCTTTTATAGGACAAGGACTCCCTTTCCTTTGGGTTTTCTCTAGGACAGGACCAAAGCTCTTGTTCAGAACATACCATTTCTTTTTCCTTCTCTTTCCTCTTCTGACTGCATATTCTTTCTAAAGCAATTTCTGTTTCAGGACTCAAGACATGGTTGTAAGTCATGGTATTTCTTCCTCATGTGTTAAATGAAGGAGGTTGCTGTGGAAACATTGTCGCTTGTTTACTTTCAGACAGAGGACAGACAGCTAAGGAGGCAGCTGCAGTCTTTCTCATTTGGAAGAGTCCAGAATGCAGAACTGTGTCAGAAGCAGTGCAAAATGTGTGAAGTACATTAACAAAGCAGCTTTAGCATAAACTTTTTCATTTGAAGTGACCCTATTTTGTTGTTGTTGTTGTTGTTGTTGTTTTCTCACCATTAGCAGTATGACGCATCATTGAATAGACGAAGTCTAAAAAGCCCTTTAGCAATGGTATGATGTGTGTATTTGCATGTGGACATGTATGTGTCATAGCCTCCCATACTCACAGAGCATCCTTGCCCTCATGAGAGCAAGGCTTGTTACCTGGTTACTGCCAAGAGTCTTGCTTTTAGTGCGTCATGCCTCGTTGACATCAGCAACTCTCTTTTTGCCCCATTCCTCAGCCTATTTTTTTGGTCATTTTCTCATGAGCTAGATATTTTTCATTGAGAGGCCAGGATAAAACAGAAGACAAAATTACATCCTTGGGAAATATTAATGCTAACTAAGGCTAATGAAGTAGCCTCGAATCTTGAGTGCCTCAGCACAGGCCCTACTGATTTGGGCAGATAACACTTGCACTTTTTGTCAAATCGAATGAGAACGAGGCAACACAAGCACATGTGGGTTCAGCCTAGTGACGCATTTTTCAGTATCATTTTAGCCCCTAGTCTGACACGTAAACACCCACTCTGTTATTTCTGGTTCAAGGCCATTGTCTGATCCTTTAAACAAGTCAGAGGCCATTTGCGTACCCTTAAATGTTGATGGTGTTGTTTTTTTCTTTTGCTTCCAAACCCAGGCTTATTTGAACTCATAACAGCCATATACAGAATTGGTAGTTTATGGTTAGCATTGTTTGGATCATTTTAATTGCTAGAGAGAAATAAGTCTGACTCTCTATTTAAAATATCTATATGTTATGGTGCTTTTTAAAAATTCAATGCTGATTGCTTTTTTTCCACTCTCTTTTGTTGACCCCTTTATTCCATTTCAGTTATAACATTTAAACCACCTGCCTGATATTGTATAGATCCCCCTTATGCCACCAAGACTCTGACCCATCGAATGATGTATTCCATAAAACCTCCTGTGGTATCTGACATTCCAGCTTTGTCCTGTTATTTCTGAGGTGGACCTCTGTATATCAGACTTGTTTGTTCAACATATCCCACAAATATTCTATCAGTTTGTAACCCCAGGATTTTGGAGACTTTTGAGCTTTGTCATGTTACTCAACACACATCATCTTCTGCACATTATCCTACTGAAATCAGCCACAGTCATTATGAAATACCAGAAAGTGATGAACTTGGTCAACAAACAGTTTGTTATTTTGTCGTATTTATGCACTTATCTGATTATTCAAGTGGCCATGTAAACAGCATACTCAGATTTACCACATTGGTTTATGGTCTAGAAAACGTAATATGAAATTCAATAGAGAGTTGGATTTTATCTAAGTAATCAAATTTCTCAGTGTATATCATTAGTCAGATTTAAATCGGTTTTCTCAGTCTGCACATGAACATTAGTGAAACCTGACATGATTGCCAGGTTCCCTTATTCTAAGAGACTTTGCTTTTGGGGGCTTTTTTTCATTGACCTGCTGGCTTGTTTTTCTTGCAATGTGAACGCAGGCCAGCGAAGAGGAGTGACAGTCTCCGTGCTCTGACACGGTTTGAAGCAAACATGACTACACCTTTGTACTAAACACTCCCGACAGTCATTCTTCTCTGAAACATGTCAGAATTTTGTTTTTTGATCATGTGGGTGACATGGTTAGTGCTGTTGCATCACAGCTCCAGAGACCTGATTTGGCTGCTACCTGTGGAGTTTGTATGTCTTTCCCATGTATTTGTGGGTTCCTCTGGGTTTCTCCTACATTTCAAAGACATTGTTAAGTTCAGGGTTAAATTGAATCTCACACCCTGTGTAACCAATTAGTTAGACATTGGTCTCCAGTCTAACAACATGATTTTTTAAGCTTGTATGGTAACAGAATAGAAGTAGAACTGAACTGTTATCTGTTAGTACGATTACCGGGTCCCCTTATTCTAAGAGAGAAGGGCTGCTGACTTCTTTTCTTGCGAGATCTGGTAATCCTCATCATTTCTTTCTGTGAGATTTTTGGCTGGTAGCAAAGTAGTAATTTAATTATTGAGTCATGTAAACACAAAGGTTTTCAATTATCTGATTACCTGAGTGTATGTAAAACTTTCGGCAGTTATGGGATTACTAACTGCATGTAAACATGTTTAGGTAGGTTGAATGTGTCAAAGTAATATTTACATAAATGTCGGGTCTCAGTGATGAACAGTCAACATAACTCGCTTCACCTGTCAGTGATTTTATTGTTTAATGGCTGATCACAATATATCTTAGTGCTATTTTAACACCTTTTTGTTTTATTTTCAGTGTTTTCTTTTTTGGTACGCCTTTAGGTTGCTGGGATCATCTATTTAATTTAAGTTGGTAATAAAACGTTAAAAGTAAATAGTCACTGAGTTTATGCGATCATTAGCAAATATATGAAGATTGTGCTCATGTTTTATTTTAAATGGCAGTTATAAAGAACACACATTAAACCCATTAAAATGTTCAAGCAAGCACATAATTCACATTTTGTTCATTGCACTGTATATCAAAGCATATCATTTTGTAAGCTTCACAGTAACCTCAAATAATTACAGCCAGTTGACTGTGTGATAATTGTGGCAGGCCGAGTCTTGCACTACGGAAAAATCTAAGACTGTACCTGATCTATGAGGTATAGCTCGAAATAAGGTTGGCACTGCTTATTGGTTTAAAATCAAGCAGGGGGTTCTAAATAAGCACACACAACAGAGAAACACGTCTATACTACAAACTATGAAAGCACTGTGCAGAGAGACACAATCAGTATTCATTTCCATGTAATGTGAACTGACTGAACTGTAATGTGATCTTACTAGGAAAGGTAACTTATAGCTGTAATTTGCACTTGGACAAAAGAGAGCTAGCTAAAGCATGGTGAATTATAACAATTTCCGAATATAAATCTTTGCTGTATTTTTTTTTCATTTCAAAGGTAGGCATTTGAGCACGATTCGTAGTGAAGTTTGCTTCACAGCATACTTTCTCAAGTTCAATAAGATATCTCAGCCCCCTCTAGTAGAGACCTACTGATAATCTTTCTGCTTTGATGCTCAGTGTGGTGGCGTAATGGAAACAAGAATGGCAGCAACAGAGGACACTGTTTTGTTTACCATTTTACTTGAACTTTACAGTCTTGCGTTTCTTCTTTTTTCCCCTTGTGCTATTGCCTTCTCAGAACCAGTCCCTAGACAGGGCTAATGGAACCTGCTGTAGAGCTATTGATTACACTACATTGGGGAAGAGTTTGGGGGTGGGCGGGGGGATGGGGTAGGCATCACCAACATGGCCAAACATGATTGACTGTAATTCAATAATAGAGGGAATGTATCTGTCTCTATTTTACTTGGTTTCTCTCTCTCACTCTATGCTTTTCCTCTGTTTATGATCGGTTGCTCTGTCCATTCCTATATCAAAGATTTTACTGTCTGTTTGCAGGATTTTCTTGAAATATCTGATCTAGCAGTAACACGCAACATGTCAGTGTATTTCTTTGAGCTTATATGTAATTTTTTACTTATTTCCGTGTACACATACAGCTTTCCTTCACTTGTAAAATATTAGTTGTTTATATATTCTGTGGACGTGATCTCATGAAAGCATTTTTTGTCTATTTAAACAGCATAGGATTCAGTTATACCTCAAAGAGAAGACAAAATTCTGCCTGAACCTACATCTAGTTTGTGATTCATGGACATGTGGGCTTACATGCATGTACCATCTCTTCTTCCTACCCCGCCTTCATTTTTATATGTCACTCCCACCCTTTCATCTCAGTTGTTCTCTATTGTCTTCTCTTTTACACTCACACACGCACAAGGACAGACACACAAACACGTAAATACAAATCCATAAAGCTCTCCTGGTAGGGACCTTTCATAGACATAATGATTACTATAGCTAATTAATGCTACACATACATCAAACCCTAATCTTAGCCTTGATAACCTAAAGCAAATTGGTGGCTCTTTTAATTCTTAAAAATAAAGTTGTAAAAAAGCAATTTACAATTTACATTGTGTTTCTTAACCTCTGTTAATGATATTTTTGTCTCCACAATGTAATATAAATATGCCCCCCAGACTCTCTATATACACGTGAGAACATTTTTACTGACATAATAATTAGTGCAACGCATACACCAACACCAAAGCCTAACACCAATGACCCAATGGATTTTTTTCACAGGCCAGTTCCAATGATTGTCAGGATATTTGGCTTTCACAAGTATGGCAAGACAAGGTATCCTTATGCACACTCACATATACTTTTTTCTCGCTGTCCTTATGAGGGCTTTCCATTCACGTTATAATTACTGTAATTAATTATTGCTAATTCTAACCATAGCCTCAGTAACATAAAGCATAAAGCCTTCATCTTGCTTTTGTTTATTGGAAGAAAATAAATCCTATAATTGAAGACTGTCGAAAAAAAGTTCCCCACAAATCAAAATTGCCACGTTTTCCTATCATTCCTCACAAATATAGAAAGACAGGGCATACACACACACACACACACACACACACACACACACACACACACAAACCATCACACTGTCCTCTTCCCTTCTTCCCTGTTCTGCACGTGTTTACATGAGCTTAAACAGTAACAGTTGCCAAGAGAAGGTTATGTCAGGATTTGAGACACACACACACACACACACAGATACAGATAGCCAAAGCATGGAGATCAGTTGTGGTTCTTACTTATTTGACTCTTGGGATTGAAAGCTTAACTCGTGGACAAAGTAAAGTTTTCTGTTGTCACATGAAATTGGCAAGACCTTCTGATCCACTCTATAATCTTACAAACTACATATTGTCTGTCTTTTGTCATGAAGCAATGTTACTTTGGCAATTTAGTGTAGCAGAACTTGAAAATGTGTCATAAGCTGACCTAATTTGGTTGGAATTGCTAATGACAGAAAGGCAGCCTCGTTCACAGGAGGATATGAATGAGGGTTACCAAAGCAATGCCCTGTGGTTTATAGAGCCCTACAACATGTGACCTGAATTTACACTGTGGGCTTGAGGTGAGCATAACCACCAAGCCACATGTGACCCTTGCGAACAATTGCTTTCCTATTTGACGTTACATGGAGCTTTGTTTTGTAGGTGTGGTAGTACAACCTGCCAGACCTCCAACTTTATAAGTGGGTATCAAGGATGTGGGCGATTTTCAGAACAAGTGGCATGGCCAGAGTTAGAAGAGGAAAAGAGTGACATGAGGGTGATGTTTGCCTGGTCACAGATTGATGAGGCCTGCTCTGTGACAGGGTATAAAGTGTTGCAGTACTCCTGGCACGTACTGCCCTCTCTCCACTCTTCCCCTCTCCTGCTTTATCGGAACTCCTAATTGTCCTTATGAATATTTTAGTGGCCAGCAAGAACAAAGGGGGCTGTGGTTTCAAGGTTTCAAGGCTCTGATGGCTAATGATCCAATCTGTGAGCACAGAGGGAAAGAAGACAGAGAGCAATGGAATGAAGAACCAGGGAAAAAAACAGACGAAATAATAAGAGACAAAAGCAGCAAATATGCAGGTGATCTGGCCTGCATGATGGTGCTGCTTGCTTTTTGGTACAATATACCTTAAAAGCAGACTTTATTCATGTTGACTTGTAATTGTTGTACTCTGTTTATCGCGTTTTAACAAGCACAGTTTCAATGTATGGTACAGTTGGGAAAAGAATATTGAGGCCAGTGGGGATGGGCGTGAGGCCGCCACAATGTTTGCACCACTTCATTTCCCTATGAAGCCCATGCAGTGACTTTGAGATGCCTTCATCCTCAATTCTGACTGAATTCCCAGTCTGCTCTGATGTCTCAAAATACCCCTGACTGAGAGCATGTTCTCTCTCACTCTGGCAACTAATAGCTTTGTTGAATGTAATGGTGTTTTGTCTCTGGGCAGCTGCTTTTCTAAGCAGGAAAGCAATCGCTCCCTGCAGTGCAATGCAACCACTAACAGGAGCCTGACATATTCATAAGAGTGATAATCTCAGTGGTCAACCTCCGGTAATTATCTACCTTATATGGCTAGGTCGATATGAAAGCATTTTCTTTGTCATGGTCTTCTGAGATCAGTTGGTGAAGCTCCCAAAGCAGGCATATGTCTTTCTGTTGTGTTTACATGTTTTTGGTCAGACTTAAGCCCACGTCTTAATTGAAACATAGTCTCATTATGTTTTTGTCTGTTTTTTTTTTTTTAAAACAGCTATGAACTGATCATAATTATCAAACGCTGAGTCCAAAAACGAGCCCCTGCTGTTGAGTTTCCTGCGAGTACATCCAGCAGACAATACTGCCGCTGCAGGAAGGACAAGCATGAAGTAATTTCCTGCTCTGCAGTGTAACCATGTTATGAGTGTTAAGGGCTTTTAAGAGCAGACGTATTTTGCAAAGGGTATATTAGCATTAACATTATTTACCTTAACGGCATCTTAATTAAGCTTTGGAAAAAGTTCTGAAAGCGTGGGAAAGCATGCATTATAGAAATCCATGACTTTGGATGTTACGCATGAGATGAAAAGCTTCTCAGCAAACGTTTCTATATTCATTATATTTACTATACTATTATATTTACTTTATTAATTATAACTATATAAAATAATAATATTGTGTTAAGTTTGATTTATCTCTAAACTCTCTAAACTTGAGAAAGCCCATTAGGCCACAGTTAGAACACATTGCAATAGAACAGCGCTCGTGTGCCTACTTATATGTGTTTGGAAGATTAAAATAGGTATACACAAGAGTGCAAGGCAGCACCAAATCCTCATTACCAGCATAATTTAAACTCAGACTGCATCTTAACAGTATATTACTACAGTATTACCACGCTTCTGCTCTTTATTTCATTCCAGAAGGCACGTCGAGTACCATAACGACGAATACACATCAATTGCATGTGTCAAATATGTGTGAAATAATGTTTTAGCTTGTCAGATTGTTTCACAGTGTTTCATTTCTGATTTTGTACTAAAACCTGAAGAAGTTTCTAAATAGAAATCAGCTCCTTAGGTTGTGCGGTGTGGTAGTTTGGCAAGCAAATAATCACAGCCGCCTTGGAGCAGATTGGATTTGCGTTCTTTTAATGCAACCAGCCTGCATCATTATGCTGTGTGTCTTAAGGCATCTTGCCATCGCTGCAGTACTTTTATTCCACCTACCACTCTCTTATCCCTTTTTTGTTCCCCATGTCCATTTCTCTATTTTTGAGCTTTTAGACCTGCAATCTCAGTCCACTTTGATCCACATACAGCACATGAATAAGTCAAATTTTTAAAAGCGTTTAAAAACCCACAAGGTGGGTTGCAGCAGAGTGGTGTTTTTTCAAGTCATAGAGTCCAACAGTATTACTGAAAGTGCACCACATGGCCTGGTAACTTGGATAGCTTTTGCAATAGCTTCCCTCAGGTGTTTTCTTTTTATTATGTCGGACGTTATTAATGGCTGGTTAAAACAAGTATGTGATGTTTTGGCCCAAATTTTAGCACAAACAAATTAAGCCAGCAGATACATAGTCCAATGAATGATATACTTTATATGTGCATTTCGGGCAAAACATTCTATTTTAGAGGTAAGCTAAATGGATTGTAGAAGTAGCAGGAGAAGATGCTAGGGAAATAGGTTACGTAACAACATGAACAGAAAATCTATTTAGTTTGTCTTTTACACTCTCGTTACTAGCTTGCGCACACACCCACACGCAAGCACTGCATTCTTTAAAAGCTAACATTACTAAAGTTTAATTAATTAGTGGTCAGTGTCATCAATAATTCAGATTTTCCGGTTGTTTAGTGACTGAGGCGTCCAGAAAAGCTTCAGTAACTTACATAATATTGGTATCTCTGGTTTGCTCCAGACCCTCTTATGAAAGAACTTTTCTTCTCCACTTATGACATACTTTCTTATGCACTTGCAAATCTCTCTGGCTTACTTTGACAACAATATACATAATTCCTTTGACAACTAAGGCGTGTTCCTACCCAGGCCCTTTGAGTGCGATGGTTATGAAAACAAAGCCTGTGATCACTGTAATCACACTGAGAAAAACAGAGCTGCCATATACTTAAAGGTGCAAATACAAATGTAAATGATGCAGTTTAATCAGACATAGCAGTGACCTAGTTCATAGGCACAGACCCGTGTAGGCGCATTACACCTTGCATTCTTTATGTGCTATAAGTGAAAATAGCATTTGGGAATAAGAAATCACTTGGCAACAAGTGTAGTCGTTGGGGTCACAGCTAATGACCTTCAGGCCCCCCTTCTATGGCTATGTTGATGTACGGAGGTGCCTGATTGGCTGGGATGGACGGTGAGGTGGGTTGGCAAATGCTGGGGAGAGGGCCACCTGTTTTGCCATGTGCTGATTTAGTGATCCGTTTACTGGGAGCCGCAGGCAGAATCTGCAGGACAGCAGTAACATGCCAAGTCATTTAAGAAGGATTTACAAGTGCCCTATCCCACGCACTATGCAGCACACTCCCTGTCATGGCTTGTCTTTCGGAGGATATCAGTGTCAAGTACAGTATATATGTTTGCCATTTGTCTCAATATTTTTCGTTGCTTATTCACACTGCCAGTTCTTTGTATGCTTATCTTAATCGCAGTCCTCGAGACAGCCTAAAATGAATGTGTCAGCTCAAGCACTAGCAGGCTCTCATTTATTTGGGTGTGCCATTGTCACATATAACTTGCATTGTGTAGCCATGCTTTGCACCCTGGCACAGGCACTGGGTGTGCCACCGGGGTTAGACGGACCTTTCCTTATCCCGCCTCCAGTCCTCCGGTCCTGGCTGCACTGCTGCCCACATAATGAGCAGGTTGAAAGTTTAATTTGCTGGTCCTGTTGGAATTTGTGGCACTCTTGGGGAGAAAGTGCATAGTTTCCTGGGTAAACACAGGCCTTTGGGTGCACAGGACCTCAATAAACAGGAAATGACTCAGGAAGGCGTTTCTTGGAAAGAGATTGAAAGCCACTGTAACCTACCCGCCCTAAATAGTTGTATGGGCATGCAGAGCACCTTATAGTTGTTAGCAGAAAGCCACTAGTGGACATTGCTGAGTGAGTGATGCGATGCTTTAAAATAACTTTATATTCAGGGCGTGTGCTTGTGCATATGTAAATGAGTGTCAGTGCTTTACGTACTACACCACCCAAGTAAAATTGTGTAAGATATGTGACACTTTTATGTATTTATTTTGATGTTTTATGTTATTTATCTATGCCATTACAACGTGCAAAGAACAGATAAGCAGGTTTATAGCACAGAGCTGGTTTCACAAATAGGGACGAATGAGAGAGAGAATGAGAGAGGCAAACAGACCAACTGGTATGGCTTTTAGCTTCACTTTAGTACAGTGGTATTAAGACTTAAAATATTTTACTTAAAATCCCCCCATACATCTGTTAAATATACTTCTCATATCCAATGCCCCAGCAATACAGAATAAAAGCAAATATTTGGCAACAGTTAAGGAAAATGGACCAGTGCACTTACTACATTCACACAGCAGGCAAAATCTATTTTTAATCTGATTTTAATCTGACTTTAACGGTCCCATTAAAAGGGCACATTATTTTGCATGACCAATTCTCCGGTTTGCGTCCTTGGCTTCTTTAAACTTCGCTTTTAAGCGAAGCACGGAACACGGAGCGGTGTTGATATGTGCCTTCTAATTTTGTTTGCACAGAGACATCAACCCAAATATTTATGAGGTCTGTTACTTTGCTATCCCGCCACTAAAAACCTTCCTCACTGCTGACATTTCTCTTCTCCTCCAGCGCACATTTATGGAGAATGATGGGTTGGAATGACGTAGAAGTTGTTTGAATTCCGAACTCAGCATTTTTATTCAGGCATGGCCGCGTATCTAGGACCACATATGGAAGTGGCTCTGGTCGGATTTGAAAAGATCAGATTTGCGTGTCCACACAGCTTTGAAAAAATCAGATATGAGGCACATTAAGGCAAAATAATCTGATTTGTGGCAGGCAATGTAAATGTAGCCATTGACAGTGACAGATTAGAGTACTTGCTGTTGATTTTACTTGCTTTCTGTGCAGGTTCTCACAGACTGAATGCAGCTGCTGCTAAAAACCACCAGTGCAACACATGAAATTCTCTCGATAGTCTTTCGATTAGGAAGTGCATTAAAAAGATACCAATTTTATGACGGATTTTCCAAACTCTCTCTTGCTAGGCTTTTCACATTTGACTGATTTCAGGCATGCATGTAAGAAGTGTGGCAATATAAAAACTAGATTTGTTCTTTGCATTTAGAATATTCAGTCTGCCTTCTATGGAAACATTAGCAATGGATATGATTATTTTTAATTGCAGTACTTGCTGTTATGATTGGCTAGAGCGCTGTAAGATTCTCAGAACAGCCTGCTCTGTGGGACCTTCATAAATGGGGCGGTCATTCAGCTGGGTGGCGTATGTTAACTGCAAGACAATGAAAAATGCATCGCATCACACAGATGCTTAGCATAAATTATGGGAGTGAGAGATCAAGAGAGAAACATGATTTGCTTTAGCAGAACTGAATGGTTTTAGGGCAAAGATATGGACTGGTAATCAAGTTCCATTCACAGTGGCTAATGCAATGGACCCAGACTTAGAATATTACCTGTAAACACATCTAACAATTTAACAATCAAATTACTGCCGTGGTATGGTAGACAACCTACTGTCTTAATTGCCTGATAGCATTTTAATGTAGCTATGAGTTTATTGTTTATGTTTGCTTATCCCTGTGTGCTTTGTATGTGAATTTTCCAATTTTATTGCAGAAATTAAGAACCAAAGGCCATAGTGACTGTGCCAGTCCTGACCCTGATGACTGTTTTGGCCACAGTCCCCTCATGGATGACCGTTTGGGCAAACTTAATGAAGAAAGTGATTTAATATACAAGCGCTCTGGTGTAAGTACTGCCTCCTTTCTTGCATTTTTTTGTTGATTCCTGTCTTTATGTTGATATTCACTACAGGCACTAAACAAGAAAGAACACAGAGGCTGTGATAGCCCGGATCCTGATGCCTCATATGTCCTCACCCCCCACACAGAAGAAAAATATAAAAAAATTAATGAGGAGTTTGATAATATGATGCGAAATCATAAAATCGTAAGTAAATGCAACACTCTTGCTTGGCTTTGTGGCAGAAAGGATGCTCCTCTTTATTTTGTTTGTCTTCTCCCCCTCCCCATTATCCCACCCTGCAACTACTCTCTACAGTTTTTATACCACATTTTCCAAGCATTAACTTTTTTAGTTCAAAGTTGTTTTTTTTTCTGTTTATTATTTATTGCTACCCTGTTTTTGCGCACCCTGATAAGATCACATTGTGTGGAGAGGTGTCAACTTTTAGGGAAGGTTGACTGCAGAGCTAATATAAAAACTTTTTTAACATGTAGCTGCCATAATGAGAAACGCGTTTCTTCCTGAAAAAGGAGCAAGTTTTCAAAATACAAATATTTCCCGGGAGCATTCCTTTTGCTTAGTGTGGAAGCCTGACTATTGACAGAGTTGGTGGCTGAGTTCTCTTCTGTAAGCCCACTTTTTGCATCTGGGTAGAGCGAAAATCAAATCTTTACTTCTTTTTCTTCAGACCTACAGTATAGGTCATGTGAAAGAAGACAGGGCTGGGGAGAGCTTACGTATTCTCTGTTTTTCTTTCTCCCGCTCTCGTTATAGCCCCTTTATTCTTTCCTCATCTGAGTAATTCCTTTAGTCATCTCAAAGCCACCAAAGCCATCAGTTGCCACAAAATCAACCTGCTTCATCTGCTTACAGACCCATGCGAGCTGTTTCTTTACAGGTTTTGTAAAGAAACCCGATGACTTCGCAAAAGAGATTTTATGTTAACATTATACAATGGTGATCTTATTGTGAGTGGTGACCATAACATTCTGCACTTCAGATTGCCAAGGAGACAAGCCACCATCAGTGTTCAGTCTGCACATGAACAAAGCATCGATTCTTTTTGCCATTAACACACTAATAATATCACTAACAGGCTCACTGTAGCGTGCTGTGAATGGAATGGTCTCACTTTCACTGCTCACACTGACCCACCCCAAAAACGCCATGGTTAATCAGCACTGCACTGTTCTTGTGTACTATATTGAATTTTGCAATCTTGCTGTGTGCTAATTGTGTTTTAATGTAAGAACAACAGCTTAGCCCATCCATCTTGTCCTAATGAACTGCAGAGAATATCAGCATCAAATAATGTGTCTAACCACCTGGTTTCAAAAGCTGTTTTGTGCATTTGTTTTAATGGAGTAGCCTAAGTGCAGTGCTGACTACCGCCATGCTACTCTGGTGAACTTAACATATCATATGTATAGATGCATGTGTTGTTTTTTTTATTATAAAAGCAGATGTCTAATTATGTCATTATATGTAATAAGCCTTGATAAAATACTGTGCACTAGGGATTGGGAATGTTTAAATGAATGTTTGGATAACTGAAGTGATCTTGGTATTCATATACTTAAACTGGTAATTAAATCCAGAATAGGTACCGTAAAGAAGCTAACAGAGTGGCAAAAATCCTAAGTCAAATTTTGATTCATAAGTGCAGGAGTAGAAGCAAAAGCATCACCTGTATTATTACTCAATTTAGTCTTAAACATGATCATAGAAACATGTTATGTAATATAAGTACAGGTATGGGATGATTAACATGCGATTTACGTTCTGTGAAACAGGCTGTTGACCGAACATTCACAGTAAAACTCTGTGCAAGTCAATAATATATAAATGTGTCAGAGATACATCTGAAAACGCTACCATCTACATGGCATTCCCAATGCCACCACATTTTACATTTTAATTCACAATAATTACAGAAAGTATAATAATGCATAATACGAACTGCTTTTGTGAAAAACCTTAGCACTTTATATGATAGTATGATGGCCCTGATACATAATGTTTGACCGATTCTGAAAAATCATTCATAAACAATATTATGAACAACATGGGACATTTGATTTACTAGTGGGACAAAATGGAGTACTACTTACAAATGAATACTTACTTATGTAGGTATTTATTTGTACATACTTACTTACTTACTTATGAATGCGATTTATAGCTTAAAACAAACAGAAGCAAGTAAAGATGTGACTAATTGGAAGGGTAAGGTTGTTACCCTTTGTCAAACACATAAGTGACTGACTCTTAAACTCCTGCCTCTGCTCGTTGATCCACAGCATTTATTGGCTCTTGGCTGTTACAGCCATAACGTCTGGAGATAAAAGTCCGATTTTTATTTCCTATTATAATTTATTGTACTTTTTAGGATCTCAGTTGTGAATGGACACTGTTCATGTTCCTGTACAGTAACTATCAGTACACATCATACCATTTTATAGAGAGATGTGATGTAACTCTACCTCAAACATAATTTAAATCATTTATTTTTATTTGCCCATGGTAATTAACAATCATTTATTTATCTACATAAATACATGCTTAAACCAATTCAGGGTCACATGAGAGATGGGGCTTAACTGGCAACAGAGGATGTAAGAAGGGAACCAACCCTAGACAGGGCAGCAAGCCACTGAGGAAAACACACACCCACTGACGCTGGGACACGTCATATAGAGACCAACTGATCTAACGCTTGTTTGGAATGTGGGGGAAATACCAGAGTGCCATAAAAAACATGCATAAACAGAGAACATGCAAACTCAATAGTTCAGGGATTTCAGGCTGGCATTGTATCTGGAGACATGTGCTGATATCACTGACCAATTGTGCCACTGTTATTTATCATGATATGAATTATACATTTGTAGTGCACAGTTAGTATTTGAAAATGTAACAGCAATGACAATGCATTTATCATCTTGGACGGTTGGGTCCCATTTTGAGTTTTGGTCCGCCTTGTTATATTTAGGGAGTCTTTCATTGCCACTGCCACCCTTTGCTTGCCCAATTAGGGCAAAGGACGTTATAGTACGCTGCTCATTAAAAAGAGTTCATTAGGGAAATTGAAGAATTTCATTTTGAAATAACCCCTAATTTTTGTGAGCAGTATAGTTTACATTTTAATACCATTCCGTCAAAATCAGCAACATTAAACATTTTATTCAACAAAATAAATGAATACATTCATGTACAACTTTCAGCAGATTAAGATTTTTATGTCAGTGCTGTTGCTTATGGAGTGAACATGAAATAGATTTGTTTGTTGGGGAGATTACTGACAATAGTTTCTTTGCTGTTAGGGTTGCATGCAGTAAGCAAATATTTGAACTCTATGCCTTCAATGTTGTTGTGTTTGAATAAAAAAGAAACAAAGCAAAACTATATGTACTCACAAAAATTAGGGGGTATTTCAAAATGAATATGAAGAGGATCCCACAAGAACTGCTGGACAATCTAACCCTGCCATGCCCCATCAACGTCAACGTGTGGCCATCAAAGCGGGGCACTCTCAACTCTCATCCAGTTCAACATGCTTCTGTTCACCCTCATGAACATGTCACTTGCTACTCCATTGCGATAATTGAGTTTGCATCTCATTTGTGTAATCGAACAACTTTCTTAGACTTTTTATTTGCTTTTCTGATGATCAAATAAAAAAAATCAAATTCATTTCATATTAATTTCCCTTCATATCCCTTAATTTTTATGACTATATATATATATATATATATATATATATATATAGTCCATCCCTTCTGTGCACAGTACAAAACACACAGTTAAAATGTTTGTGACAGTATTGACCTTATACTTCACAAAATTTTATAAATTTTATCAAATAGCTGAAGGTGTTCCTGAGATCACTCTCTTGAGATGATCTCTTTCTATTGTGCTATCCATCTTCTGGTTTAGCCCATTGTTTGGTTGGAGCGCCAAAGCACAGGAATCATCTTTCACTCCTGATCGAGGCCTGAAGATATGTGCACACAAGTAAACACAAAGCCATTGCACATGCTAAACATGAAACCGTAATGGTAATGTGTACAAGAAGCAGGATAAAAGTTGTAATGAATAATGACCGTGTGTTTTTTAGGGTTGAATTAATATTGTATGATTTTGTCATGTTTCTTCATTTTATGTTAATTCTTTCAATGTAATTTTTTCCAGTACCTCTGAAACTTTGCCTATGTGTATGCATGGTTTTGTGTGTGTGTGTGTGTGTGTGTGTGTGTGTGTGTGTGTGTGTGTGTGTGTGTGTGTGTGTGTGTGTGTG
>JAVSBV010000103.1:4762331-4773034 GCA_033117975.1 Parotocinclus spilosoma
ATACTGTACACATTCTTTGGTCCGATTAAGCAGAATTTTGGTCCAAATAAGCGAATAACATTACACGTATTTAATAGAATTTGTTTAGGTACCTTAGGATTTGGTCCGAATAAGCGGCTGGTCCCATTAACCAGTGGTCCTATTAATCAGAATCGACTGTACTGGAATAACAGGAGCACAGAATCTATTATTTCCTATGGTTTATCTTTATTTATAACCCTGAATTGGTGACTGGTGCCGATAGCAACGTTCAGTAAACCAAATGAACAAACATACTGCTAACAAGGAAAATTGCTCCACGCAACAAAATATTTTTGTTGGCAACATGGAAAGCCTAAAGATTTGCTTTATGTTACTGAAGCTAAGGAGGCATATCAATAATTAGCTACTGTGTTATTGTCAATAGAAAGTCAATATAGACAATAATATTGTAGAAAGTATGGGTGTGTGATATGCATCATCTACATTAAAGTTAAATTGTTGTTTTGACTATGCGCGAGATGATGTTCAGTATGTCACGCAGTTTGATACAAACAGTAAAAAAATATCATCATAGATGACATCATAGGTAGAATAGATTACTGCATATTCATATTGAGTTCATCCATCATGCTAATATCACAACTCAAGCTGGCATTTAACCTGAAAACGCATTACTAAAGCTGAAAATAAGTGAACAAATCATGCCAGGAGACAAATACAGACCACCAGCCTCAGTCTAAATAATTAGATTTAATTGCCAAACATGGCTCTTTCTCATCAATAGGGCAATAGGGTTCATCCTATTGTCTAATATTGTTATCTAAAGAATCTCAGAAAATATATAATAGTAATGTTCTGATTGATTGGCCACCGTTTATTATCGTCCGATTTCTGCGTATACCGATCAGTGCCTTTCATTGGCGAACAAAAAACCGACTACCTGTACTTTTCACCCCACAGAGGCCCTGTGTGCAGTGTTGTGTCCCTGCCCCCTTTCCTTTACACTCCTCATAAACAAACATGTATGGCATGTGGAACTTTTACACTGTCTGTGGCAACAAAATGCCTCACAGGGGAAGCACATAAAAATGCTTCAACACAACGTCATTTAAAGAACAAACACTTGGCGGTGTATGGTAAGCTTTTGAAGCTCACTGCAGAGAATAAAAAGAAAGCACCTAAAGCAGCAACAGTCAGACGGCAATTGCCGACACTCGGTTGTATAAGTGTGACAGTCAGAAGGCTAAACAAATAACCCGGAAAATAATTGAATTCATTGGGTTAGATGACCAGCTTTTTACAGTGGTGGAAGAATAGTTGTGCCTGCAAGTATTTTGTATTTTTCTGTTGGAAAAAGTCAGTAAGAACACATTTTTATTAATATTTAAGATAATTTTATTGTTCCTTTTTCCAGATCACGTAGCCAGTCGCACCCATCATAACTAAATACAAAAATTTACAGCCAGTCAGTGTGATCAGTATCGGTGATCGGGGTAATTGGTATTGGAATCGGCAGCATAAAATCTGAGATAAGATCTCACACTTAAATAAGATCTCACACTTAAAACTGCAACAGTATCACCTTTGTTAAATTGTGTTTTTAGTAATGCTAGTAAAGCTGCTCTTTTGTACTAGCCTTCACATTGTTTGGTGGACAGTTAAAAACTCCTATTTTTTTGATAGCCATAAGCATGCCTGGATTTACAAAGTTTCTTTGGTTGGCTATCTAAGGCACTAAAACAGCATAATTTGAGCATTAACCGTGCTTTACAAGGAGAAGTAAGAAACTTGTGCCCAAAGCTCACATGCCTTTTACTCACTGGGCAAACAGCACAGTAGTTGTTTGTTGCAAAGATCCCTCACCTTGTGCAGCAGCATAGAAGATGAGTATTTAAACACTTGATGTTTAGTGGCCATTCTACACGTACCTCTAATTTTTAAAAAGCCACCAGAACTGAAGGCTGTTTAGAGCCGCTCCCCCTAGAACTGGCAGAATAAGTGCAAGGAAATGTTCTGGATCACTTTGTTAACTCAGTGAATGGCAAACATAAGCCAAACTCTAATCCCAGCAAGACTTTTTTTTCCCATTTCCATGTTCGGAGTTCAAGCAGGGCTGCCTTTTCCCCCTAATTGTTAAGTATCATCCACTTATTTGAGCAGGATTTGTCTAGCTTTTTTCACTATTTCGTGTACAATAGCCAGAGGACATAACTGGAACAAAACAAAATGTCTTACTTCATGCTCTTTCTTCTTTTTGAATGGCTCAGTGCTAGAGCTTCAGTATCTGTACTTCCATTTGCGGTTCATATTTGAAGTGTTGAAGGGAACAGATGGTTTAAACACATTCTTGTGTTGACTGACAAACCTGTGGAAAGTTTTTTTTTTTTTTTTTTTTTCCTCTTTATTCTTCTTTTTTCCCAGAAGTTTCCTTTTGAAACTGTAAAAATGCCGTTACACATGGACAAACTGTTCCAATTTGATCCTGAAAGAAAATATTGTTCATTTTACAAGGATGATAATACTTTACTATAATGCAGTTAAGCTTGCACGATAGCTGATATCACCTAATGTCAAATTTATTTGCGGAGAATGAACGTTTCAGAATAAAATACAGACATGGTGACTTGGGGTATAATAATAAGATTCAGTTTTCTCATGATTAGCGATTTTACTTAAGATAGATTAGAACATATTGTCAAAAAAATAATGTACATATTCTTGTTTAAGTTTTAAATAAGAAACATTTTGCCTTCTGTAATTAAAATTGATTACTAGAAACAGAGCTTTAAGATAATACACATTATATTGTAGCTTCACCATATCTTGAATAACAAGTGAAAACTTTCTGAAGAATATATTCAAAATAATATGTACTACTAGATTTCTTGTATTAAATAAAAAAATCTAAATATAGTCTTTATTGTCTTACACTCATGTGCGTTCGTGTGAGAATGATGTATGATTGCACCCTGTGTTCAAAAATTGCAGTTGCATTAGATGGCATAATAAGCAAGAACGTTACAGCCCTCATGGAGACCACTTTTACTTTATGAAGTATTGTCTTAACCCTCACATTTTATAAGATCACCTCACAACTTTAGAAATCAAATTTCGATTCCCAGCCTGTCTGTGTGCGTAAGTTTGCATGTTCACCCTGTGTCTGTGTGGGCTTTCTCCGGGTGCTCTGATTTCCTCCCACATTATAAAGACATGTACAAGGTGAACTGGTGTCTCTAAACTGTCACAGTGTGAGTCAGTGTGAGTGGAGAGCTCTGGCTTCCTCCCTCATTCCAAAGACATGTACAAGGTGAACTGGTGTCTCTAAACTCTCATAGTGTGAGTCAGTGTGTGTGGATGTGCTCTCGTTTCCTCCCACATTCCAAAGGCATGTACAAGGTGAACTGGTGTCTTTAAACTGTCACAGTGTGAGTCAGTGTGAGTGGATGTGCTCTGCAATAGATTGGCACCCTGTGCTGCCAGTTAGGTCCTGGTCTCCAAGTTAGCTAAATTGGGTTAAAAAAAGTAAAGTTGGTATAAAAATAATGATTGATGGACAATTAGGATAATTTTTCTATTTTTAATGCTTTTGAATTTTTCTATATATAAAACCTGGTAAATGTCTGGACATTTCCTGATCTTTTTTTCACATTTAGATACATTATATCACCACACTGACCACAAAAAAACTAAATACATAAAATCATTAAAAAGTGATTTTTCATTACTTGAAACCACAAAAACACAAAACTAACCTTGAGGGTGTACACATCATGCATGGCAATTAAACACACAGTTAAATTAAGGGCAGAATGAAACTATGTACTATCAATTACAAGTTAATGTACATCAGCCAGCTTGATTTTCCTAAATGACACAGTGGCATCATTTGCATTATTACATATTCTCCTGGAAGAAAACCTAAAATTGCAAAATATTAAGCTTTTAATGGTACTGTTAACAAATCAATGGGCAGAAAATTTGAAAGTGTGCCACCATTTGCTCTTCAGTGCTTGTTGTAGCAATGAGCTGTTAGAGTCAAGGAAATTGTTCTTGTACATGCAGATATGAAATGTTTGATATAAAACTCAACCTAATACCTCTGGTTGTTCAAAAACCTTCATTTTTTAAGTAATAGTAATCTGCTACACCTAATGCTAAATGGAACCAGTAATCATAGATATGCAAAAGTATACTGCTCACAAAAAATTGGGTATATTTCACAAAGAAATATCTCATAATATAACATCCCCTCATTTTTGTGAGCAGTATAATATAGAAAGTTTGATTCAGCGTTGTTTAGCACAGTTGTGTGAACTAATGAAGTCACGGTTTGAGTTGCGTGATGATGGTCCATGAAGGTGTCTTAGATGATTAGGTGAGAAATACAACAGAGAATGCATCTGTACTAGCATGAAGGTATAGGTGTCATGTTGTGAGGAGCCTGATCAGCAGTTTTACTGTGAAAAGTCAGTTAATGCTTTAGAGTACAGGAATATATTTAGAAAGCTTTGTAATGAAGAACAATCACAGGGCGGCCCTTTACATCTGATTGAAAACAACTGTCTTCAACCTTCAAATTACTCCTAGAAGTTTGCCTACTTTTACCACTTACAAGTATGTATTATCAGGTAATTTCCTTCAACAAATAAACGACCAGCTATAATATCTTTATTTTTGTCTTTTTTATTTATTGAGCTTCTGCATTTAGGTCTTAACTTTAGTACAAAACTTTAGTATTAACGGACTGGTAGCTAACAGACTGGCTAAATAGCTAGTCTGTGAGGTTTTGATTTATCCATAAATAATCTTAAAACGTTATGTGATTAACTTAAAATTGCTTTGGTTAACTAGTTAATTTAATGGTTACTTGTTTTTAACTATATCTTATATATAAATTATTCTTAGAAGAGGAGCTACAGTGTAGGTCATCTCAAATTGGTATTTGTTGCACCCAGGCTTCATCACTGACCAAATCCGGACCTTTAAATGTGACTATGAGACATGAGCATAGATACATTGTCAAATATGTTTGTTCTTGGCATTTGCAGATTGCAGTTTACGGTATATCACTGTGCATAGCCATGCATTTCATTTGTAAAAAAAAATGTCATGATTCTTTTGATGAGCACCAGTTAGTGAGCTAGCTAATGTGAACGTCCATGAGATAATTTCATATTCTGCTTTGAACATGGTGTGGTACAGAGGCACTCTTTGGCAGTAACAAAGAAAGGCCTGTTGGTTGGCTACGGAACATGCCTTGAAGCATGGCAGCCTTCCTCACTAATACAGAGGATTTGAAGGGTTTTGAGGACAATTATAAGGCCTTGTTTGTATGACTGAAGAATATTTTGTGAGAGAACATTCATGGGCATGTTGTATTCTGCTTCTGCGTCCATCCTAGCCACCTCAGTTTGAAAGTCTGATAGAGGCACTAAAGGGATGTTTATTTTTGTACAAAAAAGCTCTCCAAGTAAAATATGAAGCACAATTTCTTGGCAAGAGTTGTTTGAGCTCTTTTACAGGCTCGCATTGTTCTTGTGCTCTGTTTCCTGAGCCAAAACAATACAGCTGCACTCTCTAAAGAGGTACTTTTCAGCCTCATTAATTAAAACTATAATTAGAATTTGGTCTTTTTTTTTTTACTTAATCTATTAGGAAGGCAAAGCTTCGATTCTGGCAATCCATTAGACTTTTCTCTCTAATATGCTTACCCCCTTCTAACATGCTACAGTTGCTTAAGGTGATAGCTCAATACCAGTCAGGCCTCATCTAGCACCTTGTGGTGCTTTCTAAAGAAATACTGTTTCGTGAAGGAGTTGTTTTGGGGATTTAAAAATAAAACAAAGTGTTTGTGTTTGAAAGGTCTGGCCATTATGTAAGTGTGTTCCCGAAGAAGCATGTATTATTTACAACTGTAAGAGGCCTTGTTTGGCTGTGCGCAGCCTGATGGAGCATCTCTTCCATGTTTCATGTTCATTTTGGGGCAATTTTGTACCAGGTTCACTGATGGGACATGGAAGATCTAACAAACGATGCACTCTAACAGCAACTTTGGGAATGGCAGCTTTGCAAAGACAATAAAACAAAATAATGATTAATAAAACTCAATGTGGATTCAATGGCAATTTTTGAGCCATTTGAATATTAGGTATACTGGCTACAGATATATTGATTCATTTTGATGTATAGATATGTGCTATATTTAAAAAACAAAAGGTCTTAAGTATATAAAGTTATAATGGAGTGGTAAATGAATTGGAACAAGAAAGTTAAGCAATTGCATAATTGTTTTTTTCTCCTGATCCTGATCGTTTTACAATTTGTGAATTTAGGTATTCATACATTATTTGATGCTGCTACAAGAGCTTTTCTCATACTTGCTCTTTGGTTTTGGTTGCAGCGTGCATGGCAACACCTCCAAGTGCCAAAGTAGAACTTCTCATTTCTATGATATCATAATTTAGCACTCCTGTGATCTTTTTCAGAGAAATTGCAGAAATATCAACACGTGTTCCTTCCTCTCTGCCTCATTTTGCACAAACCCTATTGCTCACACACTTACATACATACCCCCTCTATCGCACTCGCTCTGTATTTCCGGTTTACATTGCTTATTAAACGTTGTGGTGCGGGTCCGGCGTGTGCTGCAGCAAGAATTTTATATTAATTATTATATAGGGCTTAAAGCTATATGGCAAGTATTTTTTGCAATACAAGCCCTATAATAATAATAATAATAATATAAGCTCACGAAAACAGGGGATATTTTATTTTTGTGAGCAGTATTTAAGGTATTATGAACACTAGTGTTGAAAGGATTCATTTTCCACATATAATGCTTGCTCATGCCTTTTAAGAGCATTTCTATTCACTTCTTTATATTATGCATTTATAAGTAACTATAGCTTAATAACTGTAGTCTAATAGACCACTTATGTGGCATATCTGTTTCATCTGAAAACAGTAGCCATTTGTGTCTGTTGGTGTTAAATTGAGTAGTAATTCCTGTTTCTTTTTCGGGCCTTGCAAGTTTGTGTGGCCGAATGACCTGCAATTGTTAAAGAATATGTCATGCTGTTGTGTAAAGGAAACTCCAACAATATGGGCTAACAGATGGTATAAAAGTGACTTTTTAAGGAGCTGACGTTAACACAGGATGCACAAAAAACCAACATTGACTATATGAATGGTTGTGACGTCAGACAAAGATACAATTGACTGAACTCTTGATTCTTATCAGGAAGTGTAGTGATGTATCAGCTAGGCTGCGGTGCTGTTAGCTCATAAATTACTTGCAGAGACATTACTTGTTTGTGGTAAAATACAAAACTGTTTCAGATTCTTGTTAACAATTCATTTAATGTGAGGCTTTTATTTTGATGGTTGGTTTCTGTTTTACTATCTCTTGGAGGATTTTAAAAGTGTACCATGGGGGCACCGCTGATCTGGTTACGAGATAGAGCCCCCGCTCTAAGGAATGCTGACATTCAGGAGCCCTCCCCGGGTGACGATGTGGACAGAAATAAGTGTACAGAGGGCAAGAGCCCGCATTTGCCCTTACAGAGTCAGCAACCCTGCAACTGAACGTAAGGCATGAGCAAACCCTGCACTGCGACTCTCACTTCAGGGAGGCAGGGATTCATCCGACTGATGTCACAAGTTCAGTTGCAGGTTGCTGCACTCCTTACAGGTTCCTTTCTCTGTCCATTGTCATTAGCGGCATATTCATGAATCTCAGTGCACCTCTGGGTGGGGGCTGGCTCTAGGGTTGTCACGTGACCGGATGAGTGGTGCATTCAAGTCATGGAAAACTTGACCTACTGTTAGAAATATTCAAATGAATCCTTTTTGGGAGCTAGCATAATCCTACTTTTTATTTTCATTTAGTTATAGATAAATATATGCATATACTTATAGATGTGTATACTTAATAGAAGTGACTTGCGCTATAATCTCCAGTGATTCCTTAGGTCTCAATGCAGACTATGACCCGATCCTGTATGGAGCTTGCCTATTGCATACAGACACTTCACATATTACAATGGTTTAAGTTACTTTTTTGGTTTGTTTTACTATAATGGAGACCGATAATACACATAAATACACATTCAGCAGAAACTATATTCTCAATCTTGTATTTACATTTTTCCCTGAGCAAGTGATATGCGATATGTTACTCTCCCACAGATACTGGGCATCAGGGCGGTGCCAATGAACTAACCAATTTGTTTTTCACTTTCAGTACATTATTCAATAACTTACAAGATATGCATCACTTTATTTGATTGTTAATATGTGTTTTAAACATGTTTAAAGTAGGTTATGCTATGATTATTTACAGTATATAGTAAAGTTCTCAGTTTACAATACATTAAACTTTATTTTTGTATTTTGACATGATCCCCATCATAAATTAAGGAATAACTGTATTCTTCCTGTGGTGGTATTCGTTGAACAGATGTCTCTAAAGTGTCCGAGGTTGATTGTGTTTGCATGTGCCCTCACTTTGATTAAACGGGCAAAAAATAAATACAGATGAATATATTTATGTTGAATGAATATGTAATGTCTGTTAGAAAGAAAAGTATTTAAATTACATAGGAAACATAGGGGCAATTCAATTAAGAGTAGAAAAGTGGAACTAGTAAAGTTTTTGGCTTTCTCTCAAAATGGAGATTTAATAGTCTTTTATGGCAGTGAGTGGTTGCATTCAACTCTAACGACTTTAGCCATTCGCATCCTAAAAAGTCCACGTCACACTACATTTGTTAATCCAAATTGTCTCCCTCATCATTGGACGCAGAAAGCCAGCTTTGATATGTTCACTCACCGAGAGAACCGAGTGCTCATCAGTTCTAAAACGTTCGTTTTATTTTCGTAAATGTGCGGGATAATTAAAGAGTCTATTATAACTTTCCCAGAGGGTTGGGAACGCTTAACGTTGCGTGCCACTCTATGCCATGACTGCAACAGCGAAATGGTGTGTTGTCGACTTGGCTTGCGGCTGATTGGAATCGGATGATTAGAATATGGTGCCATGATGTGTTTTGTCTCTGTATATCTCCACAGGAAATGGCTTTGTGAACCCCAGGGGCTCTCCAGGGCTTCTGGGTACTCCCAGTGGGAACGGGCTGGGCAAAGTCATGCCCACAAAATCACCACCTCCACCAGGAGGAAACATGGTCATGGGAAACCGAAAGCCAGACCTAAGAGTGGTCATACCACCATCCAGTAAGGGAATGATGCCTCCTCTGGTGAGTATGAGTGATGGAACATTTCTCACATAACACAGAAGATGTTGTTATGCTGTACATTTACTTTTCTCATGCTGTAAATGGACTTTGGTCAGAAAGAAGAAAAACAGGCTTGCACACATGAAAGGCTCGGCAGAATGGAATATCTCCAAGGCCTAGGTGCCATCACATTCTCTCAATTATTCATATAGAAATTAAAAGGCTTCTCTAATGATTATAATTAAGGCTCCGAGACTTGAGACCACATTGGGCACCTGAGGCTATGTTAGCCTGTCACCTCCATAAATCACAGCAAAGGTGCAAAAGAAAGTTGGGAAAAAAAAGTTTCCCAAAATTGGCCCACGATGGGCTTTTTGCAGCCTTGCGTGCCATGCAGCACAAGTGTTGTTTGAGAAATCTTGCCAAGATTACCTAGGGTTCTCATCTCGGATTGACTACTCTATGCAAAATATGTGTCTGGATGTTTTTGCCTGCCAGCATCTGGAATTGGTACAGTTTTATATACAATTCAAAATAAATTTTGCATTCCAGACCAGATACGAGAACCCTAGTGGACTGAGTGGTTAAAGATAGTTTGTGTGTGTTTGTGCTAGTGTGTGCTTAGGCTTGTGTGTAAGGACCGAGGACGCCTCCTCTTCAGTTCTTCAGACAGACAGGCTAAGGAAGGGGCAGGCAGTTGTGCCCTGCAGACAGCCTGTCATTAGGATATAATGGTATTAAATTAATCACATCCCTAGTGTGACAGAGTGGGGATGAAGGCTTAATCAGATGCCCAGAGTGTGAGCCAGATAATATCTTGTCGCCCTTGTCGCGTCTCCCCAGTGTTATTGATTGAGTGCTAAGACAGTTGTGGCCCGGGCACTACCAAAGATCCGGCAATCTGCCTTCAAACCATATAGCATGCAACTTGACAGTGAATAAAGCATAGAACTCGAGGCAGAACTGTGATATAGCTATATAAAATATTTATATTAGGATAAATGTAAGTACATTTCTTACTCTCACTCTTAACGTGTTTAAAAAAAAAAACCTCCTAGTCGCTTTACTAAAATGGCACCACTGTTTTATTTTTAATTTGTTAGAAATCCTATAACTACATATTTTAATACATTTTAAACATTGTGAATGTTTGAGGATTTTCTTGTCAGGCATCACCAGGTTATGTGATGAACGCTCAAAGCCATGTAGGTTCATTATATATAGCAAATAACACAGATGAGCTTAAGGTCAAAGAATCAAATCAGTCGCACAGACAGAAGGTCAAATACAACAGACTGAACTTTCTGATGGACAAAAAATTGTCAGGCAGGCAAATAATCAGAGTTTATATTCAAACACTGTGGTAGCCTAGCGGTTAAGGTACTGGACTCAGGGTTCAAATCCCACCTCCGCCAAGCTGCCACAGTTGGGTCCTTAAGCAAGGCCCTTAACCCATAATTGCTTGAATTGCAAGATTGTATGAATTGT
>JAVSBV010000103.1:4789649-4806835 GCA_033117975.1 Parotocinclus spilosoma
GAAGTTGCTTTGAGACAATACTCTATTGTAAAAGGCGCTATATAAATAAAACTGAATTGAATTGAATTGAATTAATAGTTCTGAATGTTGGTTTCCATTAGCTGCCCAGCCCTAGATATGGTTCTGGTACACATCATGGAAACATCTACAAGAGTTACAGCTAAAAAAAGGTCCATATAATTCCAAATCAAATATGTGTCTTGAATTTAAATGAAATCACATCTGGTATCAATTTATAAAATGCTGTACAAAAGTAGCCCTGAAACAGTCAAAGACCAAGCACCAGGTTCATTTATTTCCTCTGCGTTCTGCAAGGTTTCCTTGTACACAACACAAAGGCATCACACCGCACCCAGATTGACACCACAAAGAGTGGCTCTGTTCGTTTTAATTGTAAACCCATTGCTATGACTGCATCTTGGCATGACACACTGAAGGTAAGACCTTCAAACGTCCCGTCATTTCCCTAATGCTCTTAGCTGGAGCGCTGTCTTATCGTGCCCGAGCACAACACAGGGCCGCTCCACTCTCTTTTACTCCCATTGAAGCACTTCCATTATTGATGTGTTTCTGCTCTAGCGAGAACAAAAACAGGATATAAAATGCACTGCAAAAGCTCATGAGATATTTAGCACAGCTTAAAGAGAAGCAAGCAGTGAAAAGGCACAGTGACCGTATCGGCACCATGTCCCTGAGGCCAGATATCGACCAGTGCTTACTGATTTCGAGGCTCTCGGTGAAGAAGTCAAAATGCGAAGCGGACACGGCACCCCCACCCTCATTATCGCCGTGTTTGCTACAGGGCTTCAGCAGCAGGACGGTGTCTCAGAGGAGCGGCACATTCAAAGAATATCAAACTCCTTCTGATTGAGCATTGGCACCATGGATCCGAACCTCAGAGAAAATAAATAGACTTTGATTTTCTCTGCACAGGGAAGTTGATTTTCAATCACAAACTATGACTTAGGGTTGGATAACAACTTCTGTTTCACAGTCTACTTTTGATATAGAGACGCTTTCATTTTTTGGTACACCCAACCCTCAGTTTGGAATCATTTCCTTTACATCTAGAGTGTTTTGGTAAACACCAACTGAAGAAACATTTTAAGATGCAATTTCGGTGCACAAATACAAAAAGAATTCCATATTTTAGTCCTAACTTTTTCTGATTTGACTTGTTTTTTGTTGTCTCGTTGATAAAAGTATGGACGTACCTGTAAAACGTGTCCTCTTGAATGAATTAATTACGTTAAGTAAAAAAATTATTTTGCTCTGAAATATCAATGTACTTTTCTGCAATAATGCTGTCATGACAGAACTGAAAATGACCTTCGCGAGAAAAATTACTTAGCCTTTCCTGGATGCTGCTTTTGTACCAAATCACGACTGCTATCACCTGTTGAGATCACCTATTTGAAGGTATCACATCATTATTTCATTTTTTCTTTCATTACCAGCTCTTTTTTAGAGTGTGTGAAATGCAGGAATGGATGTTTATTAACAAGTCAAATGAAGCTGACCAGACAAAGCATGAAATATACTGGCTTCATACTGTCTGTAATGAAATAAAGGTCAATTTAAGGAACCGTTCAAACTTTTTCTGAACTTTTTCTGATTTGCCTTTTTGTTATTACAACTCAAAAAGTAAATCTAGAATTGTTTATATGGTAGAGTGGCAGTTGCTTGTGATTCAAGGGTTTCTGCATGCCATATGCCAAGAAAGCTTTCATCCTATTTACAGACCATAGTGTCTTATTGCCCTACCCTTGAGTCAGAGCCTTGGGGGCATGCACAAAATTAGACATGTGGTTTTAACGTTATAGCTGATCAGTGTAAATAATTCATCGAAAATTGCTGTCTATGCATTTCCAGGATTATGTGAAATGTGTATGTATTTTCGTAATCGGATTACTCAGTGATTATTTGACACGGCTCCCGAATTATGGGAAGAAAAGGGAAAACATCTTTAAGTTCATAAGCAGTTTACATAAACTCTCTTTTGAGTGGCTGGAGCAAGCTAAAGCATAATAACACGCTGGCTCAGTGCATATGCTTTAGATATCCAGTGGAGTAACATCCCCGACTGAGTGTCAGGCTAAGCTTCTATGCTTAGCAACTGATAAAGTTAGCAACTTATGGTATACGGTTACATTCTCTGAGTCAGCACTGCATGTAAACTCTGTCCTGAAACTCGAACATGGTTCATTATACTGGTAGGTCATTACAGGTTGCACATTATTTATAATGACAGCTCTAACACTTGTACCTTCGGCGTGAACATTAAAATTATGTCACTTTTTCTGCAGTTATTAAATACCTTCTTTAGTGGCAGAAATCCACACGTTAATTCATTCCAGAAGCCGGTCAGTTACTGAAAACGACAGCGGCACAAAGCTTATTTGTTGTAAAAATACCAGGTTCTGGAGGATTTAGTTTCTGTTTTCAAAAATGCTCAGTGATCGCGGTAACGCGTTACTGTTATTTTACCACTTTTTTAAGTAACGAGTAATCTAACGCGTTACTATTTTCAATCCTGTAATCAGATTAAAGTTACTTATCCAATTAACTTTGCGTTACTATTTTTATTTTTTCATTTTTTTAGTAAAAAGATCTATTTTTGCTTTCTTCTTGCGTCTCGTTTTTTTTCAGGAAATAGCTTTTAAGTTAATCTTTAATTGTCAGGAGATATATTGTTGATGTTACTGTTTAAAATGCACTTTCAATAAATTGTGTACTGGTAAAACTGGTTATAATTTTTATGTTGAGGTGCTAGGGGTGTTGGCAGCTGCTGAATGGAACTAAAAAAGTAACTTGTAATTAGTTACTTTTAAACTCAAGTAATCAGTAAAGTAACTAAGTTACTTTTTAAACGAGTAATCAGTAATCAGATTACTTTTTTGCAGTAACTATACCATCACTGATTATATAACAATTAAATAAAAATGTAAGTCTTGATTTGACTATTTTAGAGTACAGTTATATAAAACAAAGTCTATGTACTTGTGGTTCTTCTAAAGTTTCTAGTAAAACTTGATAATGTAGTTTCTGCAGTCCTCTTTTCCACACTGTACAACAGCCAATACATACATGCATTTTCCATCTGATTTAGATAATTGTCAGTAAGCTGTGTGAGTTTGTGTGTGTGTGTGTGTGTGTGTGTGTGTGTGTGTGTGTGTGTTTGGGGTGCTTTTGAGATGCTCTAGGCTTGCAGTTGCATCCTGCGAAAACAGCAAGTTATGTGGTCAGACCAGAATGTTACCATGTCATAACATGGTAACCTGAACAAATTTGCTTCCTTGTGAGCAGCTATTTTTGGAATAACATTCAAGTCATGTGGCTTTGAGCCTGAAAGAAGTGGGCTGTGTTTCTGTTTTGATATGCTGATGCGAAAAAATAAATGCAGTGCTGTACTTAACTTTGGAGTAAAGATAATGCTAATAAATTAACTAGAAAGTGAAAAAAAATGCAGACTGTTGATATTAGAGGAGCCAGGCTAAGCTGTTGTTTGAACTGCTACTGGCAGACAGATTCTTAATGTATTCTGTGGTGTTTTCTCACTTATTTGAACACAGAAACAGAGGAATCCTCACAAGAGGTTTGGTTTGAAAAGTGTTGACTTTGTTCTTAACCACAAATGGAATTAGTGCAATTCCATTTCATGGCCAGAAACATTTCTGCAATCCCACTGCCAGTTTATGATGCACATGGTGCCAAACTGTGTGGGCATCTAATTCTCCTGATGAGTGTCACAGGTGTATGCCCGGAGGCTGTTAATTACTGTCATCCCCTCATCAATTCTTATAATTGCAATATTCATACATTTTTCCCATGGCCAGTATAATCTAATAATAACTTGCCCTTTATATTTTCAAAATTCCAAAATATCTATAATGTTTATTCAATTCAACATAGCTGTGTTGATCTCAGAACTAAGCGATATACACCTCCATCTTCTGGCTGTACTCTCAAACAGCATCAATATCAGCCATCTCCTATCAGCCGTCCAATGTTACCGAACAATGCACTACCATGAGCTAATTGCCTGTTATACGTTGGGTCTTTGTTTGCTTAGCTTTTCAGCATTTAAGCTTGCTGTTCTTAACTGGCACTGGAATTTAAAACAGAAAAATGCTGCCACAATGTGCACTACTCTAACGTTGTATTTACACGTTTTCATGCCCCCAGAAGAAACAAGAACGTAGTTTTAACTGCTAATAATGTTTTTGTTAAGTTTAATTCAATTTGTAATTCATTTTTATTCATCAAACATACAAAGTGCAAACAGAGACATTGAATGTGAAGCTTAAATTAAATGTTTGTTGAAGTTTTGAAGTGTTTTGGTGTAATTCATTGTTAGTTTTGTCAACGAAAAAACAAAACAAAACAAAAAAAAAACATCAGGCAATTTAAAAGACCACTATTTTAAAGATTGATATATATTCTCATTGTTTAGTTCAGTGTTATTATGTAAAAATGTATGTTATGGAAAAAAAATACATAAAATCATTTAGGGTAGCTTCACTGTATCTAAAATAACCAGGTAAAAACTTTCCTTTTAATTTCTGCAATAACAATTCAAAATGTTTACTCTTCTTGTACCAAAATTTAAAACAAATAATTAGTTTCTTTAGTTCCCCTACAATTAAAATAAATTAGAAGGAGTTTAAATATGCATGTGAGCATGAAGTGCAATATGATTTGAAAAATACCATTGCATTAGAAGGTTTAATAAACATGGCACAATGTGTAGTTGTAGCCCCATTCATAATTACATAATGTTACCGTGATGTCGTTACTGTTTCTTAGTGAAAATAATTTTATCCTAAGTATTTTTTTTTTTCAAATTATGTGCTGACATTAAAGATGTGAAGAAATGTGTTCTTTCAGTAAACTTTTTTGTACCAACATTTGTGTGTACATGCCTTATTTTGGCTTGTGAAAAAAGGATTCTCATGTTGTGTACAGTGTGTATAGAACAAGAATGTCCTGTAATAGCCAATTAATATTGGTCTACTAATATTATTATGGAGTAGTTTTAAAAAAGCTATGATCTGTCTTTGAATGCTATAGTCTATATTTATGTTTTGTTTTGATATCTTCGATCATTCTATAAAAATGATGTTTTACAGTCAGCACTCCATAACTTAACCCAGAAAATAGTTAATAGTGTTTTAATCTAGTACTGAATGACTAAATACTGCAAATTAATGTCATTTTGCAGATGCTAAAACTAGCAGTGACTTACAACTGATTCAGTCTTACACTCCAAGCAATTTTGGGTTAAGGCTCTTATTTAATCCTTGAACCTTTGGCCCATAGTTCTGTACCTTAACTGCCATAGTCTTACTCTAGTGATATAGGAGTCTGTGGAAGTAGCTTGACTCCCTCTTCGAATGACCCTGGTTATACTTTCTGCTGTCTTTTAATTAATCTTGCTGACCTGTCTCAACCTGAAAATGAGCACCTTGTTTGTTTTCTTAGCCACTGGTAGATGGCTTGCTCACCTGGTGTTGTGTGTCTCCTTTTACAAAGCTGGTGTATGGCGTATTGTCATTTAACTCTATTATTTTCTTTTTTTTTTCCTAAAATAATATTCAATTGTAGGTTAAGGCCAAACTTATCCATAGTTAGGCCATAGTAATGTCTACAAGGTGGTTTCCCATTGCACTGTGGCTTCCCAACTGTACTTAACAGTTGGCTGCAAATATTGTATTTTGAATCATCCTTTTGACTTCACAAAGCTCGCACATAAATTTTTCCCAGGGACTCCGAGGTCCAGGTTATGTTACTTACACATTTGTTTTAGATACAGCTGAATTAATAGAGGTTGCTCTTCTGTGAATTGCAGTGTTGTGAGGGAATATGATTCACAGTTAGGCCCTAAAATGAATAGTAAGTTCTGCGTTTATGTTATGTGGCTATACTTTTGGTGAAGAGTTTAACTACTGAATTTTGGAGCCCTTTGTTTTATAGTTTTAGCACCTACCATTTGGCCTCTTTGAAACTTTGTTCATTACCTTATGTTTCTTTGAATTCATACATATCATAGTGCTAATTATCAGACCTATATTACAGCTGAAACTGTCTGTTAATTGGCAGCCAATCTAATAAAACTCACTTGTGCAGCTGTGTTTGTTATTAGGTTTTAGTCATGTTCATGTGGTGTTTGTATTATTTTCTCCTTCAATATGTGACAGAGCACAGTGCATGCTTGCCTTTTAAAAGTTTTTGATATTTTGGTTATGAGCAGGTGGCCACTGAAGTAAATAAATTAATTAAATGAACAAACTGGCCAAATCTTTTTTTTTCCATTGCTCAGAGATTCATGCGTTGTTCCCCTTACATCAAGTTATGTGTTGTGCACATTCAACTTGGAAAAATTAGAATTTTTGGTCTTGTGAATTTTTCTGATTTACAGTTTTTGTTCATTTCTAAAGATCAAGTGTGTGTGTTTTTATGTGACTTTACTTTGATGATATTTAGTAACAATCCAGTCGAACTATTCCTCTGAGTGTGAGTAGATTAGTGACCCTTTCTGAAGTTTTTTGCTGTTTGATTATTACTGCCACAATATCTGAGACTGCTGCCCTTCATTTTTAATGACGCATCTTCAGTTTCAGCTGCCACCATTTGGCCTCTTTGAAATTTAATTAGTTGGCAAATGTCTTGTTAAAATTATACATATCTAAGTACTAATAATTAGACCTATATTACAACTAATTTGATTTGGTAAAATTTGTCATTCAGTCATTTTCATGTGATTTTTTAGTTTGGTTAAATCAAAACACACACACCGATATGTGACCATCACTGGTCTGAATGAGGCAATGTTAACAAGAGGGCATTACATATTGGTCAGTACACTTTAATTAACTTTTTATTTATTTTATGAAATTAAAAAAATACATCAGTCAAACCAGCGTGTGCATTTCGTATGATTGTCAGGCTAGAAGCTGTGGAAAAGTCTTTCTGTTTCCTCCTTAGTTGAGTCCACACTTTCTCTGACGGGACCTTTTGTCATGTGATTCCAGACTCCCTGCCACTTTTTCTCAAGCACCCTCCTTATCCATCCATACAACAAAGCCACGGGCTACTTTTCTATATACTCATATATCTCCCCCCACCCCCACCCCATCTTTTCTTCTCTTGTACTCCAGTCTGCATGCCTTGGCATATACAAAGAAATACTGCCCACTTGATTTTCTTTGTCCAGCAGAATGAAGTCTCTTGACAGTTTTTGGAGGTAAACACTAGTGTATACACTCCTGATTTCAGGGGGTTTAATGTGCTGCTGGACTTAAGAGTTTAGATTTAACAGAGATTATATCCAACCCCCCCCCCCCTGGTTTGTCAAATATCTTCAAATGCTAGCAACACTGCCAATGTTTATGTATGTATATATGTAACAGATAATGTGTCTGTTTGTGATTTTGTGGGAGGGCCACATCTATACACATAATTTTTTTTGTTTTATCAGACATGCCTTTTCTACAATCCTTGTGTATTTTAAAGTAGGGTTGAGCAATGTGAGGATAGCAGCTATAAGTAGTAATTTTGTAGCACCAGTCATGACTTTTCTCACCCACACAAACAGTTAGCTTATCAATGTGTTAATTACATGTTTTTTTCAATATTGCTCCCATTGGCTATACTTTAAAATGTAGACATAATTCAACTTTTTTAATTGAAGTGATGTAAGCATAGTAAGTATAGTAAGGAAGTGTATAGTAAATAGTGTAGTACGTAATACGTGTATTGCCAACTGTAAATTGTTGTAAATGCATGAAAAGTATGATGGCCTGTAATGAGCTGGCATACTGTCAATGAACATAATTTGTGCCCAGAGCTCCTTGGTAAGCCTCCAGATGCAATATGATAGTGACCAGGTTAAATGGGTAATGATGATGAATGAATGATGGTACCACCGACGTGTTGTACATATTGTGCATCATGAAAATGCCTGTATCATGTTGCCATGTTTCCCAAACCCATAAGCCGCTTTGCATGAGACCAATATCATATTTGAATTTTTAAGACACTATGCAAAATTGTTAAAACACTGACGACTTTTTTCAGGTACCAGTGACCCTTATGTCAAATTCAAAATCGATGGCAAGACAATCTACAAAAGCAGGGTTGTGTACAAGAACCTCAACCCTATATGGAATGAGTGTTTCTCTTTTCTCGTCAAAGACCTAGAGCAGATTGTCTATGTTAAGGTGAGACTTCAAAGTCATATTTATTAAATGACAAGTAGTTTAAGTGTTTTTTTAACAACATGTCTCATCTTGTGCATTTTTGCTGCAGGTGTATGACCGGGATTTCAGATCTCGGGATTTCATGGGCTCGAGTGTAATCAATCTAAGCAACCTTGAACTGGATAAGTATGGAACATTAAGTACATTTATAATCACTTATTCAAAATGATAGCTCTCTAATAGAAACAATCAATATGGAATGGTTTTGCTTTCAGAACCTCTGAGATGATTTTACATTTAAAAGACCCTGGAAGCTTGGTTGAGGATATGGGAGTGATCATTGTAGATGCTGCTGTGTCCATCTTTGAGGGACCAACCAAACGTATTGTATGTGTTAAAACAAATGCATATTAGATTTCACGCACAAGACAACTCTCTAATATGTTTTATTTTAATGTTTCAGAAGTGGCAGTTAAAAAGGAAAGGAAGTTTTGGAAAGGTAAGTTATGGTGTCCTGGTAGATGAAATATAAAGCATGTTATTTAATGTCACTCCCTTCTATTCTCCAGTAGTCTACTTTCCTTTTAAATTATATGAAATATATTGAATATTTTCAAGATAATTTCTAGCCACATAGGTATCTAAACGCGCACTTCTACGGACGACCGCTGGAGGGCAGTAAATCACTGCACTATAATTATTTGCACGCTTTTTTGTTAACATTTCAGTCTGCAGCTCATAAATGCCCATATGTCTGCTTTTAGCTTGATTTTATCATATTTATACAGGGTAATGAAAAACTGCAGCTGGCAAGAACCACATGTTGCAATGGTCTGAATGTGTCTTATTTGCATTCTGATAAAACTTAAAATGACTTTAAAAAACAACAACGTTGAGTTCCAGCTCGAGGCAGTTGTTTTTGCTTGTCTTGGCACAGCAAAGAGACACTTCATACATTTTCCTGTGGTCATTATCTCAGCCTGTATGACAGTTTGACAGAGTTCCATGTCTAGCCACGTTTATCTCTAAAATGCCTCCGAAGGTATTTGGTTTAGTGAAAATTCCGTCCACAAACAATAATACAGTAGAATGAAAAGAATTTTACTAAGGCACTGTTTCAACATGATTGCAAGCGTCAAGCATCACAAGACAGTGGTGACATACCACTATTTAGTTACAAATGGAAAGTAGAGCAAAAATATATACAATATATATGTATGTATATATATATATATATATATATATATATATATATATATATATATATGCTGTGTGGCTTGAGGATTACACGGAGCTGCATTGGTTAGCACTGTCACCTTACAGCTCCAAGATCCTCGGTTCGATCCTTTGCTCAGATTGGCAACTTGTCTCGGGCTGTACCCGCCTTTTACTTTACCAGCTGGTCATTGACTTTGCCATGACCCTGACCAAGATTAAGCAGATATGCAATGAATGAAAGAATGTACATCTTGCCACCTTGGCAGTACAAGCGACTGGCATACAAGGCAGTGTGGAACACAGAGCTGTAAAATCTATATTTAGTATTTAAACATGAAGCAAATCTTAAGGTATAAACATAGACAACTCATCTGAGATTATTCGGTTAGCCTTTTCTCATATCTCTCAAATGGCGATGTTTTTTTTCTCTTTCTTCTTTGCGTTTTACACTGATGGTCTGTCTAAATCACGTGTCTTTGCTGGCGCAGCTGAGGCCCAGCTCTATTTGACACCTATTCGGGAGAGGCGGAAGACAGCCCTCTCATCTGCTCTTCTCTCTCACACACCAGCCATCGCAGCCACGCTTACACACACTGCCTTTGAGATGAAGGCTGGCAACTGCACTAACACACAGCATGTGGTGCTGCTTCTTTCTGACAAGGGTGCTTGAGCTCGATTGTGTGTATGTATATGCATGTGTGTGTGTGTGTTCATTTTTGGAGGCATTCTGCCAGTGTGGAATGCTGTAGCCCATTCCCAGGCATGGCGAGCCATAACACAGATGTTAAGATGTAATATTCCAGCTGTGGAAGGACTGGAAGCCAAATGGACCAGGCCCACTCGTCCCCATACTGCCCTACCATATGGAATCAATCCCCCTGACCCTTTTAGCACCAGGAATAGTCTCTCTTCAGGGCCCACTTACTGTTAAGTGGAATTGTTTTATTGGCCTAGCTGATCACACAGCTCGTCCAAAATAAACACTTGGGATGACTGGGCTCTGATGAATATTCTATCTCTTTCTCAAACCCTCTGTCCGCCCCCTTATCTCTTTTTAAAGAGCCTTGTTTATGGAGACATGAACATCACGTTGAGCATTACTGCAGGAGTACGGGTATGAAAAGGGAGCGCTGTTAATGGGGAATACGCTCAGCCTCCTCCCACACAAACTTTACTGAACGAACAGCTTTGCTCTTTGATTACTGGCAAACCTGGCAGACCTCTTATTGTTCATAATATGCATGGCCATCGAGCTAGATGCCATTACTTCACCACAGAACCATCCATCTGCACTGTCTTTAATGGACTCATATATTCATATGGATGACTTTGCCAATTTAAAGCTGTTAACTTAAATGCTGTGGATGTATCCGTTCTCATAACGTGATATGAGAGGCTGGTCAGTTAGATTTTTATGTTTGTTGTAGTGTTTATGGGTATTCACTTGTGTTTTTATGATTCCTGTGTTTATCACTAAGCAAATTTTTTAAAATCCATCAGTTTTAGTATGAAAACTGAGTAAAGAGTGCTCTTTTGCTCTCTTTTGGCTACTTGGGTGGTTTCAGGGACAGGTCCGGACGGTTGCTATCCAGAAAAGCCAAGTTTGGAACGCTGTGTATACCCTGGTGCTTGTGGAGGGTCGGGACATGCCTGACACTGGCCCGGGTGACGTCTTTGTCCGCTTCAGACTTGGCGAGCAGAGATTCCGAAGCAAGGTAAGAGCCATTCTTTTGGCTTACCTCTTTCTTCTGTTGTCCTGCGTGTTATTCTCAGCAGTGTCCCAGATTGGGTTCTTTCATTCGCAACACATCCTACCGGTAGGTATTCTCTTTCTCTAATAGTTGAGAATGACTCATTAGTTTAGCTGCAGCTAGCGCTGTCTCTCTCCTGATGCTTGTGCCACTGCTTTTCTCCAGGCTCATTTGCATACCCAGCATGCCTTGCTATGTGTCTCCACTTCAGTCGTTGGCCTTCCCCCTGATGAATTTACCCAGTGCTAGTCTAGCGTTCTCCAGTCTCTGTTTTTTTAACAGCTTTGGCTCTGTTTGGGCTTGCTTATTTTTTGAGCAAAACTGATTCTAATCGGTTGGTGTCAGTATTTGTAATCCCAGGGTGAAATCTGAAATGTGTGTTTTCCAAAATTATTGTCTCAGGCCCCCTCCTCCCACTTCTGTATTCTGGATTTAAATGATTGAGTAGAATGTGCTATGTTGGCTGCTTCTTATGTGCCACTGCCTTATGCCTGCTTGGATATTTTTCTTATTTTTCTGTGTTAGAATGTGTGTGTTAAGGCCAATCCACAGTGGAGAGAGAAATTCGACTTTAACCGTTTTGAAGATGGACAAACAGATGTGCTTTTGGTTGAGGTGCTCTACAAGAAAGGCCGAAAATATGAGGAATGTTGGGCAATGTAAGTTTAAAAAAACAAGTCTTTTTTAATGTGGTGATAAGAATAACTGAAGGGGATTTTGTTCTCAAACGTAATACAATAGTTTTCATTACAAATCCTAAACCCCATCTTGCAGTTATGGTGGCACTTGATGACAGGAAAAGCCAAGCGTCCTGTAAAATCGCAATATGTTGTTTGGAATATTGTGAAATCAAGAATAATTTGGTTTGATACAAACTTGAGTCCATGCCATCTTCAGTGCATGCTGTCATTATGGCAAAAGGGGGACAATACCAAATTTTCATAAATTCTGGATTTAGCTGGAATAAAAAACATTGTATTATGATTAATTGTTTTATTTAAAAAATAGAAACATTTTCAGTAGTGGAATTAAACTTTTGTCCCCACTGTATGACATTTATTAGTTTCATCATTGACTTGAGAACTTTATGTAGCCTGTCTATATGCACTAAAACATTTTGCATAGTTTGTGGGTATTTGTTTTGACTTTATGTGGATATATTATTATTATTATTATTATTATTATTATTATTATTATTATTATTATTATTATTATGTATTTAGACTTGGTTTTTTTGTTGATCAACCCGTGTCCCTTGTTTTTGCCAATATGTTTTATTGGTCCAAATGCATAAAATATATTATTATATCAATTATTATAATATTATACTATCCATTCATACACTAACTTCTGCTTAATCCACGTGGGGTCACGGGACAGCCGGTGCCCACCTGGTAACTCTGGGCGCAATTGCAGGAACAACCCTAGATGGGGCGCCAATCCATCGTAGGGCACACACACACACACTCAGTCACGCACATAGTCACACTCTAACGGCCACTTTAGAGACACCAATTAACCTAACACACATGTCTTTGTACTTTGGGAGGAAACCGAAGTACCCAAAGTAAACCCACGTAGATATGCAGAGCACTCAGCCATCTTGATGCTCTATATTATATTATATTATATTATATTATATTATATTATATTATATTATATTATATTATATTATATTATATTATATTATATTGTAATGATATAAAGCAAGATGATGTCGTTCTTGCTGTACGTAGATATACTGCTATGAAAAATTGAATATGAATATTTAAAAATGAAATATTCTATCATGAAAAATCCCTATATTTTTGTGAGCAGTGTCCTTTTTTTAAAAAATTTTTTTTTTACCATCGTGTTGTACAGGCCAGGGGATGTTGAAACCAGAATTGTACCCTGCATTGAAAGGAAATATAACAACCATTGCTAAACTGCAAAAATAAGCTGATCACCTTTGATATTGTGATTTTGTAGTCATATGTGAATTATAAATAGTACTACTACAATACATTTTAAGGAAGTGTGAGAGTCAATTTTAACATTATTAATCGTAAAATGGGAGCACCCCTGTACTGGCTCATGTGGTTCACCCCACCATATCTGACACAGTTTCTAGCCAAATACGAGAGTGTTTAATATCCAACCTGGTGTGATTAAGTTTGTAAGTGCTTTATTTTGGTTCCCGAGACCACTGAGAGTCCAGAAGTTGTTATTGACTGTCCAGGGCCATCTGAAGCCCAGATATTGATTTACTCCTCGCTGCATCACTGAGAGTGAGGACGGGGTTGGTTGTGGCACGTAATGCAGACCAAGTTGGCCCCTCCATACATACAAAAAATACCACTCAACCCGAGTAGGATCACACCAATATGGTGAAACCCCAGGTAATTATGTGTGATACTATCCAAAGTGTGAATCCATAAACCCCATGAAACAGGTTGCTCCTACCCTTGCATATAACTAGCTGTGTATCTGGAAAACCCCTGATACCCCTTCCCCCTTCGCTATGAACGTTTTAATGCTTTTCCTGTTTAAACACACCCATTTTAAATTAGCAGTGAGCTTGGTGATGAGTTTAGTAATTTGATCAGGTGTGTTGGGAGCAAGAAAAAGTCTTAATCCAGAGGGTTGGTGAGGCACCAGGACCATAACTGAGAAACAATGCAGTATAGTAATGTCAGAGCTATAGTTTGTATATCAAATTAATAATACATTGATTAAAACACTAACTTGTATTTTTATATTATTATTATTATTATTAATATTATTATTATTATTATTATTACTTTCCTGGGTATTTATATGCTGTTTTTATGTGCAGGTTTGAAGTTGACCTCTCACAACTTCACATGAACAAGACCCATACATACAGCTTGTCTGCAGGCAAGAGTCAGCTGGTGTTTTTAGTTACAGCAACTCCCTGTTCTGGTGTCTCTATCTCAGATATGGTCTCAGCTCCATTGGATAGTTCACACAACTATGAAAGCATCCTGGAACAATATGTTAGTATATATTTCCTCTTTTTATACATATTATTCTTTTTATATTGGTACTCACCAATTTTATTTTAATTTGTATGTGGAATTTTGTTTAGATATATTTTGACTAAAATCAAATTGGATTAAATTAAATTGTTGTTAAGTAGTAGATATATAATTATTTGTGTTTCATATGCAGGGTCTGAGGAACACACTGAATAATATAAAGGATGTTGGATATCTACAGGTCAAGCTGTTGAAGGCTACAGATCTTTCGTCAACAGACCTGAATGGTACTCTGTTTATGTCTAAGTTTGAAGCTCATCAGTGCTTCTGCATATCCAGTTTGACATCACAAGTGCAAACCTGTTTTCACCTTATTAGGTAAGAGTGACCCATTTTGTGTGCTGGAACTCGGAAACAACAAGCTACAAACTCAAACCATCTACAAGACCGTTCATCCAGAGTGGAAGACAGTCATTACACTGTAAGTGACACATTAGCCTTTTAAAACAAATAATTCCTTATTTCAGAACAGTAGTAAAGAGGTAAATGATATTTGTCCTTCCTGCAGCCCAATTAAAGACATCCATGAAGTCTTGGTTCTGACTGTTTTTGGTGAAGATGGAGACAAAGCTCCAGATTTTCTGGGAAAAGTTGCTATTCCTGTGCTGACAGTAAGTGTGAAATAGCGAGTTGACTTTCTGTCTTTGTGGAAGTTTGTCAGATTTTAGATGTTACTTTTAGCTTGAAACTAAAAACAAATACTTTCAAAAATGGAACTGTCAGTGATAATAATAATAACAGTTAGCGTTAATGTCATAGATTTCCAATGGACAGCAAATAACCAGTCATTTGAGAAAGGAGGATTTGGTAACACCGTGTAAAGGAACCATCACATTGGAGATGAATATGTTTTACAATCCGGTATGGCAAGCACTTGTATAACACACTGCTTTACAATGACTACCATATATATATACCTACAATAATGTATTGTAAAAATAAATTATTATATACTATGTTCATAAACATCTATTAAGTGTGTGTGAAAACATTGTACCATTATCGTCTGGCATTACAAAGTGTGTATTCAAACATTGAGCTGTACATTTGACAACGTACTGCTTGTATTTGTTTTAACTGTCTCTGTTATAGGTCAGAGCTGCAATTAGAACCTTCCAACCCAAAGAAACAAAGCTTGAAGAGGAAATTCCAAAGTTCAATAAAAAGGTAGGTTTACATAGGATTCTATGTGCCTTATTATTCCAGGAGTTACAGATCTTCGCAAATAATACTAGGCAACTCTGTTCATATGACATGAAGTCAATGTCCATTGTTTTTCTATGACGACATCCCTGTTGTATTATTGCAGTTGGTTGGTTGTTCTCCTGGTTGCCTATTATTTGTGGATTTTAATTCAGTTTTCAGTCAATGGGATGGTGTGAGTGGGCACTCTTTCCCATTTAAAGATTGGAATCTATAAACGTTTGGTCTTTGGTCTAAAAGTGAATAATGGCACCAGTCAAAGAGATTTCTGATGGGAAAAAAGAGTTGTTGGTTGTCATGAGCCTGGAAACCCATCTCTAGAGTCAAACAGATTGACAAATGGAAGGCATTAAAGACCATTGTCATCCTCCCCAGCAGTCATCAGCCAAGAAAGATCACTCTGATTGCTTATTCTTAATGTTCATTATGTTGATGACATGTCTGGAATAATGAAAACCCCGTGTTTTAGCATAAAGGCTATGATGACAGTTGTGTGGCGATAGATGCAAGACACAGAACTCGTTTCTGCCCCCTCATGGTGCACCGGCTTACATCAGCTCAATGACAGCAAAACTTTGCTTAGCATTACAAACATACTCATGCTGATGCTGCAGGTTTTTAATAAAACTGAGTGCTTGATAAAACGTTTTGCACCAGAGGCTGTAATGTTGTGTGCGTCATTACAACTGTGGTACAGTGTGTCTGTCCTACTTTAACATTATAAATGCATCACATTCTGAGTCGATTGAATGTAAATAAATCCCTGCTTGTGGGATTAAAGTTTTATTTACTTTATAGACACCTATAAAGATCCTTCTCAGCACTAGAGAGACATGGTGGTGTTGAGTTAGTGTGTTTTGCTGGTACGATTGTATTAGACACAGCAGTGCTGCTGGAGTTTTTAAGCACTGTGTTCACTCACTCTGTACTCTATTACGCACATCTATTTTATTGCACCACCTTGTATATGTTAATTCAGAGACAGTAGCTTTGCTGGTGTCATCCTCTACTCACAGGACACTGCCCCCGGAAGTCCAGCAGTAAATCTGAGTTGTTTAAAAACTCCAGCAGCATTGCTATGTCTGATCCTTTCATATGAGCACAACACACGCTAACACACTAACAACAAAGTGTCACTTCATTGCTGAAAATGATCCACCACCCAAATAGTACCTGGTATTTGCTGGTTCTGACTATTATAAAACAGAGTAAATGGTAACACAATATTTAGAAGAATAGATGGACTAATGTCTGTAATTTTACAACTACAAAGTGCTTCTATATGGTAAGTGGAACTGAAAAAATGGACAGTGAGTGTAGAAGCTGGGAGGTGTACTTAATAAAGTGAAGAGTGAGGGTGTATATATTATGTCTGTTCAGTGTTCTCTAATTAGGCCAGGTAGCAGCAGGGTTCACAATGTTCACATAGGCAGTTAAAGCTAGTTTGTTGGTTTGAGTGTGGATTAGGAACCCAGGTTTGTTTATTGCAGGTTTATGAGAAACATAAACCAATATTACATTTTAGAGATAATGATTATTATAATAGTGTATTGGATAATTTTTATATTAACAATATCCTAACATTAGAAGTGTAATAAAAACATAAACAGGATTGTTATGCCTATTTACAAATAATTTTGCTACCTCAACAAAAACATAAAAGTACAAATACAAAGCTCTCTGCACATCCCTTATACGGTGCATCCAGAAAGTATTCACAGCGCTTCACTTTTTCCACATTTTGTTACGTTACAGCCTTATTCCAAATTGTATTA
>JAVSBV010000103.1:4806935-4838782 GCA_033117975.1 Parotocinclus spilosoma
TTTGGAATAAGGCTGTAACGTAACAAAATGTGGAAAAAGTAAAGCGCTGTGAATACTTTCCGGATGCACTGTATATACCACTGAGTAGGACCTCCTTTTGATCTCAAAACAGCTTCGGTTATTTATGGAATAGATTCTGCAATATGTTGGAACTATTCCTTTGAGTTTCTCATAATTGTACAGTGAGTTGTTATCAGAGGTACTGTAGCCTCTGTCAGCTCAATGCCAGCTCAACCCAGTGTGTCCAGTCTCTGGTAAAGTGAACTCCATTGCAAAGCTAATCCTCACTGGATGTTTTTTTTTTTCGACACCATTCCAAGTAAACTAAAGATAATGATGTCACTGAGACACATAGTCATGCTATGGTAAAAATCAGAAGGTCATATGTATCATTACAGCTTTAAAAGCCTTGATATATAATTACTTTCCTACATACTTCTTGATAACTACTGGTTTGTCTCCCATTAGCTGTTAGCACGCAACATTTACCGTGTGAGGAGGATCAGCATGGCTATTCTGTACACTCTGCAGTACATTAAGAGTTGCTTCCATTGGGAGAACCAGAAGAGAAGCAGCATTGCCTTCTTGGTGAGTCCTCTGTCTGACAGACAATGTAATCAGTCATCGATGATTAAGCACATCCGTCTTCTCACTTTTAAGCAGTTATCGTTTGCAGAATGCTCAAGATGAAGTGCTATCTGTGTGACTCACAACTTAAACTTTCAGCAGTCTATAATGCATGATGTTAAGAGAAGCAGGAAGACCTAAAAAGTAAAACTACCAGTGACAAGCTTGAGATTCAGGTGTATGATGTAGGAATCAGACACTATGATAGATTGTCTATGATGATAATATCAATATGGTGGTATACATGCGTACGTGACACAGCAATATAAAACCACCACCACTGCCATGGTGCCAAGGTTCATGTCCTGGGTAACCATGGAAGCTGGTGAGATGTGTTCTACGGGGCTATTAGCTCCCTTAACCATAACTTGCTGGTTAAGTGGGGATAAAATTTGAGATAAATAATTAGATGACAATATGTGTTTATCTTGATTACTGTAACTGAAAAACATGTCTAGTCTTTTTATAGAGTTTTTCATTTGAGGATCCATTGTTTAGTCGTTTTTGCAAAAAGGTCTTGCAATATTGTATTTTGTTGTTTTTTCTCATTGTGGTATAGCAAGAACAAGGGAGCGTTGTGTAACAAAATTCATTTAGATCATAGTTATTCATAGCTGTATTTTGCAGGCGGTACAGTAATTAGTGCCGCCATCTCACAGCTCCAGGGACCAAAGAATGAGTGAGTAAGTGAGTGTATTGTGTACCGTAAAGTATAGCTTCTATTTGTTGCTACCTTTGTTCTAGGGGAGGCTTGATTTTAGGCAGCGAGAAAAAAGTTCTGCTAATATGACTGTAACACTAAATTACTTTATGACACAAACACATACAGTACTGTTCAGAAGTCTTAGGCAACCTTTAGATTTGTTGTTTTATCAATGGCATGATGACCACATATAACATTTCGATGATTGAACTCTGAATTTTTTAACTCGTGTCACTTCATAATACTATTTTACACTGATCTTCATTTCAATCTTCGTGAGCTTTAGCATATCTTATGCTTTTCACCCTGTTCCCCTTACAGAAAAAAGTATCTTCTTGGCTGCTCCCATTACATAGAGACCATTACTGATCAAGCATCTTCAGACTATAGAGGAGCAACTTGGCATAGCAATGAAACTGCCATTTATTATTTCACTTAATCCTGGTCAGGGTTGCGGGAAGGCCAGTAGCTAACGGCACAGGGTGCAAGGCAATAATAACCCTATACTCTCCACTATAGGGCAATTAATAGCAATTAAAATAAATTGTGGTTTTTAAATACTGTATACAAATTAGCATTTTCTCAGATTTTTCAAGTCTGTAAACATTGTATCTAAAACGTTAATCTAGATAAACTAGTCTTATTTATTTTCTACTTTTATTAGAGTTAGCTGGGCACACCAGCCAAATGCCACAATTGTGTTTGCCTTGTTACTGACCTCTAATAGAGAATTAGGCCAGTGATGCTGAAGCACAGCTAAAGGAAGGAATAAATTATTTATATATTTCATAAATTAGCAGGGTGTTCTGATATAGTACTTAAAAAAGTAGTGTTTTAGCAAGCAGTTTGTGCACTCATTTCTCTCTTACCAGGTCAGCAGTGATGCGCTATGAGAATTTGAAGCTGTGTGAAGCTCAGTTAATGAATGGTCCTCTGTCTGTCCCACTCACTCCTGCTCTCACATTTTCTCCTCTATGTATTTCTTTGTGATGTTTAAAAACTAAAGTAACTGACATGGACATGGTCAGATGGCCTCTGTCTGCCTTTTAATTCTGCATAATTTGACCAGACTCTGCATGTTTCCATTGTGAACCAGGCTACACCACCCAAGAGCATGGCTTTAATATACAGTACAATGCAATGCATTATTTATCGAGCAACCGGAAAGCATAGTTCTTCGGGTTTTACACTAATAATGCATTCACCACAACTGTGGTTTGTCCATCTAGGGCTATAGGCTCTGTCAGCCGTGCCTGTTCCTGGAACACACTTTCACCCAGCAGCTGGAAATCCCCTAGGCCACAGTGCTGACCCCTTAGCATTACAGAGCTTAGATAGCCTCCCTCATGCCTCAGCTCCCTCTTATAATGTGTTTATTAATTATCTGCCGATGGTCACACATTTGCAACTTTCAATCAGTGCCAAATATAACTGGAAAAAGATATGATAAAGACATATCAACAACGACTGTGTCATTACACTTTCCTGAAAGTATTTGGGTGTCAGGACTTCTAAAAACGCTGACTGCTTTAATTGTTATTCACATACTTATTATCCTTGCTTTTATGCATATTGCACTTTTTTTTACAATAAAACAAGTGGAAGAGGCATGGGGAAAGCCATACTGAAAAGTGATCCAACCTATATGTTATGTGTGAATATGCTAATAAGGCTGAATATAGTACATACTATAGTGAATATAAACAAATCTCTGGCCATTTAATTTGCAGTATCAGGGCTGTTTTCATGTAATTTAGAAGGTAACGGATTTGGTGGCATGTCATCTGAAGCTAAGAGGAGGGTGGGAGATATCTCCTCTTAGAATAAAATATGTTTAGTATTCAAAATTTGCATAGGTAAACATTTTGATATATTTCCAGACGAGCCACGAGGTTTCAGAAAATAACTGATCTGGTAACGATTCATTAAAATTCACAGAAGTATGTTATAGTATAATATATTATTATTCTCTGTGAAGTTGTTTTAATTTCTGTTCATAGAGAAAATCAGCATAACAATTGTGACCTCCTTTGCATTTTGAGTTAAGTGGTTAGCACCCTTTTAGCAAATCTCGATTATCTTATGCATGTTGTGTATCATGATGTGTCAGATCACATCAGAGGGCAATAACTCCCCCTCCCCTGCTCTGGTTAACTGAGCATGATACCACCAAAAACTAATGTTGAGGACACAAGACTATTTTTACTGGACTAAATAATGCAATTACTGACTCATATTTTATTATAATATTATTGTATTATTATTATTGTTATTGTTATTGTTATTGTTATTATTATTATTATTATTATTATTATTATTATTATTATTATATTAATATATTAATAATTAATATAATTATATTATATAAATATATATAAGCTTACTATTATCTTATATTTGATATGGGATATTCCATTTTAAAGTATCCCCTAATTTTTGTGAGCAGTATATTACTATAAACATATTAAATAGCTAGCTTAGGTTAACTTACAGTGGGTACAGAAAGTATTCAGACCCCTTTAAATTTTCCACTCTGTATTTCATTGCAGCCATTTGCTAAAATAAAAAAAAGTTCATTTAATTTATCACTAATGTACACTCAGCATCCCATCTTGACAGAAAAAAAGACGTACATTTTTTTTCAAATGTATTAAAAAAGAAAAAAATAATAACTGAAATATCACATGGTCATGGTCAAGTATTCAGAGCCTTTGTTGTGACACTCATATTTAACTCACAAGCTGTACATTTCCTCTTATCATTCTTGAAATGGTTATACTCCTTCATTAGAGTCCAGCTGTGTTTAATTGAGCTGATAGGACTTGATTAATAAAGGCACACACCTGTCTATATAAGACCTCACAGCTCACAGCGCATGTCAATGCAAATGAGAATCATGATGTCGTAAGAACTGCCCAAGGATCTCAGAGACAGAATTGTGGCAAGGCAGAGATCTTGGTAGAAGTTTGGGATGACCAGAAGTCTTCCTAGACCTGGTTATCCAACCAAACTGAGCAATCGTGGGAGCCTTGGTGAGAGAGGTAAAGAAGAACCCAAAGATCACTGTGGCTGAGCTCCAGAGATGCAGTAAGGAGATGGGAAAGATTTCCACAAAGTCATCTATCACTGCAGCCCTCCACCAGTCGGGGCTTTATGGCAGAGTGGCAGAGTGGCCCAACGGAAACCTAATTTATAAACCTAATTCTAAGCAGTATGTGTGGAGAAAACCATGCACTGCTCATGAGTGCTCAGGACCTCAGACTGGGCCGAAGGTTCACCTTCCAACAAGACAATGACTTCTGTTGTTTAAAATTTTGTCCTAGTATTTTGCACATTTTACCCTTCCTTATCAGTGCTTTGGTGCCCTGTCTACTGAGAACACAGGGTGTAGGTGTAAGCATGGACTGGATGAGTGCGGGTTATTGTTGCTGCATTGTTGATGATCCCTTGACCCTACCCTCTTTTATGTCTTCATGCCATGTCTGTCCCTTATGGAAAGTACACAGTGCTGGGATGTACTGTAAAGTGCTGCCCCAACTAGTACAACACAAGTACCTGAGTATTTAATTATTTTAAAAGCAATTTGTCTGCATTTAATGGGACTTATCAGGTGACTGCCTATCAGTCTCCAAAACAGCACCCAGCTACAAACAAACACTCTATTTTTTATTTATTTATTTTTCACAAATATATTGTTTTTTAAAAGAGGAAGTTTACGAGATAGATAGATAGAAAGATAGATAGGTAGATTTATAGGATTAACTGAAAACTAAAATGTTCAGAAAATGTCACTTTGTTTAGATCTGGCCGTCAAACAGAGACGTGGCATGCATCACTAGAGCCTGCTTAGGGGTCAGCCAGAGTTCTTTTCTGCATTTCCCACTTTAGCCTAGAGATGGTGCAATAGCACCACCAAACGGTGTCCTCTCGGAAAAGGACATCTTCAACAAACGCAGTGAGAAACAGACAATATTCTGCCCTGTCCAACACAGCTGAACTGTCATGCCTCAGAACTTTACATTTTCTAAAGATTTTGTGCACCAATGGAAAGTGAGAAAGGGAAAGTAAAACGCAGACCTTTGCATGAACTTTGCTGCCATTAAGAATAAGCATTTAAGTGAAATTAATATTTTAACACAAGTTTTCTTTGGCTGTCAGTGGTTATGTCCAGAAGGGAAACCAGTGCGTGTGTGTGCGTGCGTGTGTGTGTGTGCGCGAGAGAGAGAGATGATGTTTGAGCCATTTTTCTTTCTGACACTGCCAGGTAGTGAGCGGGTTAGACATCATTTGACAGGCTGTGAAATGCTGATTGCTTCACATCATAGACTGTAAAGATGGCATCTGATGAATGTTTGATGCCATGCAGCTGTAAACACAGTTGGCAGCCATAGTGAAGGTTTTTTTTTCTAAGGCTTTCCCTCACTCACTCTTTTTCTCTGGGCTGACAGAAGGAGAACGAACAGAGGGTCAGAGCCATGGCAAAGTCTTAGTCTGGGACTTAAACTGGCTTACTATGATCATTGCTGTGATTCAGTTGATTAACACAAATGCTGCTTAAAATGTATACAATATATACTTTTATAATCAACATTACAAACATATTACTATACTGGTAAACACTGTACAACAGTAACAATGAAGTATCAACAGTGCTTTTCTATTCTAATTTGTTTTTAGTCTAGATGTACAAATACTAATAAGGAATATCTAGTTACAGGAAACAAGGCCTGTATGTTTCTGTAAATTCTGTTTAAAGACTAAAATAAACAATTTCAAGCAGACAGGGAAAGTGATATAAAATTATGAAAACATGGTTAATTATATAATGCTTACTACTACTACTACTAGAACTAACGTTAAAGGTAAGCTTTCACAAAAGTTAAAGGTAAGCTTTCACAAAATAACGTAAAAAAATAAAATCTTCCTCAAACTGTAATAAAATATATCAAATAATACACTATCATTTTATTTTTGCTTGGCAACATGTGTCTGCCTTGAGATCCAGTTTAGTGTGAAAATGGTGCTTGGCATGATGAACAAGTGCCTTTCCAAGAATTTTGCACGATGTACAGTCCATGTTCAAGTAGCGCTTTCTAAATTTCGGACAAATAAATAACATCACAAACTTTTAATCTCTCCCCTGAAGTAAAGAGTGTAAAATAAAGTATATAAGGTACACGAACAAACATGCATAAGGCACTGTGCAAAAGTCTTAGGGCAATATTAGATTTATTTTTTCACCCTGTTACAAAAACATCTTAAAAAGTGATTTCCTGGCTACTACCCTTCCAAAAAGAATAATCTTGATGGAGCTTCAATAACAATACAAATATTTTAATATAAAAAATATATCATAATGCTATCTAAAAATATATTTCTGCCTTTTAGTTTTGTTTAAAAGTTAAAAGTTTAGTGGATTGACATGGACACTATGATTTAATCTGTGTTTGTTTGAAACATGTCTCTCTCGTCTGCGCGCTACATGCTTCGACGCCTTGCAGAAGAGTTTTTGTTCCATATGTATGATTGGCAGAAGAACCCTTTATGCCGATTATATACAGTGTATTTTGTGTGCATAGATTTCTAAAACTGATCCTCTGATTGATTAATAATTAACTAGCTTAAGCAAAGCCTGAGCTAAGAATGGTGTGACTGTTATTGAGAGAGTTACCAAGACGTATCTGTCCAACGTCATCTCATCTTTGTTGCTGACCTTATGGACCCAGCACTCATCATACATGCTGACAGGCATGCTGTTGGCCAAAGTTATTCTGATACTTGCGAAACTCAACTGAAAAAAATCTCAAATTTGCTCAAATATTCCCCAGTAGGGTTGTAGTTGAACAGTTATTTTTATGTTTTATCTGTATGCAACAGAGCTATAAATATATGAACAGTACCATGTATTCAGATATGTATTTTACTGAACTGGCATTCACTCAGGACTGGGCTACATGCCAATATAATATTAATAGTGTAATAAATTATGTCAAAATCGTTTTTTCAGATTTTTTTTGTACACTGGTAATCAAATGATTAATCACTCAGTTATATGAATAAGTACTTATTGAATGTCAAAAATATTTCTCAATGTTTAAAAGAAACAACAAAAAAAACCTAATTCACATCATAGTTTTTTTTACACTTGAAAATGGGGAACTATGGTTAAACTAGGAATTCTAAATAAGTCCAGATACTTTTATTCTTTTGGTATCTGAACATATTCCATCAGGAGGTTGCTTTTTTCTCATATTTAACTTCTCCACAAGCCGATTTCCATGCGTACCATTTTTTTGGTCCTCTTAAAATGCGCTTTGTGTTTAATGTGTACGTGTGTGTGCATTCACTGTTCTCATTATCATACTGGGCAGTGCCAATGTACTCTCTACTCCCTCAGATAGACAGGACTGTTCTCGCTAGGCACTACTGCCCATGGCACTTTGTGCCCTCTGTTTGGCCCCACTGGCTGTAAATGTGCGTATGTATGTGTGCATGTGTACAAGAGAGAAAGACAGAGAGAGTGTGTGTGTGTGTGTCTGTGAGTAAAGCTGACACTTGGGCCCCGGTGGCCTCAGGGGAAGACGGCTCGCATGGCGGATCTGTCACCCAGGAGGTGGCTGAGTGTTAATGCTCCCGACATGGATTAAACACTGGTGGTCGGTGTGGTGGAGGCGGGGTCAGTGTGCCAGCCACTGGCAGCCATGCTGCACCCTTTTAAGGCAACCTTTTCCCCTCATATTGCCCTTTCTCTCCCTGTCTATAACACACACACACACACACACACACACACACACACATCAGAACATCCCACTGGCCACTGCAAGGCAACAGCCTGTCAGGCTCAGTGGGAGTAATGAGAAACTGTGTGGCTTGAGCAAACAACTTCTGCAGCGTTTTGCTTTTCAGCCTCTTAATAGTATCAATCTAATACATTTAAACTGCATCTGCAGCATGTGGGGGACTAGCATGGACAATAGTTTTGCATTAAATACATTCCGAACTGAATTAAATTCTCAAACTTATTATGTGGTTTTATCCAACGTCAGAACAAAATCCACTGTCTATATCTGTATGCAGACACTCGTACATTTTATGAAACATTTTTTCTAGAGCCATATTAGGCATGGTATAATATTCTTCACATTACAGTAGGAAAAATATTTTAATAAAATCACTCAGATGTCACTAAATTGTATGTTTAAATTATTATGTATGATAATCAATACATTCCTTTGGATGGTACAAACCTTTTTTTCTTTTGGGACACAACAACTTACTGATTATTTAGGTGGGACATTTAGGAGGGACATCTTTTACACATGCCAAGTGCGTTTACTCATTTTTCATGTCGATTGTATTTTATAACTCAATTGCTATGCATTAACAGACCTACAAAACTCAAGTCATACTTTCTTGTCTTACTTTTATTTCTTAATAAAGTAACATAACCAACACAATAAATACAAATTCTACAAGGAGTCTTTATGTTAATGTTTAAAACCAATGCTTCAACTTAACAGAAGAGACTGCCCACCAGACATAACCTAACCTAACATAAGGGGTGGTTTCACACCCTTGACTGCATTATATATATGATAGGTGTGGTTTGACAGCTGTAGTTGCTGTAGACTCAAGTTCTTTCAAAGTCGTTTAAGTAATGCTTGCAATGTGATTGCGGGCTACTAATAATGTATTATTGAGAGTAAATGCCACGGGCCAATTAAAATCTGTCCACAGGGCACATTTGAAACTTGGTCCAGACTTTGCACACCTCTGCACTACAAGCAAAACCACATATTGCTATATTGCTCACTATACCTAAATTCAAAAAGTATACTGTTATTTAACTGAAACCAATAAATTATTTGAAACTTATATGAAACATATTTAAATATTCTTTTATATGTATAGACAAGTTTATATTTCTTAATTATTAAAGATACATTTCACTAAGCTGCTAGCACACAAATTCTCTGCTATCAATCCACTCATTGCCTTATATTGAGTAAGTTATTGACACCTGTAGGCGCTATGTACAGTGCTTGTAAATTGTTTTTTGGGGTTTCTCAATTTATTTAGCACCGAAGCTGTTAATGACAAAATCTATATATTTAGTATGCTCTGATGAAGCCCTTCTCACATCACCCCATCCCCAAATAGCATAGTTACATAAATGACAATATTTATTTTGTATTAGGCGTGACCTCTGTTGTCATTTACCAGTCTATCTAACCTGTAGCGATTCTGCTCGATGCTTTGCTCTTATTCCGATACACTCTGAAAGCACTGCCTTATCACTTTCTCACTTTGCACAGTCATACATAATCATGAAATGCTATTGCCAACATTAGCCCACAGTTAATATGCATTCTTTCTTTCATTTCTCTTTGTCTCATTCACTCACTGTCTCTCTGGCTAAGAAAGGGCAGATGTAAGTATAGCGCTCACTAGGGCCTTTGATTCATTATTAATGTTCCATTTTTACATTTTAATTGAGATAGTGGGCATATTACATCCAAGTCAGCTAGGAAAATAGAACTTTATTTCCACTTCACTTTCTCTCATTTACATGCATGTAACCTGCCGGTCAGTCTTGTTAAACTCGTGAAATGTTCATATAATTTGGCATTGTTCCAATGTCCTCTCATTGTCTCTTAGCAATGGACACCAAGACAAAAAAAGATTGAAATATACTGTGCTTTACAGTCTTAGGCCACCGTTACATTAGATATACCATTGTTTATCATAATATATATATATATACATTTGTATGCAGTATTGAAAGTATAAAATAATAGGTGGCAGGTATTTATTGTGATGTATCTCCTTAGTATTCATAAACACAAAATAAACTTATACCTAGATAGATGAATAGATATTCTGAACTGTATTTATGTAATAAAAATATGATTTTGCATCTAAAGCAGACCAAAATGATTCCTTTTTTAAAATAAGTATTTATTCAGGAATGAGTTTAACTACTGCTCATTTGTGTTCTTTTTTTATTTGCACCTTCTGCTTATAAAATCCTTAATAGTTCCTTTCAGTAACTGCATTGTCCTCCCACTACAGTAAATGTTTACTATGTAGCTCTTACAGTTTAGTTTCTTCCAGCTGCTGTGGTTTAGTGCATCAGTAAGCAGTATGATTTGGTAGCCTCTCTCTCTCCACCCGCTATTGCCCATTTAATCAATTTGCAGGATTGTGCAGGAGTCTTTGTCCTTTTGTTGTTGCTGTGGCTTCTCCTCTCCCCCTGCAGGGACAGCGTGGGTGGCAGTGCCCACTGCCAGCTCTTGCTCGAGCTCCTGGAGTTGTTTTATTCACACTTTTAATCACAGAGTGCTTTATTATTAGGGGCAGGAATTGCGCCTGGCCAGAGGGATCATCTCGAGGAACCTTAGAAATGCATTAGGTAGAATTACATGCGCTGTCCTCAACCCTGCAGGCTGAATTAGGATGTGAAGTATGGCTTAGTTTTTCCAAATTAGATTTTAATTGAATCAGTTTTCAGGTAATCAGATTTATTTTTCTGTGATTTGGATCTTTATTCTTTTTTTGTTCTGTAACATCTAAATGTTTTTGAGCTGCTGTAGTTATCTGTTCCTTTCGGTCATGGTTTGGTTCTTTTTATGTGAGTATTTAAGTTCCAGAAATCACAGCAACATAAAAATTATACCAAATAAGATGCACATTTGTTTGGGGGTGTGTAGGGCTAACTGGTGTGAGTTACCACTGTGCCTAGTTATGATATTAAGAGCTACTTTAGTGCTCACTGAGCGGTAATATAACTGCAAATTGCATTGCCAAGTGAGTATGAAAACGAATGAATGGATTATTTCTGTTAGTTCCATTCCACTATTTTCCTACTTCATTGGTACTAATGTGTGACAATGCAGTGATGTGTACAACTATGTATCAAGTTTCCGTAGCAATAGCACTATAAACAAGTGGTCCGACCTCAGTCAGCGTAACTTTTCACAAAGAAATGCTCTAATTACCATTAATGCTATTGTCCACTTCATTTTCAAATGTTTCAAATCAGTAAAGCATTGCAATTACCACAAATAAATGGCCACTGTAATTTGCACCATATCTGTCAGGAAGCAATTGACATCACATCACACACTCATATCTAACCAAATGTAATGTGCTTAAAGGAGAATTAGTACCGCAATAGTGTTGAAATATTTCTGGGGGAGGGTAGACTGCTCAATGTCTCTACTCATTAGTTGGAGGCCATTTGACAAGTCGGACCCTGTTGGACCTCTTGATGCCTGAAAGATGGAATTAGAACAGCTTTCCCAGGCACTTGCTGTGACATTTTTATTAGCATTTAAAAAAGGGCATGTAAATTCAGTACAGTTGAATTAAAACTTAAGCACACACACACACACGGTTGTCTTTCATTTGTTGTGGAGACTTTTAATTGGTGTAATGTTACTGTACATAATTAATTGATTAATTATACTCCTAAACCTATCCTTAGCCTTAATCTCAAAAATCTGAAGTAAATTATTTGACTGTTAGGTTTTCAGATGAGACATTTTTTTAAAAGGCAGTTTTCCTTGCAGAGACCAAAAAAAATGTCCCCACATGGTAAAATATGTCAGCTCTTTTTATCCTTGTGGGAACATTTTTTTCCCCAAAACAATATATAAACTTGACACCCCCTACACAAAGAGACACACATGGTGGGAGGCAAACTAGATATTTTTGGCAGGTTTGGTTTATCCCCCTATTTAGGCAATATGTTTACACACAGATCTTTGAAATGCTTTGCGCTTTTATCTCGTCGACCAATCATGCGTGCTGCTGAGCAAAGATTTGCATTACTGTGCTATTATGAATACCTGTGACAAACTCCCAGTTCTGGCTCCCCGCGTGGAAATGAATGGGCTCCCTCTGTCTCCTTGCGTGGGAAGATACAGACAAGGCATTTCCACATTAGTGGTTAATGTAGCAGCTTTTACAGAAAGGGCAAAGGAGTTTGGCTTTCCTGCTGAGCAAGTGTCAGTTTTGAAGATTTGCTTCCTTTCCATCTCTCTCTGTCATCATCATGCTCTTGTGGTGGGCTACCTGTGATGCAAGTGATACAATATGATACAGTTTACCTTTAATCAATGTCCCCACACAGCAGACAGTTATGGCAATGGAAAGTGCATTGTGGGTCAAATTTGACCAAACTGTTGCAAGCCACTATAAAGTTCAACAATACATTCAGACTCTGGGTTGCATGTGGCCCACATGTAATGTACCATAATGTACCATAGATAACGTTTGTGCCGAAATTGCATTTTGGGCAAAATATTGATCTGCTGGTGCATTTTAGAGTGTGTACTTGTGGCCAGGTTCTGTTGTAGCCATCTTCAAAAAAAGGTAAATGTGGCCCAAAACTACTACACTTATCAGGGAGGTATTGTCTTAATACACAGTGAAAAATGTATCTTGGTTTTATGGTGAAAAACAGTCAAACCAGAACAATAAAATACTCTAAACTCTAAACACGATAAATACACTGACAGTAGTGATGGACATGGACAGGATCAGATTGTCCAGCAGTTCTTGTGGAATCCTCTTCTTATTCACTTTGAAATATCCCCTCATTTTTGTGGGCAGTGTACTATAATTTTGGTGTTTTTTATGTGCATAATAAATATGTAAAATAAATACATAATGCCATAATGTTAAATGCACAAAACATTATTTTTTGTAATAATGTATTTTGAATAACAAATTCTCAAACATAAATTCCCAAAATTCTCAAATATAAAAGTTGCGAAAGAGCATAACACAATGTCTTATATGTTGCATTGTATGTGCTGAAAGTCTGGCAACCACAGCTGCCATCACATTACGATACAGTTTGTTATTTTTACAGTGTATACCAGCTTATTAGGCATCCAGTTAGCTTTATGTAAAAATTATTCTTATTACTGACTGTATGAGTCGTTGTTATTAAGTTTGTTTTCCTGTAAATGTTTAATGTTTAAAATTTTGTACTGTATAATGTCATATAGCCAAAATATAAGGAGATGGAGGAAAACTGATTGTTTTGCTAATAGGAGTACAAGTATAACTTCACTGCTTTACAACAGTTCCATTATAACAGACCTTCAGAGTAAATAATTGTTGAAATGATTTTATATACGTTCTATGTTGAATACTGCATGATTGACAATATTGACTTGGTCAATAAATAGAAACCTACTGTTTGCTGGAGGCTCTATATGATGAAATTGATGCAATATTGTAATAGGCTTACTCTCAATTGTAATCTCTTGTAGCAGTAATCCAGGGTCTGGTACCAAGCGGAAACTAATGCTAAAGCAAACACACCCTTTAGCAACTACTGTATGATCTGTAACCCTTTACATGACAGATGTAGGACAAAACATCATAAATTCTTACAATATGGTCACAAATCTTATGAATTACTAAAGACATGTAGTGTAATGTAAGGCCTTAGGGACCATGTAATGCTATGTGCATTATACACAGATCACATATCCCCAGTGGCCATGTATGTGAACCTTTCCTGAGTGCAGTGGCAGGTAGACTGGCCCAAAGCGGAGTGTCTGATAAAGCTCTGGCTGATGTGACAGGAATATGTTGCCGTTCTTTGCAGCATTAACCCTAAAGGCTTGAAGGACTAGTCTAGCGTAATCCAATCTCAGTTTAGAGCAAGGACCTGGAATATTAGTTAGATTCTAACCTGCACTGCTTACAAAACTTATTGTTAGTTTTGCACTTAGTTTGTGAGCAATATATTTTAGGTTAAACAGCCGTTGGAAAGTATATGCATATGCACAGCAGTTCAAAACTACAGGGGTTGGACAATGAAACTGAAACACCTGGTTTTAGACAAAGGTTTGGCTATAGCAGCCCGGCCATGTATATTGACCGTGTGGATCCTGACGGACAGTTCTGGTGGAAACAGGAGAGTTGAGGTGCACATTTAATTCTGCTGTAATTTGGACAGCAGTGGTTTTATGTTTTTTGGATACAATCCGGGTTAACACCCGGACATCCCTTTCAGACAGCTTCCTCTTACATCCACAGTTAATCCTGTTGGACGGGGTTCGTCGTTCTTGGTGGTATGCTGACATTACCCTGGATACCGTGGCTCTTGATACATCACAAACCTCCCACACTGAAATGACAGGTGTTTCAGTTTCATTGTCTAACCACTGTTTGTGCACATGGTGTAGGTTGGGTTGGCTTGAAATAAGTTCAGACCAGTCAGGTTACAGTAAGCTGTCATTTTAACACAAAAAGGCAACATCTTGCCATAGCCCACACTTATCCACACAGGCTCAGTCCAAACCATTAAGAGTAGCTCCAGCCCATTCATTCTCCATTCATTTTTACAGCTGGCACTATGTATTTGTTTCCAAATGTAACTTCATCATTCATACTGCAAGTGCTGCAGCATGATTCTTTGCTTTGCAATTCAGTAGCAGGGTGCTATATACCCTTTTGACCAAAACTTGTCATTGTGCATATCCTATCACCTTGTCAGACTTTTCACACTTTTTATACAGCACTGGGCAAAAGTCTTAGACCACATAATGACCACATCTAATTATTCCTCAATATTTGTATTAAAATGCAACAAGAAAATAAAGGTACTCATGTAAACTTATAGTGCTATTGCTCCTCCACCAAACTTTACATTTGAGATTGTGCAGTCAGGCAGCTAATGTTCTCATGGCATTTGCAAGACCCATCCATCAGACTGCCAGACAGAAAAGCATGATTAATTCCAAAGAACACATTTTCACTGCAGTCCAGTGGTGGCATGTTTTACACCACTCCATTCAGTGCTTGACATGTTTGTTGCAGCGACTCAGAAGCTCGCAGATATTCAGTTAAGTCAGAAGAGTGTTAGTGTCTTTTATGCACTATGCTTTTCAGCACTCCACAACCTTACTCTGTAATTTTATGTGGTCTGCCACTTTGTGGTTAAGTTTCTGTCTTCAGTAATACCACTATCAGTTGACAGTGGAATATCTCAGAGGGAAGACATTTCATGAATTTACTTGCAGTGGTGGCATCCTATTACAGTACAGTGATTGAATTCAGTGAGCACTTTAGAATGACCAGTTCTTTCACAAATGCCTTTAATGGCGAGTTGCTTGATTTTCTACACATAGACTATTAACAGGTAATAATATGGAGTACAGGTATAATCACTGTAGATGGACAATGGCAATAATATGAGGTATATAGAGCACCTCAGTGACTTGAAAAACTTGGAATTTTTATAGGTTTTACCCTGCCGTCCAAAGAAAGAGATGATTTGCCAGTTTTGATGAAGATCTTGTCTGGCTTCCAAAGAACCAAGACTAACTTCACCAGACACATTTAATCATGCAATTTATTGAACAACTTACTAAACAAACAACAATTATTACATGACCATCATCACTACCGCCACATGACTCCCTAAATCACCCACTGCTAACATTCTTACCCGAGAGCGGTAGAGTACTGCATATACTGTGTATCCTTTGCCCTGGAAATTTTGAAATACAAAGTTCAGAGTACAGTTTCAGCTAAATGTCTTATTATGTTTATGATCCGCTTCCAATGGTAATGTTAAAATATTGTAGGTCAGGTCATCATAAAATGGAGTACTTGTAGTGTATTGAGTAATATTTTTTTTGTATTTTCTTGTTATAATGATTAATTATGTTTCTTATTCGGTTTTGATGACAACTACAGTAAATAATGGCACCTGTATGCTTAGAGTTTTGTATATGTACGGTTATTACATGTTGAACATACATTACATACATTGTAAATCTGTGAATTCATTTCTATACCTCTTTTTCAGGTATCAGTCGTGATTTGATTGATAAATCCACTGACAGCTCCACAGACACACTCATTAGGCAACCGCTAAACCTACTTAAGCGTTGCCGTCCAATTAGTGCTCTGCTGAGAGGTTCAAGGTGTTAAGTGCCTTCTTTTCACCATTACAAGGGATGGCTCATTTAGTGTCTTTCACAGCTTCCAGGTTTGTTGGCTTTGCATAGGTCTGGTGCAGAAGAAGAATGCATCATACCAGCAGCACTTGTTTTCTTTCTGTTCTATGTTGAAGTCAGAAATCATTTGGAGCCTAGTATGTCAGCCAATAACCACCCCACTTTGCTGCTGTGGAATTATGCAGCGCCAGCATTGCATTAATCAACGCAAATGGAATTTTGAAATATTACAATCTCAGCTGTGATGAGAACATGTGCAGACACACACACACACATTCCCCATGGGTGTTAGATTGTGGTACTTAGGAGAGGTGTACTGCTACTATGCAGTCTGCTTGGGTAATTTCTTTATGTTCAGGGGATTCTGTACATTTGTTTCCTTTTTAGGTTTTAAGGATGTGTTTACTGAAGCCTGCATGTTACAGTGTGTATTTTAGTAAACTTTCATTGGTAGTTGGTGGCCAGTGCAAAATCCAGCATTCTCACCTTCTGTCTTCCCAACTCCACCGTCCCCCTCCCTTTGCCCATTTCCTTTCTTCCCTCTGTCTTTTTTCAGCTGTACGTGGTAACGGTGTGGCATTTTGAGGCGTTCATGCTGCCTCTCTTCCTGCTGCTGCTCATCGGCTGGAACTACTTTTACAACACACCAGGCGTGGGAAGTCCTACTCAGGACCTAGTGAGTGCAGTGACCTTGCGCACACACAGCAGTATAGCAGCACACCTAATTCAGCCCACATGAATCTTTAGATAGAGCAGATATCAGCAACATATACTAAATTATTTAAAACTCACAAACCAAAAGTTTAGATAGTGCACATATAATGTACTACAATTACTGAGTGTACAGACATCAGCAACGCCTTACTTCATGAGGGAGACATTATGCATGAATAAAAATGACTGGATTAGCCAAGCATGACTGATGTAGCCAATCACAGTGGTGAGCCAGACCAAAATTAATAAGAACTTCTATGTTTAACAAGGATAAGATTGTTGATATAAGTTAGTACTGATGTTAAATGTGAACATTGTCTTGACTCAGCATAACATTTGTTCCTTGATGATCCCTTAGTACTGTAACCTTTGTGATATGGCTATTGCATATTCAGGATATGGTGCAGCACAGTGATTTATTAGGTAGCACCGTTGCCTCACAGCGAGAAGGTCCTGGGTTCAGTCCCCAAGTGGTGTGGTCTGGGTTTTTTCTGTGTGCAGTCTACATGCCCTTGTGGGTTTTCTACAGTTATTTAGGTTTCCTCCCACATTCCAAAGACATACATGTTAGGTTAATTGGTGTGTCTAAAAGTGTCCCTAGTGTGTGAGTTTGCGCAAGTGTGGACATGCCCCTCCATGGATTGGCACCTTGTCTATGGTTATTCCTGCCCTGCACGCTATGCCGCTAGCTTTGCACTGGCTCTCCCAGTCCAGGATCAAGCAGGGAGGAAAATGAATTTTTCACCCATACTGTAGTCATGTTCAATTTTTGTATCATAGAACTTCATAAAGGTATACAAGTGCTTCTTCATGGCTTCATTTTTGCTCAAACATCACCCTATACCACTTTATATTTACTTAATAATTATAAAAAAATACCTGTTTAGAACATATCTGCTTAATTCAAAGCAGAATATTATTGTTCTCTACCCCAGAAAGCACAATTTATTTCTCTGGCTGAAGCCAGATCAGTGATCTCTGGCTAATGTTAAAGTCCGATTGTCGCACTGTCACCGACTTCTGACCCCTTGTCCCTGACAGAATCAGAGCACCAGTGTCACATCCCTTACATAGCCACGGACAGGGCTGACTTGATGCAAAGTGATGGAAACACAGTCAGTCCAAAATAAATGTTTTCTTTCTTTCTATTCTGTTGTTTGTGTTTGTATGTATGTATGTATGTATGTGTGTGTGTGTGTGTGTGTGTGTGTGTGTGGTTGGGAGTGTGTTTGTGTGTTTGTGTGTGCGCGTGTTCATGTTGTGAAGAAATGAGATTTCTTAGTCGTGACATAGCTCTTGTGAAGAAGGCCCCATCACACTCACCTTTCTTTTTTGTGAGAGGTCACCCTGCGATGTAGTTGCCAGGGAAACGGGCCTCTCCCAATAGGAATGGACATAGACATGAAGGTTTTCAATACATGGTGTTTTCATATATTATACACACTCACCAATCACTTTATTATGTACATCTCCTTATTTTCACACTAAGTGTTCAATTTTATCAGTTCCATTTTACCATATACTGTATGTATGCGATTTTCAGTCCTACAATTACATACTATAGTTTGTCTGTTTACAACACAACACAAACCAGATATTAATTTGATGGTGGATCATTCTCAGCAGTGACACTGCTGTGTCTGATCCACTTATATCACACATATCACAGCACAAAACACTAATGTGCCACCGCCACACCAGTGTCACTGCAGTGTTGAGGATGATCCACCACCAAAATAGTACCTGATCTGTGCTGATCCTGACCATTGGAGAAGAGAGTAAAGATGAAGAACAAAGAATGCAGATAAACAGATAAACTACTGTCTGTAATTGTAGAATGACAAAATGCTTCTGTATGATAAGTGGAACTGAAAAAATAGACAAGGAGGTGTACTGTATAAAGTGAACAGTGATTGTATGCAAGTGACATGATAGCACTTGCCATTCACCCCTGACCTCTGTTGCAAAGAACAGGTTTTTCTTTTTCTGAGCTTTCTCTGTAAACCCTACAGATGGATGTAAGTAAAAATCTCAGTAGTTAACAGTTTCTGAAATACCCAGATCAGCTTGTCTAGCACCAACAACCATGCTATGTTCCAAGTCACCTAAATAACGTTTCTTTCCTGTAATTGGCTAATGAGATAATTGCTTTAACGAGCATTTGAACAGGCGTACCTAATGAAGTGACCGGTGAGTGTGTACACTTTCACTTTTCTAATTTTACTTCCTATTTATCCAGGAGAACATGTCTGCAGCAGAGGATGAAGATGAGGATGAAAAGGTAATTCAACATACGTGCATATTATATCAGGTTATTTGATTAACCAGAGTTCACGTAGCTGTCATAAGGCTGACTGTGCTGCACTGTGCCATGCTGCACTGTCCATCCAGCTGTTGTCTTTAACTTGCAACATCCAAGGTGAGTGCACTTGAAATGAGGACAGGCACCATTACTGTTTCAGCAAAGCACATTTTTTCCTGTAATATTTTCAGTGTTATCCCCAGGGAACGTTCCCTCAGACAGCAAATGGATTTGGTTGCTTTGCTGTGCTCCTATGGAACGCAGAAATTAGCACAGAATGGAATCATTAATTGAAGCCCGCCCTCCGCTTGGGAGTTGATACATCATGAAAAAATTCACAGCAGTCACATCTAAATAGGGAGGCTGGTCTTATTTGAACTTAGGCTAAATAAATAAATTGCACCCCGTTCTCTATTTATACACAGGGGCAGCAAGCATTTACAGGCCTCAGGTAAACATGAATGTGGTTTTCTTTTACACTAAACATAAATCACCTTGCAGTGCACACAGAAAAGATGTGTTGTTCATTGCTAATGGATTTTCATTTAGGCTGTTCTCCAATTTGTGCCAGTAGTCTGATAAATGTTAAATGGTAACTGTAAAAAGTGCCCTGTTCATTTCATTTGTGCAGTTGTAAACATGGTTTATAATCATATTAGCCCGTGTTGTTTGGTCAGGAGAGGAATGAGTTAAAAGGATGATGATATGTTATTGCTTTCTGACTGGGATGTGTGGAAGTGTGGACCCTCGAGCCTGTGAGCACTGACCCCAGTGTGGCTGTGGGCTTTGGATTCATATCTATAATGTGCTAAATATATTCTGTTGCGATGGCTGCAGGCGAGCTTCATCTACAGAAAGAATCCCTGATGCTAAAAAACTGAGCTTCCTTCCGATTACTTTGCAGAGTCTAATTCTAAGATGAAACACATTATGCATGTGCAAGCACATTAGCTGGTGCCCAGTAGCTAAACAATGGTGATAATCTTGGAGTAAACAGCAGTGTTACACATAACTATTCATTGTAAATGACCTTTAATTTAAATAACTTTAAAATGATGTTAGTTCCATATTTTAGCTTTCTTATCAAATAAATAAGTAATGTTTTAGGTTAAAAGGCAATATGTGCTCAATTCTCTGCTGTATTTTGTTATACATGGACTGACAGGCTGTACTCCCTTGGAAGGTTACAATTACTAGTCTTGTTGTGATGCTATTTCCTCAGAGGAAGACAGTATGTAAACATCCTGCCTCACAGTATAGATGCAGAGGCACAAGGCTAAAATAAAGCCCAAAGGAGAGGTGTTACAACAGAAGAAACTCTACAAATATGCCCTATGTGCACAAATCTGTCTTGGGGGAAAGACAGAAAGATCATGCATGATCATACGAGCAGGAAAGTGACTTCCCTTTGGCCTTAGGTAACAGTCAGATTGTGTGCATCTGAACTGGTTAAGTCACATCAAAAATTGGGAGCAGGAAAGAAAACAACCCTCTGGTTTCATGTCCCAGATGACTGGAAGGAAACATGACTGTGTTGGAGAGTCCCACGCTGTGCTGAGGCATAAAGTGCACTGACCTAACCCTGTAACACATATACACACTAACCACCCCCAGCCCAGGAATCCTTCTCCGTATAGCACTGCTGCCCTTTCAGCCTCCCTTTACTTACTTCCAGTGTATCACCTTCAATATGTAGTACAAGGGCAGAATGCTGATGTCATATTCACTGTAGCGTACACAATGTGTACATGGATATGGCATGGTCACAAATCTGTGAGCCCTGTATGTAGTCTGTGTTTATCACCTTATGGTCCGGCTTGTAGTGCATTTACAGTTCTGTACCCCAACTCGCATGTATTTCATTTATATATGCATCTTTTTGAATCTTCAAAACAGCTTAGAATTTATGTTCATATTTCAGAACATTTACTCAAAGAGATATTAAGTGCATTCTTGTAGTTCTACTTTGGACAGACTCTGTATAAAGATGAAATCATAATCATAATCAAATGGGTAATGTGTTATGTGACTAATTTGTTTATTTAGACATTATTATATTATTTTGTTTAGTGTAGATATTATTAAAATAGCATTTCAATCGAGCTGTAGACTGATATTGAATACAAAAGTTTGGAACTGGAAATGCCACATTTCTTTGATGTTTTTTGAATTAATTTACTTTAAACCATGTACAACTCTGGGAATTCCATTCCAGTATCGGATTAATTCCAACACAGACACACCTCTATCCGTTTATTAAGGTACTGATTAGGTAATAAACTGAAACGGGTTTTATTTATTGGAGAAAAGTACAAGACACAAGAGCTGTAATACTGATTTCTGATGTTAGTATTTCTGATGATGGTAGTGTTTTGTTTAAAAAATAATTATATAAACTTGTTTTCTTTGTATTATTGATCAAGGTCTAAGACACTACAAATACTTTATTTTGACCAGTTGTCATTTACAGCAAAAAAAAAATTCTCATCATTGCAGCAAATAAATCTTTTTTTTTTCTAAAAATCTTTCAAAATCCCTCAAACACATACAGCACTCACAAACAGTAAAACCAGAGACCATTTTGCTGTGGCCTCTTAATTATTTTCACAGCTGTGTTTCTGACTAAAGCTAAAAACAGTATGGTAAACAAGTAACAGGACTATTTTACATTGCGTTTTTGCCTGGGCTGTGCCACAGTGTGGGGTAGACAACATGCAGAGTGTGGGAATGGCTACTTTTCTCTGGTTTCCTGTGTCTGACTGAGGGAATGGAGAATAGCAGGGGCCTCCCAGGGGTCAATAAAGACTCTCAGTATGCTGTCTGGGGGGAAAAAAGATGCCTTTTTAAACAAACATAGACACCACACATCCTCCCCTCAATCACACGCCTCTCCTTCTCTCATCCTTCTTGCTTTGACTCTCACTCACTCGCTCTCGATGTCATTATTCCTGTCATTATTTGCTTCTTTTGATGTGGCTCTTCTGGGCTCTTTTTAGCTTGCATTAGTCCTGTTATCTCCAGCTCGCTCTACAGCCCCCCTTCCTCTCTGGAGAGCTCTGCGCCATAGCTGTAGGAATCTCTGAAGTGATCATTCTTCTTTGGACTTCAGATTATACTAGCAATCTTCACTAAGTAAAATGGACCCCCCTCCACAAAGTGCATTTGGTTTGTGAATCTGAATTACAGTGCAACCCGATACTTTGTGATGCATCTTGTACAAAAAGGCAATGGGATTTCCTATTTCTCTCATATTCAGTAAAAACATCAGTCTGTATTATATGATTAGATACCCTGCTTCAGAGGTACTCACGTTTGATCACAGGCAGTAATAGATTTATCTGTTGAGCCTAATGCCACACTCAATCTTGCTGTTAGTCCTCACACTAACACCATCAGTGTTAGCCCTCTCACTACCTGCTGGTGTGCACCCTACAAAACAAGACTACACTTGCCCAGTGGAGGGCTGTAGATTGAACACCCTAACAAGTGTTCTTGCTTCTCTGTTCACTCACTCCATGGCCCTCTTCCCCCATCTCTCTCAGGCTGTGCGTCCTGATTGCTGATGGGCATTTTTACATCTTATTCCTTTCTCCACTTAATCTTTGATTGTGGTGCACTTCTATTGTTTGGCGCTGACAAAAGATGAAATTCTTCTTGCCCAAACTATGGAAGGCTTGAACTATCATTTTCAAAAGCTCCCTAAGCTGAGGAGATTTGATGTTGCAGGAGCTCATTACAGACCATTGAGTAGATGAATTACTTCTGATGGCACACTGGAAAAAAACTGCTGTTTATCTACCATTTTTAAAATGACTGACATTTCTTGTCACTCTTTTCTTTTTTAGGAATCAGAAAAAAGAGGACTGATGGAGAAAATCCATATGGTTCAGGAAATTGTACTTGCTGTTCAACACTATCTAGATGAAGTAGCAAGCATTGGAGAAAGAGTTAAAAAGTAAGAACTACATTCATGCCATTTAGTTGTATACTGTTTTCACAAGAAAACAATCCAGCCTAGTTTTAATGAAATTCAAATGACAGTAAATTTGAAATAAAAAATAAATAAAAACGATTATCCCTTTAGATAAACAATTATATACAATGTCCATTACTGCCAGCAGGCCTGTCCACAATGAATAATAGGCGAAGCGTCCAAAAACCATAGGGGGCAGTGTATTAACGAGATCAAAACATAACATAAGTATATGCGTGTATTGATTAAGGAGGAATATAGCATAATATGTTCTCTAGCCTACTTTTGGCTTTTAAGGTTGGATTTTTATAACTTGCACAAGTCTGCTAAAATGGTCAGTACCATTGCAGCTTTACTTAAGACTTTCTATCTAGTCAAAATTACAAATAGGTTAGTTAACACTGGTTCTCTGGAGCTCTGTGCAGATATGTTTGTCGAATTGCGTCCTGTGCTGCGGATAAACCCCACAGTCCTAAATCGAATTAAGCTAGTAGGGAAATTTATTAGAGAATTTTAACAAGAAAACAAGGCTTTTTTATTATCTGTTGTTTAATATAAAACAATCCAGCATATCTAATAATAATAATAATAATAATGATAATAATAATAATAATCACCATCATCAGAAAGGAAGAACAAGGTTTCTAAATTAAATAAATGTAGGTTTTTGGGGTATTGACTGCATGTGAGATGTCAAAACATTCAGGATATTAACATGCATGCTTATGTGACTGGTGTCTTCATAATTAAGTAAATGAACTATTAAATTTACTAGATTACTGTACTTTAATATGCTATAACTTTTAAATAATGCAACAGATGCAAATTGTCACAATATGCCACTCAACCCCATCTTTGTGTTTTGACATTTTTATTTTTGCAGTGTAAAACTTAAAATAAATGGTTGACATGGCATGACACAAAAATAGCATCTCTTAAGGCTTCCAGAAAGCTTAATAAAACAATCTTTTATAAGAAGCCTTGACTTTTTCCATGTCTAAATATTCTAAAACGTTTTATGTTGGTTTTGTTCACAGCACTTTCAACTGGTCAGTGCCTTTCATGTCTTTTCTTGCATGCATTGTTTTGCTGATTGCCACTGCTGCGTTATACTACATCCCTTTGCGCTACATTGCCTTGTTATGGGGTAAGTTAGCGATACTGCATGTCCAGTAGTATGCCATATAAAATACATCATGTACAATGCTATTCCATCTACATTTCACAAAATACTAACACATCTCAGTTGCTTATGATTGGAGCTGGTAGCTTACAGACAGCTGACTAAAAACATTTGAAAAGTCATCCATTTTCACAGTGTTGCCTAGGCGAGGATCAGAATTAAGAATTTAATGTAGCCTATTGTTGTCAGTGTCTTGGTAGGGTACAATGCAAAGCAATGTAACACACCTATATTGCGTCAGTAAAACAGCCTTCTTTAACGCAATACAGATATTTAATGATTTTCTCTGCTAAGCAAACATTTAGCATGATACATATGCGGAACAAGCAATTTCTATCTAGGAAACAAGCAAAACAATAAAACCTTAAATATCTTGGACATGAGAAGAATTGTCTTTCTTGAACTTGAACGGAAAAAATGTATGTATGATTTCTCTTGGGCTATTGCTATATAATGTCTGCTTAATGCTGTAAATGTAAATGTATAATTTTGTATATTCTTGTTTCCTACCTTTCAGAAATACTTACCACTCTGGGTAATAATCTTAGTAAATACACTCTGGTTTTTGCAGGTGTCAATAAATTTACAAAGAGGCTGCGCAACCCACATGCCATCAACAATAATGAGATACTGGATTTTCTCAAGAGGGTGCCTTCTGATGTTCAAAAGGTAAAGGTTCGATTTGCTGGGCTCCTAAGCAGGATGGCCTGCAAATCTCAATATCCCTAACTGACTGTGTGATAGAGTTCCTATTACAAAGGGCATAGTCTGCTGATCACACCAAATAATTCCATTCTACCACCATTGACCTATTAATGAATTAATGAAAAACATTGGTGTGGTCTGTAGTCTGAGTTTGTAGCCAGTATGATGTGGCCACTAATGGTGTGTGTTGTACATGTATGTCACTAATCAGGATTGAAGTATTAAGTTTGAAAAATACAGTCCATAAATATTATTGGCTAATAAACGTCACTGCATTAGGTTCTGTGAAAAAGGACCAAACATTGATTAAAATAGATGTTGACCAGTCATTCCCATAGTCACATAGTCTCTTTAGGCTACAGTAATCTAAATATAAAGGGTACTTTCCACAAAAAAATTGCATGCAAACAACATGTTAATGAGTCAGTGATAACGCTTAAATTATTTTGATTGACTGATGACTAAAATGCAATTATAGACAATATTACAAACAAAACAGATGATCTGCCAGATGAAACAGAGGCTGAAATAACGAGTGAATGTGAACCAGTATATATAGTTATAGGTAAGAGAAAATATACAGGTAATGGGGAGAAAAATGACTACTACTCACAATAGGACAGGCACATTACTTTTTACAGCTCATTACAAATATGTAGCTTAAAGACATACACAAAAATGAGAAAGTCTCTAAACACATCAACTGCTAGACTTTTGCTGCTCTTAAACTCAAACGCATGCCTCTTGGATTCACAGTGCTGATTGTGACAAACTGGACAGAACTGTAAACTGTACAACAAACAATAATAATATGTTGCCAGTGCTTAAATAAACAATTAATATAGGACTCTTTCAATTATTAATTTAAATAAAAATATGAATAATTCATATATGGTAATTAGGTTGTAGTACAGCACTTTATACTGTTACATAATATTTTGCCTAGCAGTATGCCATGTATTTGCCGTTTTGAGCCTGTTTACAGACCATGGTCTGTGTTTTGACCAGAAAACACAACATAACAGCCCAAACGATGGACTTTTACAACACCATAAAGTTTATTTTCCAGAACCAGAAAAGATGGAGAGAGTATGAAAACTACAAATAAAAGTCTTTCTTAGATTTATTTTGACTTTATTTGATTGCAGATATTTATGTTTTATCTGGTCAACTTCATTTTATTTGTTAATAAACACCCATTAATGCATTTCAGGCCTATAGCAATTACAAAAAAATTATCCCTTAACTTGGGATAAGGACAAGTTAGGGCTAGTAATCAGTAAATAAAGTTAAATAGCTGGGCAAAGGATCTCCGGTTTATCAACAAATTCATAACAAAATTATTGAAAGATTTGATTAAACAATAAAACCAATATTCTTTATTCTACAGTGCATGATATTGTTAGATAATTCATGGAATCTGGAGGAATTTCATTGTTTAAAGGGCAAGATTACAAGCCTAAACCTAATATCCGTGATCTCTGGTTTCTCATATAGCACTACATCAAGAACTGTCATTCAACAATAGCTGATAGAACCATGTGCACATTTGCAAGAGATTATTTTGCCGAACCTTTATCAAGCACTACAGTTACTTTCACAAAATTGAATTATTTTAAATAATCATTTTAAATTCATTAAAACTGTGCTGTGCAGTAGAGAAGCCTTATGTTAATCATGTTCATTAGTGACATAAACTTCTCTTGGCTCTGAGGCATCTAGGATGGATCATCATACAGTGGAATCTATTGTGGTCAAACAATCTGTGTTGCACTTTTTTTTAAAAAGTAATAGACTCCGCTCTGGACTGGAGGTTCAAAAGCCAGGTTATGTAATGGTATGGGGGCTGTGTTGATGCACATGATGGCAGCATTAATGCAGAAAATACATTAATATTTAAGAGCAACATAAGGTGCCTTCTAGATCTTTTCCAGGAACGTTAAAAACAAAACAAGTAAAATGCAAAGCAAATAAAATCTAAAAAAAAAAAAAAAATAGGACTGAAATATATACCTTCCGATCATTATTTTAGGAACATTGTTTCAAAACATTTAAATAAATTTTCTCATGCATTTGTTGATAAACTGAAGATCCTCTTCCTATATTTTTCCTCAAAACCTTTACTGGATGCTGCTTTTGTAACAAATCATGATTACGATCACATTTTTATCTCACCCGTTTAAAATCACACCATTATTTTTTCTTTTCACTGCTACCCCTAATTTCACCCTTGTCCCAACATTTATGGAATGTTTTGCAGGCCTGAAATGTTGTAATGGATGTTTATTAATTTAATAATAATTATTATTTAATTAAGATTACCAGACAGAATATAAAATATCTCATACTCATACTTTTATACTCTCTGCAATGAAATAAAGGTCAAAGAACATATGAGAAACACTGTTTTTTAATTCCACATGTTCCATTGTATCTTGGACCTCTCCAAACTCATACTAACTATTATTAAATAGACAAATTGGTACGCATAACTAACCAAATAGTTTGTCAAATTGTATATTTAGTTGCCCTGCTGAGTTAAAATTTGAAACAAAGACAGGGATCCCCATCATTTTAGGTTTAAGTTGGTTAGCTAATACCTCTAATGATGCTATATTAGTATTGACTAATGATTATGTACTGTGACTAATTGTAGAAACTCTGAGAATCCATTGTATGAAATAAGATTCCAGTACTTATTAGGGTATGGACCAGCTACTAATCACAGTTACTGTAAAGCTGATCTGAGAACATGCTTTAATTTGATGGACACTGATCTTAATTTCGTAATTAATGTGTGTGTAGTCTTGGGATGCAGAATGGTATTTTTTTTTAAAACATTTTTTTGCTGTATTTTTTTCACTATTAGATTAATTGGTTAGTATAATTACCCTAAGAGTTTGGTTTGCCATGTATCTGTTTTATTTTTCACATGGTCAGTTAAGTGTGAACCGAAAGACTATCAATATCAAATATTTCAGTAAGTAAATTTAAAAAATAAGAGTAAGGCATTGTAGCCTGCCAGAAAATGTAAGAACCTCAGGTATGAGTTCTAATTCAAAAGTATCAAATTATTACAAATTTACCATTATAAATTATTGCACAAATTTAACCTGAGTAAAAATGGCATTTTCTTTCCAATTCTCTGTCCCAAAAACATGCAAATAAGACCGCACATTTATGCTTTGTTTGATAGTTTTGGAAATGGCTAGGCAGTTAGTGCCTTTGCACTGCTTCAAACACAATGCCTCAAAACCATGCTTCTTACAGTGGCTCCTCTGTCCTAAGATTATAAAGCATCTGTTAGTTCTGAGTCTGGTTTCATGTTCTGATGCAGCCACTGTTGTCTTTGGACACTCTCTCTCCATCTTTCCATTCTTATAATCATGTCTAGTAATTAGTTTACGCTCATTTACCTTACAGACACACCACCAGGTTATTGTTTTAAGCAGAAACAAACAAGGCGGCCAGTGTGACTGTTATGATTTGGTCCCCTCAATTCTCCTTCTCTTTCCTTTTTTATGTAGATACATGCAGTTGGACAGACATTATAAGCACAAGGATTTGTCTATGTGTGTCGGCATCATCATCACCCCTAAATGTGTCTTGGTGTGTGTTTAAAAAACATCAGTTTTATATCTTCCATTTGTTTGTTAAGGATATTAGATGTAAGTCAAGCATTAGAACACAACTAGTACGAAACAAGAAAGTTTCAGTTTCTGACTGTATGATCATTTTTGAAGCACATACGCTCACTGATTATTGTCCATTGCATCGCTTCCACTAATTATGTAGACGCACTTTGTAGTTCTACAACTACAGAATGTAGTCCATCTGTTTCTCTACACACTTTGTTATTCCCCAGTACTCTGTTCTCTAATGGTCAGGACAAGCACAGATCAGGTACATTTGCGTGGTGGATCTTACTCAGCACTGATTTGGTGGTGTGTTAATGCGTGTTTTGCCTGCACAACTGGATCAGACAGAGCAGAGCTGCTGGAGTTTTTAAACGCAGTGTTCACTCGCTGTGCACTCTATTAGACATATCTACCATATTTCTTCACTATATGTGTACATTCAATGTCAGAGACTGGGGCTCATCTGTTATTGCAACGTTTATGTTAGTCAATTCTTCATCAGTGATCTCAAGACACTGCCGTTATGATGCTGGTAGCTGGTATTTTGGTATGTTGGCTGTTTGCAGTAGCAGTGATAGTGAGGGGTTTAATACTCCAGCAACATTGCTGTCTCTAATCCAATGCCAGCAAAACACACACTAACACACCACCGCATTAGTGTCACTGCAGAGCTGAGAATCAACCACCACCCAGGTACCTGATTTGTGCTGACCAACAGAGAACAGATTAATGACCGATGACGATACCATATAGAGAAATCCATATTTGTAAAACTATAACGTGTATGGTAAGTGGAGCAGATAAAATAGACACTGAGTGTAGAAATAAGGAGGTATGCCTAATAAAATGATCAGTTAGTGTACTTTGAACTACAGTGAATCGTAACTTTGAATGATTTGTGTGGGTACGTAGCAAAAACCTATGGCGAGACAGAGGAGCAGTACTTACAGGAGGCGTGGGAGCAGAGGTTGAAGAGTTGAGAAGGCGCTTGTAATAAAACAGAAAAGTAAGCTGCATCTTTGGAAAGACCAGAAGAAGCATGTGATCAAGAGAAGTGCAGCCAAAGCTCACTCTCCTGCCTACGAACTGTTATATTTAGTTTTGTGCAAAAAAGTTTCCTTGGAAGGGCACAACTAACAACTTTGCCAGCTCTTGGTGACCTGTGAGGGCACAGCTGATCAAGCACTCCACATCTGCATTCGATATAGTTAGGTTGGAGATATTAAGGATGGGAGGGAAGGCATTTGTTGGGTGAAGTTTTTCAAATCCTTCCTTGATGTGATTAATCCCCTCTGCTCCAGGGTTTTAAAAAATGATTCATTACAGCCATGTCTGTTTTCTTTTCCACTGTAAGCAGCTGTTCTCTGGGGAGCCATTAATGTGTGCCGGCCTGAGCTCAGATTACCTGCCTCTCACCAAAGTGGTGTTTGCTTTTACAGGTGCAGTATGGTGAGCTAAGAACGCCTGGCATCCAGAGTGCACAGAAAAAGAAGCGTTAGCATTACTACTAGGCGCTTCAGATGAAAGATCCAGGCTGTGATCGAAAGTGGTTCCTCACAAGCAGTCAAGTGGATTCTCCACTCATCAGACAATATCTATCCCTTGTGAGATGGCTTTCTTGTTTTGAGTGTATATGTGTACAGAATATTGTGGCTTTTAACAGAACACAACCATGAGAAAGTAAAGGTGGCCAGTGTGCATACTTATTTTTAACAGATGAATAGATAAATATGAATCCAACTTGTCTATACAGTACAGTAAATATGATACATTTTTCAAAACTATTGTACATAGAGTATAGTGTAAGCTGGTCAGGTTAGTCCAGACTGTATCTCCTTAAACACAGGGTGCAGGTGTAAACGTGCATTTCATGGGTTTACATGTGAAGCCTGCTCTGGCTGGAAGGTCACTCTGGGATTTGAAATCTGGACCCTAAGTAGTAATAGAAAATGATGAAAATTGATGGGAAGTTATAAATCAGAGAATATTTGTTTTCGGTAAAACTGAACCCCTGTGCACGGTTAGCTGTAATAAAGTGTGCTAAAGTAAGTTTTATCTAATAATATAGTGTGTATGATGTAAATATAGCCTGCTTTAAATATTGTGCTTACTTAGCTTTAACATTGTATTCATATGAATATTATGCTCATAAAATTAGGTGATACTTCGAAAAGAAATATATACCCTTATTTTTGTGAGCAGTATATTTCACCCTACTTTATTTTGTACCAACTTGACGCTTAAAAAAACATCTAAATTATTCAATGGTTTGACTTTGTGAGTGTGTTTTTTTTCATTGCGTCACGTCCTCGGTGCTACCATTAAGCTGTGAAGGATCTTTTCTGTGTGTAAACACAGAGGCATGCGGTGAGGCTGTGTGGTTACCTGTGCTTTATTGGAGGACTCTGGCCACAACTGCAGCGTGCTCACATGAACACATCAAAGACCTGCATGTGTCCAGAGCAGCGGGCTAATGCACTGCTTTTGTTGTTCAATAGTAATAACAAGGTCTAGATGAGAGAGCTCATAACACACAGAGGCACAGAGATAGAGAGTCTGAGACAGACATAGACGTAGACGTATTGAATGCTCTCCATTGCCTGCACTTAGTCTCTCCCATTTTCATTAAAATCACCTTCAGTGCCTAATGGCTCTCTAGCAGGCCCATCACTCTGTAGTGTGGTTCTCAGTGATGGAGCCCCAAGTACAGTAAATGGAGCTTCCGTGCCTCATCAACTTATTTATTCATATTATACACACATCCCCCTTCTCTCCTCCATCAAAGGGCCGTTTATATAGAAAAATGCAGTTTTTCAAGTATAGCAACTTGAGTTCAGCCACAGAGAACATTTGTATGTAATTATTTTTTATTAATTAAATCAGCATATCAGTCATGAATGTAGTGGTTTATGACTTATGAAGTTGATTTAGAATGCCGGGCCTCATCATAAAAAACAATTAAGTAGAAAGCAAGAATATGTAGTAATATATTGTGTGTATATATATATATATATA
>JAVSBV010000103.1:4844201-4862253 GCA_033117975.1 Parotocinclus spilosoma
AAGCATGCTCTCAAAGAAATTTGCGATATAAACAACAACCTTTCAGTGCTTTCCATAAGTACTGTGTTCAAGTGGTGAATGGATTGAAGCTTTGTAGCTAACAAGGCACAGCATTTACACTTTTTGAAACCCTCACCAATTACAGATCCTTTAAGACAGTTTGAAATTACTGCGAGTAAAATGCAATTAAATTAATAGCAGGGTTATTCATCATATAAAACCGTCATAGAAAATGAGGCCTTATACAATTTTGCAAAACATTTATAATGCGATATGATATCATTTCCAGCCCAAATGATGCCATGCGGTTATAACTCCCATAAGCCACACACTGCTAATGCTGATGAAACTCAACAACGTCAAGTTGAGATGTAATAACACACATTACTGCACAAAACAAGGATAGTGGAATGTCCACAGGTCTTTAGTCAGGCAGCAAGAGACCAATTAGCAAGTATTTTGAGTGTGAAAGAGATGTGTGTGTGTGTGCAGAGAAGAGTGGGTGTGGGGGGTATGATGATGATGATGGCAGAAGGAGGAGGAGGAGCCCGGGTGTCAGACAGAGGAATAGAGGCATCATCCCTCCATGCATGCCCTTCTCTCCCCTTTTCTGCACTGCACCAATTACTGTCTGCTCAGTTTGGGCATCAGTATGCAGGCAGCCTAGCTTTCCCTAGCTCCCGCCTCAGGCCATTGAATATGTTACCTCTGCTATGGGACGAGGGGCTCCGGGGTACTGTGCCCCTTTAACCCTCTGGATAATTTGGGATTCCTACTCACACCCTAAGAGAGAGAATGTGGCAAAATGAAGACAGAGCCACACACAAATCAGGAAATAAGGCCTATCATGGGATCATCTGATTTATTGATTTGTTCCAACTTTCATTTAATGTTATTTGTAAATTGATGTTGAGCTTATGGTCTAAAACAAGTGACATGAATAGATAGTACTTAGTAACTAAGTTGTAAAGTATTAAGTGCTCATTAGACTAAGGGTAAAAAAGTTCCATTTCAAAGGCAGATAGCAGCTGAAAATAACAATAACAATAGAGCAAGATATTAAATGTTTTTTTCACAAGTATGCAGGATTGTACAGAGTGAAAGTTTTTAAAATGTTAAGAATTTTTTAAAATGTTTTAAAAAAACATTTTTTAATAAAAAATAGTTTACATAGTAAGTCTGGAACTTATGTTTTAATACATGTCAATTTTAACCAGTAAAACTCCAATTGACAGCTGGTGAACTTCAAATTGGAGAATGATATATCTGATGGAAATTAAGGAAAACAACAGTTTTTTTTTATTATATTTAATGAAAGCCTTGATATATAGTCTAATTCTTAAGGTATACTATGCAGCAAATATTCTGCCCTCTAAAAAAATGCCCTGTTTTCATAACATTAACAATTTAACTTCACATGATACACTCTATCAATGACTCTCGATCTATAGCACCTTAAATGGTCCTGTATAACAGTGTCTGGCTCTGTGATCTCATATCTAAGCATAGATTTCAAACAGTCAAAAAGTCTAACAGTCCTTTATTTTGTCCATTTGTTTGTCTCATATTTTTTTAAAACATTCATAAAGGTTTTCCATTTCAAGTCTTGCTTACTCGTTTTTTTATTAGTGCTGTGCACATTTTCAGCCCCACTTCAGCTTGTGAGTTCTGTATTTTCTTCTCTACCCCTTTAACTGTTTGGTCCATATTTACTCCTTAGACCAGTGAGTCTATCTCAGAGTAATGGCCCCTACCATGGGTACTAGACTATCAATGTATCCAGCTTTGGATGGTCCAGTGTGGCAAGGGGAGGCTGAGGGACGAGGGCGAGGGTACCATTACTGACACCCATATACTTCATTGAAGCGAGATCTAATGTTAAGTAACGGTGCGTGTTGGAAAGGACTTCAAGATACAATATGCATCACAATATGGCTATTATCTCAATGTGTTGCGATATAATACATATTGCAAAATTCCAAAATAAAAACAGCTGAAATTGGAGTTACAGTGTATAACCTGGGTCAACTTAATACATAACATCACACTGATAATTCAGCAAAAACACTGTTCTGTGACATCAACATGAGTGGGGATTGTAAAAAGACAGGCAACTGCATGCCACTCTGTGGCAGCCAGGTCCGCAGAATATTTGAAGCATGAACTGTGTAAAAAGACAGGCAACTGCATGACACTCTGTGGCAGCCAGGTCCGCAGAATATTTGAAGCATGAACTGTGTAAGACACCTATCTTAAAGTGGAGCATGCCGCACTGCAGGAAACCCAGGCACCACCACACACACCCTAAAAATCTCTCAAGGGGCAGTAGCTTCTGATTGCTCCAGCTGGGTTTTGCACTGATCAACACCTAGGGTCAGTCTATGTCAGCATGAGGTGTGCCACAGGCTGATTCTGTTGCATTCCTAACAGCCTATGTTCATGACCTGCAAGGGCATCCAGATTTTGGAGGGCCACCTTTATTGGTCTTGCACTGCTGGGCCCTTTTATGGTCAAGGTTTTCATTAAAAGGTTCAGATGGGACCGGATTTTGACCACTAGAGGGTGATGGGATGTTGTTGAACTGTGTGCTAAGACTTTGTCTATTAACTTAGCACAGTAACATGACTGCATGTCGCCCCCAAGTGATGGTGGCAGCATCATATGGCCCCTTACAACTTCACTACAAGTTATGGTAAATTTGCATAATATGCAGGCTTAATATGTAATAAACAATATATAATAAAGTAATGATGCAAACTTTTAGCACAATTCTGCTTACCTTTGTAGTTCCAACATATTACAACTGAATCTCCCAGAAAGCATCGTCACCTTTTATTATGATAATTGTTTCATGAATACATAACAGAATAATATGGGTTTTTTTTTCAGACATGCGAGCAACGATATGTTTGTGATTTGTGGTTAGAGTTACAGAAGGGGAAGGGGGGTGACTTTCTTTTATAGAGCGACACCTGCTCCTAAAAAAACATTTGTCTCATAATCATTCTCATCTGTTACCTCCCTGCTGCTTCCCTAACCTGGACTTACTTTACAAAGTAGATCTGCCTGTCAAATCCTCTCACACTCCTTTCTAATTCAGCCCAGATGTGACGTTCTCCTGTTTTCCCTTTCCCTCTCAATCCCCCACTCGCTCCCACCTGCTCGGTGACCTGCGGCCCTTGCGTCTAGGCTCTCATTTGATTCGCCTTCTCCTTAGTGAAAGGGCCGTTCTTTAGCTTGCTGCGCTCCTTTTTCCTCCTTTTGCGCTGCCTGTAGGGCCTGTGTTGAAAGTGCGTGCAGTAAAAGCTCCCGTCTTGGTCGCACGCTTTTGTTGCACCGTCAACATCTCAATCAGAAGCTCTGTGCCTGTGGCCTCTGAATAAGCCACCTCCCATGTAGATGGCCGAGGACCAGGGATTCAAGCAAGCATGGTCTGAAGACGCTCTCTGTCTGTGGTCTTTACATTCAGACGCCCACACTCTCAGATCTCACACACTCTGCAGTGCCTGCCAGCACATTTCAATATGGTTTGTAGTATTTGTTTTACCGTTTTGTTGTTTATTCTTTCCACAAATTGACACGATAACAGTAAAAACAGACAGCTTTAATCAGATTATTTCAAGTTATGGAACTTTCTACCTTTTGCAGCTAGGTACTGTATTAGGCTTTAGTTAATAACCTCTCCCTGCTGAAATTCTGTGTTAATTGTTTCATTCTTTCTCCCCTGCTCCCTCTCTTTAATTACGACAACACACTCTGCCAGGGCCTGAGCATGTGCCTCTTACCCACAGAGTCTTGCTGACAAGAGCTGTCAGGCAAAGCTAAAGAGCTCTCATCGCTTTCCTTCGGCTGGCCGTTCCTGTATTCCCTTTCGTCTTTTTATAACCACATGCAATTTGAAAAATCTGAGGCTTAAGCACGTAGGCACGCAGCCCCAGACTGTCAAAGGGAATTAAGAGTGTGTGTATGTGGCTAGCCTTGCTATCTGCAAGGTGTTTGTGGGAAGCATGCTTGCTCTTTGCACACGATAAAGACTCCTTCTTTGGAGACCTGTTATGGTTAAGCCCCTGGAAGATGGGAGCTTGCAAGGCTGTTGTTATTACAATTATCAGTCATATTACCTACATCTTTACGGCCCCTCAGTGAGAACTTCAGTAAGACTGAAAGAAATGTTCCTAAGCCAAAATAACTGGATGCCTTGTAAGCATGAACATAATAAAATGAGGATCATTAGAGTACAACAATGCTACTTTCAAGCTTCTGTAAACAACTTGCCTCTCTCATCAGCGCATCTTTTGTTTGCTACATCACCAAGCAAAAAGCCATCATACAGAAGAAATCAGAAAAAATAACAAAAATTATATATGCTGTTTATTACTTTTCTGTATGTTCTGATTTAATAAGTAAGAAACATGCAAACTAATGGAACTCATTACACAGACAACCCATTCTTTTTCTTATACCTGACCTGGAAGACATTGTCAAGCAGCGCAGAAACAGCTAGACTTAAAACAATTCTAAAACAATCAAAGATAGGCACACTGCTGTTGCAAGGAAAGCAACGGATGTGGTGGAATGGGGCTTACTGATGCTATGATTGAGAAAAAGCAAAAAAGAGTGGGAAGGCGGAGAGTAAGGTCTAATAAACTCATCTGTGCTGTGGCGTAGCATGTGACAAACCAAATGACTTTAAAGACGCTTATAATGTCTAAAAATTTAAAGAAACTTAATTTATGTTTTTAAAATGTTATTCGTTTTCATTTAGTTATGTGGATTTTGATAGAAAGATAAATATATTTGAGATTGTGAGCCAGCTGTATTAGTCAAGGGACTGATTTGATCATTTCTTTTACTGTTTTCTTGTTTCTTTTTCACTGTAAATCTCAGTGTCTAAAGTATATGGATGAAGAATGCATATTTAATTTAAAATCAAATTTTATATTTATAAACAATAAGAGAAAAACTGGGCTGTGTGCTAAAGGATAACTGTGACCAGTTCTTCTCAATGGGCTGGTCAAACTGACAAAATCACATTTTCATTACCTTTTCTTTTTCCTGTACAGTTTTCCTGGATCTTCTCTAATTTTGATCTTTCATTGAAAAAACCTTTACACATGCATCTGTGAAAAGCTGTTTTCTCTCACACACATAAAATAGAACTGTAGAAAGTCCAATCTCTCTGTTCTACTAAAAGCAGTTACTACACACAGGATATAAGCAGCCACTTTGGGAATTGATTTTTCTTCCTAAGAGTATGGTTGATCCACTCACCATTTGAGGTGGCTTTACGGTGTTAATAAGCGATACAGCTTACTGCAATCACATAGGGCAGAAGTGGCTCTTAAGGTTATTATATTGAATAATATGAAGAAAAATTGCTACTGATATTTCATTTCCATGAACTATTTCAATACATATTTTATTGATCCTCAATGCAGAGAAGCAGTTAGGGGCACAAAGGGAATGAAGACCTAATAAACCCATTTTTGATAACCAGATAAATGAATGGGAGACTTGGGATGCAGGCTGAAATGACTTAAAATAGACTTTAAAAAAAAAGAGTGACGGCACAGCTATGAGGATGAGAAGATGTGTGTAGGTGGAATGGCCAAGGCATTCTTTCGGGCACTTTTCAGGCCGTCAGGGAAGAAGGACCTTAGAAACAAGCCTGTGTTAGTTTCAACAACATGATTACATTACTTTACTTTACATTACAAAATTACTTTGATCAAATTTATGTAAGACTTCACTACAAAACTAGATAACTTCATTTTCCATAGTACTGACTAGGCTACAATTGTTATCCTAAAATATTTTAGAAATTGTAAAATATTAAATATTATATGTAGAGGTAAATATGTGGGTTTTTTTCCGTTGATGAGGACAGGATGTATTGAAGTGAATTTCATGTATATCGTACCCTTTTTGTTTTAATTAGACAGACTGATATGTTAAGTGTAAGATATATGCAGAAAAAAATCCTAATTGATGGTTATGGATATTTATCCACATTTGGTTTATTTTGAAAGTTACAGTTCTGGAAACATCTGGCTGACCACCCGCCAATCTGCTACAACAGAGCCGCAAGGTTGTATAAAAGGTGCCAATTCAAACCAATAGGTGGCAGTGTGGTATCGTTATAAGCAGGCAGCGAATGCAGCACTTGGCAGAGTAGGAGCCTTCTCATCACATTTAATTAGACAGAACCAGACACTTCCATGTTCACTCTTCAGTCTGCATGTTCTCTTATTTTCCACCCTTGTTGCAGGGAAAACTTTTGTTAACTTTGAAATCAGCTAAAAAAAACCAAGTTTGTAGTTGCCTCTATTCTATTATCAATTTTGTGATTATAATAAATAGACCAACACAAGTCAGCTTGAGAATTTTGAGAAATTTTAGATGAAGAACAATAAAATTACACCACAAATAAGCCAGTCTTGTTGCGTGTATAAACCACATATTCTAAACAGAAATGATCTATGAACTAACCACTGAAGTTCGCATGGGTTTCCTTGAACTACTATTGCATTCCTTGACATGTTAAAGAGGCAATCCAAAATAATCCTGAATTATATATCACTGGTAACAGCCTGACATGGTAAAAAGAAACAGCTGGGATGCTGGAGCAAGCAGAACTCATGGAAACTTGTTCATACGGTGCATGTGGGCTTAACAACGCATTGCAGATATGAGAGAGAGAAAGGTGGAGAGAAAACCTAGTGAATGTGTGACTTTTTCAAGCTTGGTGTTACATTAACCCACACACTTCTTTTTACAGGCACGGCATGCAAATTAAAAACTAACCTGTGACGGCCTTGCTAATGAACCCAAACGATTATGGCACAAATATAAAGATGCCTTTAGAAAGGCACATTAATAACAACATGCCTATATTCTCTAGTAGGGACCTGTGTCAGATTTGCTCAGTTCACAGCTTTTATTCTGGTCAGATGGACAGATATGATGAACAAGCAGGACTGGGACATGGCCTTTTCTTTCCACATTAATTACAGAAAGGATCAATTAACTGCATAGAAACCCATAGTGGCATACTGACTAGCTGATAGTCCAATCAAGCCTTGAAATGCAGAGCAGTTGGCATGTCTGGTGTTGCGCTCTCTTTTTTATCTCTCCAAACTTAATTGCAATTTTCCAGAGACGAATGATGCGATGGAAATGACTAGGCCGAATTAGCATCATATGAATAACTATTTACATTCTATTGGCAAAACACAAAGTAAAAAAACACAAATTTGTGATTTGGGCACTAGTGTTTGTCCAGCACTGAATTTGGTGCTTGCAATGGGAAATATTATGCAAGATGAGCATGGTCTCTTTATTTCTCCATCTATTCTTCTTTCCCTTTTTTCATCTTTATGCCTACCTTTTCATTTTGTCATGGAAATTTAGTAACAGAGGCTATTATGGACAGGCGCGGTTGCTTTTGCTGAGTTATTAGATGTTGGGGGAGGACAATTTCTAACACATTGACCAATCATTGGCTCTACGATATGCAGAATATGTTTACATTTCATGACTTCAAAATCATATTCATATCCTATTAAATTGGAAATGTGGATGTTCACGTCCTTAAATAAGATTAAAACTGATTAAACAGATTAACACTAATGTAGCAGTCTAGATATAAAGACATGAAACTATATTAATGAATAAAACAAACAAATGCAATTAGTGCATGCCAATCTATATATATACATTATGCCAGCCTGCAATTTTTAATTGTTTTATTTATTAAACACGTTATTGCTATTTGAGTACTAAAGTTTCATATGTGTGGGCCAAATGAACATATCTGATTGTAAAATTTAGGCTACATAGTGAACGCCAGTTACATGGCCCGCATTCAGCTATGACCATATTCACAGGAGGAGATCAGTGTGACATGCCAATCGCTGGTGCGGGCTGCGGTGCATGTAGTTATATTTGCTTGTTTTTAATAATTCATCCAGTTATTATAACAATATTAGCACAGATTAAACACAGCAGCGTTGCTCATTACTTTGAGAACACAGCCCAGCAAAAGCTCATTTCCTGTGGAGGGAAACTGACTAACCCCAGATTGACCTTGTGATATTCTTATTACCATGGACCAATGTTTAAGGCAAGACTTACTGAGCTAGCTGAGATGCTCTTAACACGAATGATTTACAATGCCAGCATTTTAAATTGTGTTTTCCTTTTTAAACCAAACTCATGCAAGAAGGTCTTGGAATATATTGCTTAGAAATTATTTATGCTAAATTCATTACCTGTTCTTGTGCCTTTTCTAGTACAAGTCACATATAAGTTTTCTCATTTTTTTCAGAAATGCATGGGTCGTTACCAGAATTAATTTTTCTTGTGGTGAAAAAATCTTACTGTCAGATGGATTTTTGAGCATAACAGTTGTGTACATAACTAGAAATCAAGGTCTTTTGGAAAATTTCTTTTGCTCTGAAGATTCCAATCAACCTGTATTGTGTTTAAATCCTAATTTTCTATATCTTTCTGTTTCTTATATCACTTTTAAAAGCTAGTTGTAGAAATGGCCACTTTAGGAATTGCCCCATACAATTGATAATTTCCAAACAAATCTCATCTTCATGTTCAAAAGTCTTTATAATAGTCTCTATAACAGTTTACTAGTCTAAGATTATACTGTCGTATAAGCTTCAGGTTGTTCACAAATGTAAGAGCTGAGATTATATAAATTATACTGTAGCTCCTTGTAATTTAGCAACTATAAACTGAGACAACTGAAATCTCTAAAAAGGTAACCAAAATTGAATCTGTCATTACTATGTCATTACTATCTATTCCTTCATCCCTTTGAGTGTTGACAGATGTCATTGATGAGTGATGCTAAAAGCAGAACAAATAATTTCTAGAAAATAAAAATAGACCTCTTCATTTCTGAGTAAAATACATTTGCACTGAATCTTTAGACCACATTACATATCAAAGAAGCTGGGGATGAATTCTGTATATAGACATGTGAAAGTAAGACAATATCATAAGCTATCCGTGTGAGGACTTTCTGTTGACATGAATGGCAATGGAATAATGAATATAGCTATACTTAAACCTACCCCATACCTTAACCTTAGTGACCTAAAAAAAAAGAAAAAACACACTTGAGGAAGTGAGGACCCACAAAACAGTACTCATAAATGATAAACAAATCCTCATAAAAACTTTTGCAAGACAAAGTTCACACACACACACACACACACACACAAACACACACACACACACACACACACACGCACACACGCACACTTTAAATTTTATTGAGATGTGGAATTAACTCTATGACAAACCTGCACCTAACCTTAGTCCTACTAAATAATGCAAAGCAGAATAATTTGGGATTCTTAATTTTTTATTGTTTTACTGGTTACTGGTTTAGATTTACTTTTTTATCATTAAATTTAGCATTTTTAGGTTCTTTACATCATATTGAACAGACAAATGTTTTTTAAACAAACTCTATCATAAGAGCTAATAGAAAGGTTAATAATTGAGAGATGGAAAACAAGATTAAAGTGGAAAGTCGATTAAAAAACATTTCTCACTAACTAGAAATGTCCCCATAAGGTTAAAGCTGCTATGCAAACTTAACATCCTGAGAACATTTAGTTCACATAAGGAAATAAATACATGCCCCCACACACAGACACAAACACTGAAACACCATTCAGGCTAACACTAATTGGTTTGTGGAACGACTTCTTTATGTTCCAAATCTAGACCATATCAAGTTATGTGTTTCAAAATGGTAACATAATGCAATAATGTTTGGGAGTGCTTGTTTTGATTGGGAAAAGGATACCCACTAAACCATAGCTATGACGTGATTAACATCATACTCGAGTTTGTCATGCAGGCGTTAACAGAGTCTTGGTTTCCCCTTATTCAGAAATCAGATTAGCTGAACAGGCATCCAATTTGTGTTTAGGTTTGGTTAAATGTAAAGTCTGCAGTGTAGACAGATGTGGAGCATTGACAGGGGTAAGTGAACTGAACTAATTTACACAACTCTAATACATGTCCCACAATTTGACCAGCAGAGAGATGTGAGTAAATACAGCAGAAAACATGTACAGACATTAGTTTACTTACCACCAGTTCTTACCATCAAAGTTATCAGCAGTGATAGAGCAGTAACTTAAATTGTTTTTTTTGGGGGGGTGGGGGTGGGGGGGGGGTCGGGACAGCTAAATCATATCAGTTGGAGTATTGACAGTGCCCTGTCAATGATGGTGCCCTCAGTGGATTAGCTACTTTCACACTGACTGATTGACTGTTTCTTAATGGACATATAATTGGTGACAAAGACCTTCCATTGAGGTGTCATTTGCAAGAACAATTGTAATATTTCATATCTTTCTTAAATTTCCATTCAACACACTCCTAATAAGTGGATTACTGAGAGAGTGATGCAGCTGGATAATTTGACAGCTCAAACTGAGAGTTGTTAAAGAGTTGTTGGTTCATTTGCTGTATAGTTTTATGCATGTTTATTGCCTTTATTAAAAAAAAAAGATTACATGTCAAACAAATATTCTCAAATTTGGGTATGGAATAATGGGTAAAATTCTATTTTCCCTACACACTGATCACCCATAACATTAAAAATACTGATAACATTGACAGTGTGATGCCCTGGCATTCATGTTACCAATTACCTAAACATTTTCGCAGACCAGGTACACTCCATCAAAGCAATGGAATGTCCAAACTGCAATGACCCCTTTCAGCAGGATAATGCAACCCTGCTACACTGCAGAAATTGTTCAGGAATGGGTTTGATGAATATGCAAAAGAGTTGTTGAAAACGTATTGACTTGGCCTCCCCATTTAAATGCAACCAAGGATCTGTGACATGTGTTGGACAAATGAGTTAAATCTATAGAAGTTCCCCTCCTGTTACTGTAACGTACAGGATCTATGACTAAAACATTGGTATCAGATAACACAGGGCACCTTCAGGTATCTTGTGGAGTTCATGTCTTGATGAGTGAGATCCTTAATGGCACAATGGTGACCTACAGAATATTTGGCAGGTGGTTTTAATGTAATGGCTCATCTGTGCACATATGTACCGTATATTGTTCACTCACCAGTTCAACATTAATAAAAATGATCCAGTAGAAAAGCACTTCAACTTCAACTTGGGAGAAATACTTCCATAAGCTATAAGATTTAAAGAATGTTTTTAAACACCTAGGAGAATGCTTTTAACATCCATTAATGCTGAATTACTCCAATTACAAGCTTCTTTTACACCTAGACCCCCTCAGTGTACCAGTTTGAGATAGCATCTACATCTGGGAGCCAATCACAGCCAGTCCCGAGTCACCAGCAGCAGATGTAAGCAATTTAGTTCTGATTTCTTCATATTCAGCGCGAGACGAGCTTGTGATGACCCACGACCCTGGAGCCTGCAGGATTCTAACCCTATCAAATTAAAGCTCTCTGTTCACCTATCCCTCAGCGCTCCTCCGCTGCTAAGCAGCCATCTCGCTGCGTAGCAACGCTGGGCCGGGGCGTGCTGCCTCATACGCCCTGCCTCATCAGCTGCTATTAGGGAAAATATACAGTGCTCTAATTGGATGAGATTCAGCTAAAGGAGTGCAGTTAAAGGTCGCCAAGCCTGCCGTGTGCCTCCTGCTCTTCGGAATAATTTTGCTGTGTCCTTCTGTATTCGGCAGCTGTTAAATAATAGGGCCAAAGTTGTGATCTGTCTCACTCTCCTTCAGCGATGATCTTGAAGAATCGAAGGTGGCCGCCATAAAAGGGGAGAGTCAAGAATCACATAAACAAGATGGCGGTGGCCCTGACTGTTGTGGCTCACTTCCTTTTAAGCTACTCAGAGCCACGGCCCCGTCAACATTTAAACTCAAACATTTTCAAATAAGTCATAGGGCCGTATCTTTCTCAATCAAGCTTTTTGTGTTGTAGCCCTTCCTCTGTGGTGTCAGCTTTTCATTTTGCTGATTAAACCAGCCAAAGGGCATGTGGTTGCAATGGCATGCATTCCGAGAAGGCTGAAAAAATACAGGAGGACTTCAGGTAGCATTTGGTTTAAAAGTTCCTATATTATGTAAATTCAAGAAGGAAAGCAGGGTCCTTCATAATGACTATTCTGAACAAAATCACCTGGGACATTACCATTGATTTTTCGTACCTCCCTATTCAGATAATAGCTTATCTCCATTGGTTTCAGAGGGACACATATTTTCATTCACCTCAATTCCCTCTTAAAAAGGCCATGGAAAAAGGAAATCAATATGTTTTATTTTCACTGAGCCTGCACAGCAGTGTACATGGCTAAACTTTGATTATTTCATTACACTGTCTTACAGTAATTGTATTTGGCTTCATTTTCAGTGAGCACATTATAAGAACTCTTGGCAAGTGCAATGCTATGAACAATTGCAGGCCTATTGAAAAACATGCTACAGCATAAATGGTTCTATATAAATTGTTATATATATATATATATATAATTGAGCAGATGAACACAGTACATACAGTATATCACAAAAGTAAGTACACACCTCACATTTTTGTAACTATTTTATTACATCCTTTCATTTGACACCACTGAAAATATGGTACATTTTGATACAATGCAAAGTAGTCAGTCTACAGCTTGTATAACAGTGCAAATTTGCTATGTCCTTAAATGGTGTCCACTTGTTGCCCAAAGTGTCTACCAGAGCTTCACAGGTTTTCCACTTCTCCATGACGACATCACAGAGCTGATGGATGTTAAAGACCTTGCGCTCCTCCATAGCTGCTCTCAAAGGTTTAGGTCTGGAGACATGCTTGTCCTTTACCCTCAGTTTCTTTAGCAAGGCACTGATCATCTTGCATGTGTGTTTAGGGTTGATATCTTGCTGGAATACTGCCCTGGGGTTTAGGTGTCTGAAGGGAAGGGATCATGCTCTGCTTCAGTATGTCACATTACATGTTGGAATTCATGGTTCCCTCAATGAACTGTAGCTCCTCACAGCTGGCAGCACTCATGCAGCCCCAAACCATGACATTCCCACCATCATGATTACTGCAGGCAAGACACACTAGTCTTTGTACTCCTCACCTAGCTACCTCCACACACGTCGCCACTACAAGCTGTATACTGACTACTTTATATTGTATAATTGTGTTGTCCAATGAAAATATATATTAACATATTTACAATATAATAATGTAATAATATTACAAATTATAATATTGTGAGGGGTGTGCTCACTGTTAGATATTATATGTGTACCATTTTAAAACTACAATTATATTTGATCAGCTAATGATTGCAGCCTAGAAAATTACTGTCAGCCAATTTTATAGCTACAAAGCCAAGAACATTTGGATATCAAAAAGCAGGATGTAACCATACTCCTACAATCTCTTGTTCCTTTTGTCTAATTATGAAAAAGCCCAAATGACTCAAAATGATTCACTTACCACTCTATACAAATAAAAGCAATGTAGTGCGTGAAACATTTTGATACACCTACTTTGATTTCGATGTTGAAGAGACAACAAAAGCAAAGTATAACAGGAACAAGATACATTCCATACATACAATGTATATGTCACAGTTTGTTTGTGTTTGTGTAACCTGGTAAATGACCATGGTAAAGTTACATGTGTGAATGATATAAACCCATGATTACTAGTGATTTTAATCCATAACACATTTTTTTCAAACAGTACCATAGTGCCAGGAAAATGTGGTCATTCATTGATCTATGTTTAGTAAAGCTAGTGTTGTGGCGTGCATGCAGGCTTATGCACTTCATTCTTCTTTGAGTTCCACGACCAAGCTAATATGGGCTAGTCAGAGCTAGACACAGCCTCTGGGATTTTTAAATAAGTACAGGGTCTGTGCTGACAGTGTGCTCTGAGATTCTGAAAGTGCAATCCAGAGAGCAACATTTCACACATTCTTTTTTACTCGGAATATGTTTAGATAAAAAGGAGGAAATTAGGTCTACTAGACCATTTTAAAAATCACAAAGTAATATTATCCAATTGTCCATAAACTTTAGTAAATGCAATGTCTCTGATTAAAAATATACTTATCTAAATTCAAAACCATCTAAACTAATGGTTGCTAAAACATTTGCTGATGTTATAAATATACTACTTACAAGGGCCAGGTGGAGACAGACTTGCCAACAAGCGGACCCTTCCGTAGCGAGAAAAACGCTATGAAGAAGAAGAAGACTGCTCACAAAATGTTTATGAATTGAATGAAATATTTCTTTTTTGTGAACAGTGTAGTAATCCAAAAAAGCAGAAACTAAAGCCAAGTTTAAGAATATTTTAAACATACCTTTATTTATTAATTGGTTTGTTAAGGAGATGGGGTCTAAATGCTGCAAGGTGGGAACAAACCAGTGGGGTTCAATAATTTAAGTCTATTCACAAAATGATGAACAATTAGATTTATGATTTTCACTACAGGGAGTGGTCCATAGCTGTCGACCTCTTCTTAATCTACTGAAGAAGGTGTTACATACTTGCCACTTATAAATAAACCTCACTGTCTATGTGTATGCTAATTTGCCTTAGATGACATCAAATAGCGACTTGCAAGTTAACTTGCAATAATTCAGCTAGGTCAATCAAGTATGTCTAAAAAGTAATATTTTGCTATCTCGCAAAGTACCGGACAATGGACTTTATCGTGAAATAAGCCTTAGGTGTTTACTAATGTTTTGGCATACTGTGTATATAAGGAGTTTTAGATTATTTTTACTTGTTAGTTAGAACAAAACTATGATTATGAACATAAGTTATTCTTTTGGACTTCTTTACATTCTACAGTTGTCATTTTATCTAGTCATTACTTATTTTAAGCCTAGGTTTATATGGTAAATTTACTGTGCATTAATGATATGTGTGTGAGTTCCAACCACATATTGTCTGCACACACCCTGGGACACTTGAGGCAGCAGTTAACGTGTTTTTTGGAATATGGCAGAACATGCAAACTCCACATAGGTTTTAAACACAGTTTTGGTCTTGAACTGAACCAGGGATTTGCAGCAGCGCTAACCCCTGCTCGACCATGCCACCCTGGTATTTTCTATGGGTGTTCATTATTTATATTGATTTTGTTTTTTTATTTGAATTCTATATAAAGCATTTTCAATCACAGTTGCCATTCAGAAGACATTAAGGTTCATGTGAATTATCGTTCTTGAAATAACAGTGGCTATGCTTTACCAAAAAGATAAGATGGCACCTGTATAAGGAACACTATATAAATGCTGACACCACAGTCCTGTCCAGGATGATGGAATATAGACGGCCGGTGGCTCGATTGGCATTTCTCCTACTCCCTGTCACATATCACATCTCAGCACCAGTGAGGTGACCCCTGCTGCCCAGCACCTTATCGGCTCTAATCCAATCGAAAGCACGTTTCTGCTGAGGGGGTGAATGTGCATTGCATCCTGGCCCACAAAGACAGCCAACCTTTGTGACCCAGCCTGACCTACCAGCACCTGAAACATGACCCTAATTTACAGGCAGGTCACCTTTGCGACAACCGCATTTACAAAAGGTCAGCTTAAGAAGTCTGTCTTAAAAAAAAACTCAGCATAACCAGAAAAGAGATCTTAATTATGGAGGGCTCCTGGCACCTAGTGAGAGCTAGGGCATGACCCTGAAAGAGGAGAAATTACCACTGTTTTGGAGCAAAGCTTATCATGTTTTATAGTGAAGTGTTGGAGTGTTCATTGTTGTACGTCACTGAGGTGTTCACTTGTGTTCTCTTCTTTCATTTGGTGAGCCTATTAGTGCTTCAAAAGTAGCTATTCATGTATGAGGCAGCCTACACTATAATTTTCTTAACCACACTATTAATTTGGTGCTCTAGGATTAAAGCTTGATGTAACTTGTTTGCAGAGCTTCAGGGGACATGCAATAGGAGTCTGTCCAAATACTCACACGATAATGACTATTAGGTCAGATTTAAGCTACCATTATTATATATCTGATTTAACACATACAAAAATAAACATTGGCACAAAATAGTTGTGCCTAGTTTGAGCTTACAGAGAGAAGGAGAAACTGAGTTGGCCTGGCCTCTGTTGGCATACAAATCTCTGTCTCTCTCTCTTTTTTTTGAGTGACCTTCTGGCAACACTAAATAGCCCTAACAGGGGTAACATAATGCACCATTTTATAGTTAATCAAATTCCCACGGAGCTCAAGTTAGAATTTGACAGATGCTGGCTAGTATTCATCTGCTTCACATTAAATGGATATTGACTTTTTATGACAAGGAATCGTGACAATCATTTTCGTTGTAATTACGTGAGCATGAAATATAATCAAATCCAGTGTTGTACAGACAAATAAGGGAATGTTTCCTCTTATAGAGGTTCCAAAATACTGCTGAAACCTAAGCGAGGAGATGTCAACAGGTGATATATTGTTCCTTTATAGCTGGACCTATTACATGTGCAGGGCCTTAAAAATGTAAAATAACATGCGGTGCTATAAGCAAAGACAAAGAGAAAGCAAAGGGCGAAAGAATGTAACAGAGGGCCGTGTGATGGTGCCTAACTGCGGGGTTCACATCGCGGTCAGAGGAGGCTGTTGAGGCTGGAGCTTGGAGGCACAGGCCAGGCTCTGTGTGTAGGTGCCCTTTTGCTGCCCTGCTCGCTTTCATCCCTGCTCCAATCCCATGATGCCCCAGCCGCCCTGGCTGCCACTGACCAATCAGAATGCAGGAGGGGGCCGCAACTCAGTGGGGCTACATCAAAGGCCCGGAGCGATGAGAAGCTCAGGGCCTGACGCTGGCACACAACGAGAGAGAGAGAGAGGGAGAGAAAGAAGAGGAGATGTAGAAAGAAAGATGTGATGCCTGTCTTTCTTTTCTTTTTTAAGGCAGACCAAATGGAGAGGGCACTGACAGCACAAAACATTTCATTCTTCTTCCCAAACCAGTATTATGCTCACATCCAAGAATCGAGGATTTCTCTTTTACTTTTTTTTTCCATTTCCTCCCCCTCTTCTGCTTCTTTTAGTGTCTAGAGACAATAGCACCCTTGAGTGTGTGAACAAGAAAGATAATTTAATAACTCAAATCCAGTCTTTCAGTTTGGAGAACAAAGTTAGATTTGAATGAGAGAAATACAGTCTCATTTTATTGTATTTTTTTGCCTTTCCTCCTTCTGAATCATAATTTTCTTACAGAAATCAATGAGATGCTGAGAAATTCTGGTTATTGAAATCTTAATGCTGTAATGACCTCATGTTTATGTCAAAACTGAGCACAAACCATGAAAACCATGAATTAAAATTTTGGCTATAAATACTCTCATGTGGGTTGCTTATAGATATTTTCTGTCCTATTAAAAAAGTTTTTTTTATTAACTCTATACCATCAAATGTAATTATGCTATATTCAGTGTTCATTATAACTGACCCTGAAATGACATGAGTTGGCTTGACCAGTTTGCCTTATTGAACCAGGATAGCAAACCCATACAAGGACATATTTTGTAATAACATATTGATTAGTAAAAGACCTAGACCTAAAGTACAGCATGTGGTTGTGCTAAAACATGAAACGCAACAACTACTGCTTAATATACTTTAATTGTAAAATAAAAAATATATATATTTGGTATGTTAAAATATATTAAACCATGCTAAAATAAAATTATTTTAAATATGCTTAAGGTACTCTAAGGTATAAAATACATAATGCATTTTAATATAATTATTGCTATACAATTAAAAATGCATTCGAAATAAAAATATTTTATTTAAAGCAATTTAGATCAGGACTTATTATTCAAGATGAATAGGTTCAACAGAATTTAAATTAAGATGCATGTCACTTATATGGTAATCAATGACAAACTTAACAAAAACTGTGATTGAAGGATACTTCTACTTTTAGAAACAAGCACAAAACATATCGCAATGCTTACTTACACACATACACACACACGCACACACACGCACACACACACACACACACACACACACACACACACACACACACACACACACACAC
>JAVSBV010000103.1:4876035-4900692 GCA_033117975.1 Parotocinclus spilosoma
TCCCCACCGATGGCTCTGTAAGGGCGATCGGCGCGGACGACTACAAGCTCCGGGAGCGGGTAGGACCCTAACACAAGCAACATGTTTTCCAATCACATTTTGCTTAATGTTGCTAAGGTTAGACATTCTGTGCATTTAGAGATGCTCTTTATCAGTTGATATCTACTATTGTTTGTAATGAGTTGGTATTTGACTTACTGATGCCTTTTCCACTGTTGCCTTAAATCAGTCTAGCAATTCTCCTCTGACCTCTGGCATCAGCAAGGTATTTTCTCCCAGAAAACTGCCACTCCCTGAATATTTTCCTCTAGAAGTGACTGTATGTGAAAATCCCAGAAGATCAGCAGTTTCTGAAATTTTCAGGTCAGCCTGTATAGCACCAACAACCATGACACATACGTATATAAAAGCCTACATTCTAACACTGAATACAGTACAGGAACAGAGAACCACAATTCAGCCACTAATGTTGGATATAGAAAAGTTCACTGAGTCATATTTAGCCATAATGAAAGAATGGGAAGTGGGTGTGGTTTAATGGACTGGCACATCTAAGCTGTGGATTTAGAAGTAGTGGATAAACTTATTGTTGGCTTTTAGGAGGCGTAATCTTCATTTAACACAAATTATTAAATTATTACATTGTCACTACAACATAGTCTACCATTACCAAGAACAGTATTTTACTTGTTTTGCCAACATATCAGAAATATGTCTTCCACTAATGTATTAAACTAGGAAATCAAATAATGCTGACTGTGATTGTGCTTTTACAATCCTATAAATATAATTTGTAGAAATTGTTCTACTGAAAAAAATAAGCTTTTACCTGGATTTAAATACTTAACTTGATTAAAACCTAGTAATATGGCTTAGATTATGCAGCAGGGGAAGACATGCTTCTGCGCACAACCTCTGCCTGTCAGCCAAATAAAGCTCATCTCTAAAGACACGATAAAATAAATGCTGGCTCCTCCAATTTCACAGTGCTCCTCAGTGTCACCCTGGGTACCTTCTCCTAGATTGAGATATTTGCAAACTGCCATCTTCGATAAATAGCTGTCGCTGCTGACGGTCCCTTAGGTCTGGTTTTTAAGAGGCACTTGACAACGGTTCTTTCATCACTGCTGACATGATGGTTTGGAATCATCAGATTTGATTCAGTTGTGTGACAAGAGACAAGCAACTCTTCCTTTTCCCAACAGTGTCCCATTATTTTATTGTTTAACACCATTCCTTTTCCTATCACTTAGTACATACACATGCTCTTTATGGTTATTCCTTATCTGACATGCTATGATTATCGGACTCCATTAAGCATTAGTATTAATGTTCCAATGAGAGAAACGTCTGTCTAAAGTTTAATATGCATTAAAGGACTTGCAACTCCCTCAGACACCACCAAGTGCTTTAACCAATCCCAAGTGTAAAGTTAGACTATAATGCATCTAAGTAAGTAGGTTACAAAAAAAGACTATACATTTAGGGTTTCATCTTACAATGGTAGCATTAACATTTCTCATGCTGCATCTCCTCATTCTAAGGATATTTAAAAGCTGTACCATTAGAAGCAAGGAAGGCGAGTGCTCTGTGAGCATTATTTTTTAAATTTGTTTTCAGGGTCAGGACAGTTTCACATTGAAAGTTTATTGTACAAATTCACTAAGTGCTGAAGAACTTGAGTAAGGCCAAAACATGTTTCCTTATACCACGCTGTGATCCAAATTATATGACTTAAGATTTTACCTTGAGTAGCCAGCACATAATTAAGATACAGACACAACTAAAAAGACTATATTATCTGACACTTGAATGAAAATGTATGCCTAATTTATTATTACACAAAAGCAAGGGGCTTGTTTAACACAACGATCCTTGAGAGACACTAATTTTTTAACACAGTGCTTTACACTTGGCCTCATTAGGCAATGACACCATTGGTGTTAGTCTAAAATGTGGTATCAAATGTGGCAGAGGAAGTTAAAAAGGAGGTTAATGAGAGGCTTAACAGAGCCACATGGAGCTGCAAGGGGAAAAAAGAAACAAAAGGTTACATCTGTCTCTATTAAAACTGTTCTCTCTGCCTCTCTGATTGACCTCTCTCAGTTACAACAGGAAATGCAGTGAGGTTGTTAGCCAGCATTGCAAGCCTTTATGAGCTGGGTTATTACCATGGCTGCCCCACAGTTAATAGCCATCTGATATACCCAAAGCACAATCTGCAAAGTTGTGATAATGTCATAACCAAGTATTCACCATGGAAGCGTTTAAGATTTCCCAGATAAGAGTGAAACACTAGAGCGGCAAATTTGTTAATGCCATGAAACCATGTTACCACAAACCAGGGCTGACAGAATATGATCCCTCAAGACCCAGGAGCCAGGGAAAATTATTTATGATCCAACAGCTATCACACATGTACAAGTTATCAGGTTTGAGACCTGTGCCAATATCTTAGATGGTATCTGGTTTCTCTTGACTATGAACTGAATACAAGCATTTAAACAGTTAACAGAAATTCCCTCTAAGCACTGATCATTGATCCCCAATGTGTTTAAGTCTAACTATTGTGGTTAACATATAATATATAGTTTATATACTTACACTATGTGGACAAAAATATTGGGACACCTACATAGTACACATACAGTAGCTATTAAGGCATCCCATTCTAAATCAGTAATCATTAATATGGAGTTGGTTCATATGGTCCTTTCTGCAGCCATAACAGATAACAGCTTCCAGTCTTATGGGCAGGCTTTATACAACACTTTGGACTGCCTCAGTCCTGTGGGGTCAGACAAAGATGTTGAACGAGAACGAGTTTGCAATCTTTATTCAAGTTCATCCCAAAGGTGTGTGATGGGATTGAGGTCAGGGCTTTGTGTGGGCTATTCTAGTTTTCTAGAATTAGGAAAGTGGCAATCCCCAAACTGTTGTCACAAAGTTGAAAGCAGACACTTGTCCAAAATGTCTTGTTATGCTGAACTTTACTGGTGACTGTTATGTTAAAATTGATATTAATGGTAAAATCAGTGGCAACCTTAAATGGATCTAGATGTTCAGCTCTAATGTATGCAAACTGCATATTATTTGAACTCTTCTTGTGTTTTATGTATAAGAGCTTCATCAGACAGTTTGCCTAAAAGAGATCCAAAGTCTTATAAAGAATATAAGAAGATCCATGATTTAAATCTGCTATTACACCATATCCCAAAGGTGGGCTACAAGATTAAAAGCTGCTGGCTGTGGAGGCCATTCAAGTGAGATATTCAAGGAACTGGTTTGAGATGATCTGAGCTTTGTCATATGGTGTGTTATTCTGGAAAGTTCCAGCAAAAGATTGTACACTGTGGTTATAAAGAAATAGACTAAATCAGCAGTACTATTCAACATAAGGGTGTAAGATTTAAACTAGGTGGTAGTAAAAGGCACAACATTTTCAAATCAGATATCCCCCACACCAATACACCACTAGTGATCTGACCCTACCATCCAAATGCTGAAGCAGAATTTAAGACTAAGCAGACCAGGTAATGTTTTTTTCTGGCAATATTCTGTACTCAGACTATCCCATCTCGCACAGTCATGCCACATACAGTAACTTAAATCACCTATATCACCCATTCTAATGCTTAGTTTGAACTTCAGCAGATCATATTGACCACATGCACTGGGTTTGTGCTTGGTAATTAGCTGATTAGATTTTTGCATTAAGGCATTTAACTGGTTGAGCAAGTGCAACTAATGAAGTGGCTGGTAAGTTTATTTCTATATAATCTATTCAAAGTTACAAGAAGGAGAACATGTATGATAGGATAAGTCAAATCAAGCTCAGTAAATAAGCCATAATAGCCCTTCATGGCTGCAAGTAAAATAGCTTGTCTTTAAGCCGCTGTGTTCAGTGATCAGCTTTATTACATTCACAGTGGTAATGTGATATGCCACAGTGTTGCTAATACACTTCTGTGAGCTGTCATCTGGATGTAATGCTTATCAGGGCTGCTGTGCTGATGATTTGCCCTCTTGTCAGTGGCAATTATGGCTGAATGTAGTAGGGTTGAAGACCAGTGCTATTACTTTTGGAAAGGCACAAAACAAGGACAGTGTATAACTGACAGGCACTGGCACAAGACTTCCTCTTCTGTGGTAACCAGGCAGGGTCATGAGAAAAAGCCAGTTGTGTTTCTTTATTAAACTTACGTTTATGGTGTAAGTGGAGCTGCTGTCAAGTGGTACGAAGGTATTAAATATATTAATTCTAGGTCATGACTTGACAAGTATATGACAATAGCAGCAACAGAAGGGGAAACGCTGTCTTTAAAATAGTATAGTATAGTAATACTATATCCTACAGTGTATATATATATTGTAGGAACCGGATAAAAAGGAGACACAGACCATGATATAATTTCTTAGCTTTTATTCTCTTTCAGACAGCTAAATCCAGACTCTGAACTTTCTAAGTGGAAAAACTGATAACCGTTCCCGCTAAACTCTTGAACCCTCCTCCTTTGCTGTACCCTGTTCTCCAATCAGAGCCCAGGTCATTCTGGAGTGAAGTCCAAATATGTGTCCACCACTATATATATATATATATATATACCTTTTTCATTCTTAATTAATTTGTTGAGAAAGGTAAATTTATTGAAAATGCCAAACCCTTCCTGAACTACAGGCATTGTCAGTACAGGCATTTTTTTCATTTTTAATAAATGTTTGTAGGTACATTTTCCTAAAAAATAAAAACATTTTTTGTGCTCTTGCAGTTTCACTGAAGAACTCTTCATCAGCTCTGTCTCATTACTTTCTATTTTACATAGAAGCATTTCAGTCCTTAAGGCCTCATTACTGCTATAAAAGATGCCCATGGGACAGAGGAAATATACTGCGGGATCTGTAATCAACTAATACACAAGAAGTTCCGAAAAAAAAATTAAAGGGAAACTCACAGCAGTCTTTGAGGTTGAACACAGCTTTATGGCTCGTTGGTCACTAATTAAAAATGTCATGCACTCATCAGTTATTTGCAGAAAGTATCACGTATTGTAGGGATCACAGCAACAGTGTGGTGGGGTCTGCCTTCTGGCTGTATCGGGTATCACATGTAGAACCCTGACCCAATAAAAAAGTGGGTTTAAACCGTGTAGACTTCAGATATTGATTGGTAAAAAATACAAATAATCTGTAGCTAGCTTTATGCAGCACTTATATGAAAAGTGTGCATGGCATACTAAATACATATGAACATTACGTAAGTATAATGTTTTTTTACTTCATTATAATGACAAGATTACACTTATATATACACACACGCTTTGATAATCAGATTTTTAGGTCAATCAGAAAATTAAATATCAAACACATTACAATTGTCATTAGATAAATAAATATTAGTGGTATTAGTGGATAGTGGTATTTTGTAATTAGTGACATTGCAGGGAGAATTCTAAACACAGCTGTGCCTTTATTCTGACTAAAACATTATTTGGATCAACAGCCTCAGAGTGAAGAGGAGATAAAAAAAAGCCACGGTAATTATATTTCCCACTAAAATCAGTAGCTTTTTCTCTTAAAACTGTTGCAACCTGTGATTCCAATGTGAAAACACCCTACCCATTACTGGTGTGAATGGACAGCGCAGTATGATTCAATCATGATGCCAATACATATGGTAACTATTTCTTTATATATGGTAAATTGTATATTTCTTGCTTTACATACATTATCTAAGTCATGCATACAGCAATCTTTACTTTGCAGGGCTACATGACAGGCCTGTTTATTGAACAGAACCATAACCTGTGTTTATGTACTGCTGTCATTCAACTAATACCAAGGTTTCTAATTTTATGCCAAGGGTCAAATGCCCTCAGTTTACAGTTAGAGTCCATATGAAATGACCTTAGACATTTGCTGTTGTGATTGCTGTTTGAGTAACGCTCTCATACCCAAGGTTCTGACCCTCTTGCCCTCTGTTACACCCACACAAACACACACTTTGATTTACTATAATTGTTGGGACTGTTTAAGATTGTTGGGGTTAATATTACTGTAGCTAATCAATAACACACCTACACCTAAACACACCTAGACAGTAACATAAATATTATTTTTTAGCTCTTGTGGTATTTTAAAGCTTATGGTTAAACTGTCAGCATTTTCTTTCTGTGAGGGAACATTTGATGCTCACAATAATGTATAAAGTCGATGACAACCCACCCCAAAAACGGAAGGAAGGTGTGTTTGCATGTGTGTGTGTGTTTAAATAATATTTAATATAAACATTCATATACACAAACCTAAATGTAGGCGAGTGTGTGCTGATCCCAGAATCTGATGTGCACTTGGCAGCACATGATTCTACTGTCAAATTTATGCATATATGTTAGAGTGGTAGATATGGGAGGAAATTCAAATAAAGGACTGTGTTGAGCCTCCAAAGGCTAATTAAAATAACTGCTTATGAGAACTTTTCAAAAATAGGAAGTAAATCAAATAAACAACTAAAACTGATATTTTTAGGATCACCCAAATTTAAAAAAATATTAGTTTTGTTAAACTACTTTAACTTTCTTTTTTGAATTCATTTCATTTTGTTTTCTTTCAACTTTTATATATCATAGCATAGCATTACTTCACATGCTTAATACTGTAAACGACTGCAACCATTTCTTTTCCTCACTACATTATCCAGCATTAATAAATTCTTCAATGTGACTATGTGACTATGTGTCACACACTGCAGAGTTCCAAATCAATCTTAGGAGACTATCATAGTGCATATTGTGCCATAAGTATGTTTAAAACGCTTACTTTACAATAACCTTACATTGTAAAACAGGGGGTAACTATACACATTTCTCTCTATCTTATATTGATAACTTTTATTTTTCTATCTTTTTTAAATGCTGTATAATCTTACTTAACAACAGTTTTGTTTGCACTTTCTCTGGACTTGACTTATTTGTCTATATTGTCTATACTGTAAGAGAAATCTGCACTACTTAGATCCATGTCAACTTGAGCTGTGCCTCTGCTAGAGATTCAGTTCAGAAAAAGTGGACCTATAGATAGATAGATATAATGCAGAAGATATGCATATACACAGAGGGATGGCGACTCCTTCCCTGAGCACTCAATTCTCACTCGGCCAATCAAGCAGTGGGCTTTTGCCAACATGACCATCGCTAGGAAAAAGCTTAACAAAACTGGAACTGAATAGTAATCTCTGTGACTGCCTGACTTGGGATCATTTCACCAGAGGCAGTCTACCAACCTTTCTGGTTCAGCGTGGTAAAGCAGCACTGAGCCAACTGAGCCACTGTGATTCAAGTCCAGCCCCTTCTGCTTTAGATTTAATATAAATGCCATGGTTGCATGCTTTATATGGTTTCTTAGGTAGGTGTTTATGCATGGATGTGCTTTTCCTGTCCTCCCAAGTTTCAGCTATTCTCAGTAGCGGGCTGAGTCATTTTATATTATATAATGGGAACCAGAGGTGCCCCATCGTTACAGGACAAAGTGATATTTTTCAGTAACGTAAGGGCACTACTGATCGGCTTCACATGAAGGAGGTTTCTGGTGCTATTGTGTCCAGATGTTTCACCATCATCTGCTTTCGGTTCCTGAAACTGTTACGTCCAGATTTTATCCTTTGCACATTTTTGGATTTGGCTTCATAAGGTGCAGATGGTTGTATGCCCCGTACAGCTTCTAGCTGTCTGTGTATGCAGTTTCAAAAGTATTAACTTTCTTCATGATATAGGCTGGGTCAGTTGTTTTGCATGACTCTGACCAGGTGTGCCCCCATACGTTGAACGTTATCTCTACATTCTGTGTCACCACAGGCTGGTAAATATGCATAATTTCTGGAATATATTATGTACTGAAATAATAAAACATTTTTCTGAAAACTAAATTGCAAATATTAAAAGGTAACCATCATCATCATTTTGTTAAATCTATTAAACAGCTAGTGGCGGGAGTGAGAAAATGATGATTATGCTCAAAACTGTATACTACACTTTGTAATTTGTTTTAAATTTGACATACCACTGAAATTTTGTAGGGTTTTCAAACTTTTCTGTTCAGATTCGACATAGTGTTCAGCACAGCTCTGTTGTCAGTGGAAGGGACAGTAAACGGAATGAGGGGCTAGGTTTAAATCCTCTATGGTGATTTAAATGTGAAAATTGTGGAACACTGCAAGGGACTGACCACCTCAACAGGCTATGCCTATGCCTAGGTTGAGGTGGTCTAGGCTATTTTCGGTTAAGTTCCAACCGCCACCTCCAGACCTAACAGTTGTCAAGTTGTTCAGCTATTTATGAGTCGGTCTATTTCAAATATTTTTGTCCATAAGCATATAGTTATTCTTTGCACTATTTTGATGAAAAAAATATCTTATTGATGAGAACATATAACATATTTTAACATTATCTAGAGATTTACTTTGAGTCATTACTTCCAAATGTCTGTTCCTTTAAGTATGAAAGGTATAAATACTGAGATTATAAAACATGTATTAGGTTCTGATTAAACATTGAAAGTAAAAAAAAAATGTTTCACTGTGGATCCTACAAATTGTGTTGTATAGACTCATTGCTTCAGTCCTTTTCCAAATTTTTTTTTGGGGGCCAGATTTATACAATATCAAAATACCTTAAGGCCCGCCTTGCTTCCCAAAAACATTATTCATAAACTGCATGTTATCACTTAATTGCTGTGCATTACCAAACCTAGAATTCAAATAACAAAGCAAGTTTTACATCTTTGTCATAAGTCATAACTAAATACAAAAAATATTTCACAAATTCAGTTATTGTACAAATTATTACTGTTTAAGTTCAAACCATATTCTGCAATTAAAAAATGCTATGACATGAAAAATTAGAATGGGTCTCTAATGCACTCTTGCGAATTATGCGAATTAAGCCAATTCAAATCTACTTTCTTGGGAATAGGGCTGGACTTTGGACACCACCTATGCACACTATAGATGTATAAGAAGTCAAGATACAGATTATATTAATCTTTGCCTAAACTTTGTTTGCAACCTTATGGTCCATGCTAGCTCTCTGGCACACATGAAAAAAGTGGTAACCCATAGGGAGCACTTGTCGATGGGTCAGTAGCTGCTAAAGTCATTTTTATTGATCAGCCTTTGAGTGTAGCAGGCTGCATAAAGATAAATAGAGATGTTTAAAGACCAGGACCAGTGGAGCTTAATGGCTATTAGGTGTTAGAGAGCAAGCCGATTACTCTGACTGGTTAAGCCTTAAGAACACTGATTAGTTTTTCACAAAGAGTATGGTATGAGCTGTGACACTTAACAAATATTTATGAGTGGCTTGGGACGAAAAAAAACAACAACAATAATTTAGATCCCATAGGGTAAAAAAAGTACATGCAACAGATGCACCAGTGATTTGCAAACACTACGTTACTATAATACCAAACAGAGTATATTGCTAGACTGTAGTACTTCATTCCGATTTTTTAATATATTTTAGACATTTTTTAATTGAAGCATCATTCATTTGTCTGAATATAATATCATAATTATGTGCCACATTTCTGTTTATACCAGTCGACCTTGCTATTCATATGTTTACATAATAATTTTCAAATTTTATCAGTAAACACTGACTTCAGAAACATATGCATCAATCATGTAAAAAAAAGGTTTAAAGAAACAGCAAAAGAAATAAAGTACACTGCTGAATCTACACTTACCTTTAGCCTGTATGTTTTTTTTTACTTTAAGATCATTTTCAGTGCTCCTGTTTACTTTGCCAACATAACACTATAGTATACAAATACATACATAAAGCAATACATATAAAGCAAAGGTTCATTGGGGTAGACAGTGCCCAATAACATTTCTCCAAGATAAAGAGCTGTCACAGAGTTGTCAGGAAACACTGATGTTGACAATTGATTCATGTGCAGATGTCTTCTGCTCCTTGGCTAGCAGTCGACGTATATAAACCTCACTTCTAGCTTTGTGAGACTGGCAGCGTGCAGTCACTTAAGACAACAAAGCTGTCACCAACAGCTGTCTGTGCGGGGATCATATTTATTTACTGACAGTGAGTTACCGAATCTGCCATTTGAGAACCATAGCTTAAAGAGTATGATATCCTGTCCAGTCCTCTTGGAAGAATGATGTTAATAAAACCTAGATAGTGTGAAGCACTTAGTTGTGGTTGCCAATCAGTGCAAACAAGAGAGTACATGTAAAAGAATAGAAGAGGTAACAAAATATCTTAACAAAAACTCAAAAGACTGAGTACAATGCACAGATTTTTAAGAATTAAAAAATATTTTAAACACAACCAAATTGTACACTGGACAATTTAATAAGGCATTGTTTACTACAGTGTTTATCAGTCCTATTTTGCAGTGTCCTATTGTTTGAAGCTGACACTGATGGACTAGTGCAATGTTTCGCAAAGTGAGGCACACAGAGGTATTCCAGGGTTTGTTAGCAAGGTAAATGAATGAGGCATGCTTGAGTACTGATATGGCAATGGCAACATCAATGTCCTTAATAAAGTAAAACAATGTATGTAGTTTAAAAAAAATATGTTTCATGGGGTACAACAAAGGCAGTGTAAAATGCAGTTTATTTTTGAATGTACCTTACAGTGATATTTCATGTTGTCTTCAGATTTTGCATTTACATGTTGCGGTAATTCACTTGTGAAGTTAAGAGCTCATGTCACATGATAGACTAATATATTAGTTATGGCCACATGGAAGTGCTGAAGGGTGAAAACATGCAGTTGTTGTGGGGAGCACAAATGGTAAAACCACCTTACTGTGCAAAAAGTGGAAGAATCTTCCTTAAAATATATATTAATATACGGTTAACTTACTCTGTGCTTATTCTTCTTTATACACACTGTATATTCTAACTGGCAGAATATAATGCACCCACATAGAAATGTTGGCTTGCTGCAGGAGTGCGATTTAAGGGACCAGTGATGATGATCTTATTTTTTTATTTAGGTTAGAGGTGACCTAACAGGGTACTAGAGCCTGCTTTAAATTAACAGTTTTCCCCAGTAAACTTATTATTTCATTCTTATATTGTAATCACTTACATATATCATCATTGCACTTCATACACATAACCTTTCTTTCAATTTCAGCAGCTCGTTATTTGTGAGTTTCACTGGGCACTTGCACATACTGAGTGTCAAAATTGCAACTGCATAAAAAAGAACACAACATGGCATCCACAAACAGAGTTACCAAACTATCCAACACAAATAAATGGTATAGAGTATTTTATTTACTTCTTTGGATAAAATGAAAATGTGTTACTTTTTCAAGGATCACAAGATTTCTTAACTTCAATTCTGAACGTACACTTTATTTGATTTTCTTCAGTTTAACTCTTTGAGTGCAATGCTCTCCCTTTACAATCTCTTCCATACTACTTCATAACTACTGAATCTTTAAATTGTGAACGAAGTATCTTCTTTTACTTGTAATACCTTCCCTATAACTGTGATCCCATAAACTCTTTTTTGCTTTCTTTTCTTTACTTCGGCTGCTCTTTAGAATTCATTACCATTTATTGCTTTATTAGTTTCTTTTCTCTTCAGCATTCATTAGCATTCCTTGCTTTCTTTCAAAACAATCTCTCCCTCACACACACATAGATACACAAAGCCCTGGAGCTGCACGTTTATAAACGGTGCAGCTTTGAACAATACCATTGTCCAACCATGAAACAGCAGCTTACATTATACTTATATTGCATACTGGATTTTATAGGGTCTCTATAGGATTGTACATTGGTCCAGTGGTTAGGACTAGACCAAGTTGCTACAATGCCAGAGCCCCATGTATGATTCTTAGGCTGGCTGCAGCATGTGTGGAATTTGTATGTTCTCTCTGTGTCTGTATTTGTTTGCTATGGGTACTTTATTTTTTCCCAAGGTCAGGTTAGGTCAAACTTTTTGCCCAAAATGTCCCAGTGTGAGTGTGTGTATATGCCCTGCAATGGACAAGCACTGCTGATTCCCACTTTTCACCGTATTGTGTCGTATTAGGTCGGAATACGTGTAAATAATTTCCACACACTAAGCTGCACTGTGAAGAGTCTTTTTTATCTCCTTGCTGAGGATCTGTCACCCAAGGAGTGACTTATTTTCCCTGAAATCGAAAGCTGAAGCCCTGTGGTTAATTTAATAATTCTGTCCAGATCAGGTGCTCCTAAATGGCAGAAGTAATAACACTTGTAACCCTACTTGAGTGGTGAGAAGTGGGAGCAGTGTGGTGTTTAATCTGCCTCTAGACCACACTGTCTCTTCTTAGCCCTTCACATTATATCAGCATGCTGCCCCACTGGCATCCATTAGGCAAGGTGACCATAGTGTTTGTTCCAGGCTATTAGATCTCCCCCATTTAGGGAATCTAAGCAGGAGGAGTCAGATTATGGAGGTGGATACACACAGCACGCCTCATGCTTCCCCGCTCTTGTAAAGAATATGTGGACCAAAGACCACCAGCTGACTTGGATAACAGCTTTTGCACCCTATTATACATTGTATATTGACTTATGCCTGCCTTCAATAATAATGGTTAAGGGGTAGCTAGTCAGAGAACAGACTGTAAGTTAACCTTGTTAAATAGCATAGAATATTGTACTTTATTGTTATTATAATTAAGTATTAGTTAATAAATAATAGTAAATATATTAAGTTGTTCAGAAAGTGTTATTGTCTTATTGGTATTTGTTAAAATGGAAGCTGCATTCCTTTTTTAGACCTTTTCTCTAGCCTATTCTCTCACACTCTATTTGATGCTTGTGATATGATTTGGGTACTGTAATGCAGGAGCTCATATTGTTGTGTTTGAAAAGAAAGGCTTTTTCCCACCAATTGGATCAGATCTACTCATCCAAGCCTCTAAAGATCAGAGGCTGTGTTTCAGTGACTGTGCACACATCAAAGGCCTTATGGACAAGATGATCCAGATAACTAGGTAATAATGCTATTTTCTCAGCACAAAACATGTTTTCAATGAAATTATCACCACCAAATTTCAACTAAAGGGCTTTGGAGCTTCCGTATCTGATACCAGTTAGAGTGGATGAAGAGTGTAGTGCTCTACTTTCAAGTAATCTAAGACAAAAAATGCCTAAATACCTTGTCAAGCAATTCAAGTGTATTATGGAAGGAAAAGAAGGAGACAAGTGGCCTCTCCATAAATCAATTAGCCTGTCTGGTTTCCTTTTAGATTTAAATTCAAACACTGATTGGAATTGCTTATTGCATTATCATCTCCCAATTATTATCTTTATTGCACAAATGGATCCTCTAATTCTAGTAACATAACAGTAAGACCATCTAGCTCAGATCTGAGCACAGCAAAACCAAAACCAAAGAAGGGTTTCATTTGGCAGGCTGGCAATGCATACAATGAATACCAATTGTATGGGCTGCAAGGACCTTTGCTTCTCTCATTCTGCTCTCATATTTGCAGTCACTTCTTTCCCAGCAGAGAGCAAATAATTTCGAAAATTAGGTGACACATGTTCTTACTCCAGCTCAGTGTATTAAAGTGGTAGACAAACATTGGAGGTGCAGAGGCAAGATGACCTTTCATTTCTATATTCAAATCAGCCAGATTCCAGAGCTGGATTTTAGCTCTGTGATCAGAGGGCAATTTGCGTATATATGAATTGAAGTGGTTCTGCCATATTCTTGTATTTACTTATTGAAAATAATAAATAGGATTAATATTGTCTGTATGTATACGTACTGTATGTACGTGCACACAAAAAGTCCCATCTATTGCAAATGTCCCTTTCATGAAAAAAACAGTTTTATGTTGTTCTCTACAGCTTTTGCTTTAGCAGGTGATGCCAAAGATTAATGTATTATTTCACATGCAATCAGTGACTGAGACCACAAGTCAAGTGTATGTATTTTTACTTTATTATTATCACATAACAGCACACATAATAGCGCACGTTTCTCTCATGTTATTCCTTAGACAATTCACTTTCATATAACTACAAACAATCTAGTCTATTTTCCCTTTTTTAATTTTTAGACCTGCGTGTCAATTATTTTCTTCCATGGTTCTTATTACCACAGCTGGCTCAGCTGGTTCGTATCCTGCCTCTGGCAAGATTCAATTCAATTCGATAAAATTCAATTCAATTTTATTTGTATAGCGCTTTTTACAATAGACATTGTCACAAAGCAGCTTTACATTGATGCAATAACAAGTCAGCTCTGCCAGTTTGATTACATGTCTGAGATGTGGTCCATGTATGGATAAGGAGCTTTCTTAATTTCAGGTTTAAAACTGGCTTTCAGGGTCTGTGATTCAGGTTACTAGTGTAGCTGTGTAATCCTTCTAAGGCTTCTCGCTGCTGGACCCTAGTCTGTTCATTTACTGTGGTACTGTGGTAGCCTAGCAGTTAAGGTACTGGACTCTGGGCTTTATGGTAAAGGTTACAAATCCCACCTCTGCCAAAGCTGCCACTGTTGGGTCCTCAAGCAAGGCGATTGGGTCCTTAACCCACGATTGCTTTGATTGTAAGACTGTATAAGTTGTAAGTCGCTCTGGATAAGGGCATCTGCTAAATGCTGTAAATGTACATTTATTGTCTGTGTCCCAGATACTGACTTATCGTTGATGGAAATGGGTTGAGTTTAGTTTGTCTGATTCTCTATGAATGGCAACTCAGTAGAGTTTAGATGTGATGTTGCCTTTATCGCCAGTGTCCATGTCCTGCATAAACTAAGGCTTCCATCATCAACTTTCTGAGTTCTCAACAGTTCTGCAGAGCTGCAACCAGCTGGTGGAGCACAATCAGACCCAGAGTACTCCTGCAGGACAGACACACTCTGGCTTTTGGCCCTTTGGAAGCCATGGTGATGCATACGGTTATTGCGGTTGCCTCACACCTCCAGAGATTCCTGGTTTAATCCCAACCTCGAATGCATGTGTGGACATGTCCATGTGGGTTCACTGAGGTTACTTAGGATTCCTATCACATTTCAAAGATAAGAAAAGCTTAAGATAGTGTCTTATTTTAAATATAATGGAATCAGTTTAGATTCTAATCTATCATTTACAAAGCATGTTAAAAAGTGACAAGCATTATTAAGCCGATCTTATTTAACAATAAAGGCTACACATTATATACATCTCAGGATTTGAATTGCCTTCTGAATTTTCTCTCATCTTTGGTCTGATAACAACAGCACATTGGCGGATTGGACATTTCTGCAGACTGTTATCTTTAAGCACCTCTATGAACTCTGCATGTGCACTTCACAGGGTGATCTTTATAGAAAATTTCAAGGAGCTGTTTTAGGCTGATGGACTTTTGGACCCCAAATTGTTTGTTTCATCACATTATCAAACCTTAGAAAATTCAGGCCTTCAGTAGAAAGGTTGAAGCATAGGATGAAAGGACTGGGGTTATAGTCAAGCACCTGAGCAAACTGGACTGTCAGTACATCACAGGACAATGCTATCACAAATCTGCAGAAAACACAGTTCAGACCTGACATGCTAGAACCCATACAGCTCTTAAGAATGATAGTAATTACAAAATGTTGTCACATCACCCAATCCTTACAGCAGCCACACTGAACGTGACGCACTTACAAACAAGTCCTTGATCCCAACCTTGAACTTGAATTTAAATTTTTTAATGTCTTACCCATGTCTGCGTGGGTACATTTCAATAGGGGAATTCTTCACCTTTGAATATTTGCCAGGGTAATTTAAATGTAATCATCAGTTTTTTTATATATCTGTACATATGTATCATACTGACTTTATTGATGAGTATGGGGAAATACTTTTTGGACTACAATAGATTTTTACAGTGATTTGATCTTTGGAAATTGTATGTATAATATATGCATGGATACACTCACATATTCAATAACTTAAAAGTGAGGCTGTTGATATCCTTCATTTTTATTCAGGTTGTGTCATGTCCCACTTAATTATTATGTCTCATAGACTTGAATGCACCTGTAATAGTCAATGTTTAAGTCTCGAATTACCTGTTCAGTATATCAGCATGCTCAAACACTAGAAGCGATAAGAGAACATTAACTTACATAAATTTACATTAACTTACACAACTTAACATAAATATTATGCATTAGCTGATACTTTAGAAGTTTAACTCATCAATACTCATACTGATGCATTAATACTGTCATACACAAAAATGTAATCTCTGGTAAAACAACCCCCCTGGAAATACATGTATTGAGCCATCTTAAAATTACACAAGAGTGGATAAAAGCTGAGACAAAATTGAGAACCAGAAAACTGGCAATTCACTTATACTGTGTATACTGGCAAATTCTAACTATGAATTAAAGGCTATTATGTAAGTTTATTTATCTAACGATCTTACAAAATTTCTCTCATCTGCTATTTGTGATATAACTAAGGAAGGATAAAGCTAATATAATACATTAGTGTTAACACTATATGACTTGTTGCAATGTCATATAATACCCTTACTAATAGCTTTATGTTTAGCTTTAAACTGATTAAAAATACATTTAGATAAAGTTTATTATTAAAGCCTTCAGCCTTTGCTCCTGATCCTGTCAGTAGCCGAATGGCATCGCTTTCATGTTTACTTGATACAGTGCTGGATTAGTTTACTGAAAAGGAATAATAACACTTTTTAAGCTAGCTCTACAGCGACACCTCTGATCAAGGAGGAAAGGAGTCATGCTTGTGCACTACATTGCCCAGAAGCTACTGCACAATTATTTTATTATTACCAGTTTTAGCATTAACTGCCTGAATCCTAATGAGCTACATTTGTTATTTAAACTGGCCCATAGCCAGCACAAGCGTGGTTTATTTATATGAGATGCTGGTAAACAATGATCAACAAAGGTCACTCTGAGAGCAAGGCATTTGATCAATTGTAAAGTCACCAAAGTGCTTCCATACATTTAAAGGCTTGCTATTCATGAGTCCACCATCAGGAAAACACTGACCAACAATGGTGTACATGGCATAGTTGCAAGGAGATTGCCACTGCTCTCCAAAAAGAACATTGCCATCAGTCTGCAGCTTGTTAAAAAGCACATGGCCAAGCCAGAAGTCTATTGGAAAAACATTTTGTAAATGGATGAGACCAAACAGAACATTTTGATTTAAATGAGAAATGTCAAGTAGTTACCTGTAATTAATTAAATAAATAAAATAGATAGTGTTAGATCATGTTTTCCATCTGTGAAACATTGTAGTGGTAGTATTACTACTCTTTTGCTGCACCAAGGACATGATGGCTGACTAATAATTGATTGATAAATGAATGAATTACACTAGCAAATTCTAAAGCTAAATGTCAGGACATGACATTTCACTGTCTGCAAACTGAATCACAAGAAAACATAGCTCACGCAGCAAGACAACGACCCTAAGCAAACAAGATGGTTTAACAAAGAATAATTAAAGAAGAGGAAAAAAACAGAAGAAAGCAGATCATGTGAGAAACCCACCACCCTCCCAAAGTTGAAGCTGTGTAGCTACCCTTTATATACTGTAAATAATTGGAGGAATGGGTTACAATTCTAATGTGCAACATCAGTGTAATCATGACCAGAAACATGTATTTACAGGTGCTGCACCAGTCGCTTTACCATTACCATTACCAAGTATGAAATATTGGATCATTACCCTTAATATGCAAATTTTAAAATATTGTTTTTGTTTTATTTGTCATGTTACTCTGCCTATTCACAATTATTTTGTTTTTCATGCTTGTTTGTTTATGTCATATTTCGATTTCTAGTTACATGATTTGAGTTTGTCTTTAACAGTCAAATTGCAAAATGTTACAAAAATGCTCAAAAAGTGTATGGTAATAATAATAAAATAATACATACAGTAAACAATGTATAACACATACAGTAAACATAAATGGATATGCGCTCGAATTATGCAGTGGTCTTTTATGTTAAGGTCAAGGTTCTTTGCAAGCCATGCAATGTATGCTTTATTTTCTAATGATGTCAGCATTGCTGGTATAGCAGAGCTTACTAATGGAATAAGTGACCACAAACTGTCTATATACTGTACATCTTTACAGTAATATAGTAGAGGAGTTAATTATATTAAACAGGAAATTGCTATAATAACAATTAAACTTACTGTAATCGATTGGCTGCTTGTGTTGTTATTATATTACTTTAAAAAGCAGTTCAAATTAATTTGCTATAGAGCAAATAATCATTCATGCAGCCCTAGAGAAATGCACAGCAAGAGGATAAATGTGTTTACAGATACTATATAGCGACAGATCAAAGCAAAGAGCAATACCCTTATACAGTATATAAAGGGTAGCTACCCTGATTATTTTGGTTCTTAATTTTTATTTTTCAAGGCATTCATTACCAATAGAACATAGACCTGAACAGTACTAATGCAGTTCAGATGCTTTTGCAACTTTACTGCAATGTACTGTATGATTTTAATTGTAATGGAATGCAAAACTTTTCCTACCCTTTAGAGAAAAATAGTCTTAAAAATGGTAAGTGGCATACTTTGGTATACTTTCAACAGAGGCTCATAGAATCATGGGTTCTCTTGAATTTCAATTACATTTTAAAGCCTTGACGCAAACAGAAGTTAATCGGCATTAGAATAAAATGTAATTTGCACTTGGATTGCTCCTACTCCACCTTTTGTATAGATTGGTAAACAAATCATTCTCTTATTATACTGTGATTCCTCATTTTCTTATTGACTCCTGTGCATGGCTATTTTAATCATTACCTAATTGTCTAGCTGCTCTATCGACAGTGCGGTGGCTTTGCTGCACTGATTTGTGCTGACATCGCCCAGGCCCTGTGGATCTGGGTTAACCTTTTGATGTCCATTGGCGCCTGGCACACTGATGATGATTGATCGAGATGACCCTTGCCGTTAGATAATACCTAATCAGCGTTCAGCGTAATTTTTGTAAATGAGACCTCATTATTGATGATGGCCAACTTTAGAAGCCTTCCTGCACACTAATGCCAGATTTGCTATTTGATCAGCTGAGTGCTTTTAGAAGAAATGTCAAAAGTGGAAGATTTCATAAAGATATTATAGATAAATCATAGTTATAGAACTACAAGACAATATGGGAAGCCTTTGAAGTTACAAAGCATATTTTGCTATGACGTATTGCATGTATGTACAAATGTAAACTCTGTTGCTTAATAACTACTCCACATAGGACTTTCTAATACATACGAATACAATATTATTCATCTCATAATAAAACTTAATTATTGTAAAGGCTTTCACTGGTGATCACCTGCATTTCCTCTAAATAGTACTTAGATAAGCTCCATTATGTGTTTATTAGAGTTATCTGCAGTGGTAACGTGGTATAAATTACTTCCAGCAGCTTAAGTCTACTCACATTTCTAAACCTATTTGTCAGCATGTTCCATCTGAAATCCCCGTGACTATGTTTATTTAAATCACAATAGCTGGTGTGAGTGCTTCTCACTGTACCTATTCACTGCAATTATAAGCAACAACTATTCAAATTACCCTTTCTCTAAAGTAATTTCAAAAAGTAAATGAAAATGACAAAACACATTGGAAACACAATCAGCAGTTTGTTCTCTGGATAATGACAAGGATGCAGATTTTCCTCACAGGATCATTTTAATGATGACTTGAATGGTGCATCGTATGAATAGGACCTCTAATTATAAAATACTGTGCATGTTGGGATAGGATAAAGTTCTTGTTGTCTTTCCAACCCCTGAAGATGGAGCTGCACTCCAGTGTGAATGGTTCAGGGCCTGGACGCCAACCCCAGTGCACTTGCATCTTGATGATGATTGATCATGTTGGTTTCTTCATTACTTTAAACCCAATCAGTGCTTGCTGTAATTTGAGCAATGATAGCTCATTACTGCCAACTGCACAGCTTAAGCTCTTCTTAATTTTACCTCACCATGCAGACCCTATGGGACATCTGTGTCCAGCTGACACCTTCAGGATAAGAGATCAATGCCTCCCCCGCATGCTTATTTTGAGCCTATTTCTTTAATTCCCAAGATTAAAAAATCAAATACACCAAATGCATTTATTTAATCAGACATTTTGCTAAAATCAATTTGTAGTGTTGTACTACAGCAATGAAGAAAAACTTAATTGTGCAACATGGACATAGTGAATTTCTAAATAAGAATTTTGTGCTATGAATTACAGGACATGACCACTATTGTAATCTGTGCTTTTCTTCATCTAGTTTATATTTTATGTAATTACACAAAATACAGAAGAAGAAAAACATAATATTTTTCCTCTCATTTTTATCTAATTATGATAAATGGACTAAACTAATAGAATTTCTCAAACAACACAATGGCATTTTATTCTAATCTTTTAATGAACACTTCTTTATGTACCAAACATCTCAACTTATTAAACAAATGTACCACCTTTAGAAAATATATAAATGACTAATTTATATTTTGTTTTAAAAAATGAATAGTGCCGTAATTGAATCGTAAATTCTGTTGAAGGTTAAGATAACAATTAAGTATATGCCTAATTTTTGCAATTCTAGATAATTTGTAAGATTTGATGATAGTATATAACAAAACAATGGCACAAATTACAAACAGTTATTAAAACACCCAAACTATAGCCTGTCTAATACAAAATATTAAGTTGCATTAGTGTGCCACTTATGCTTCACTTACAGACATATGCTTTGCTCATCAAGCGTGTGAAGGCTGATATTCTTCTGTCAGGGGCTGCAAAGCGCCTCTGCTATTACTGGCTGCTGTGTTGGCTTCTTCTGTTGAAGAGGACTAAGCACATCTTTAAGATAGCTCTGCACAGCATATGGCCAGCTAGTGCAACAGAGGGCTACAATGCAACCTTCTTTGTCATGACTGTGAAACTTATACTGGACTTCCTAAAATACCTTGTGTTCTAATGTCCACTACTGCCCCTTTGGAGAGGGGTATCCCTATGAACTTGTGTGCCCTAGGAAATAAAAAGAACATAGAGGAGCAGACTGAAAGGGAAACATTAAGAAATGAAATAGAAAGAATACTAAATAAATAGTACTTAAAGCCAGATAATAACAAGCATGCATTGCACAGAGTTTAAATAAATGTGTAAATTAAGAAGTAAACTAAATATTTAACTCATTTTAATCAAACTGAAGAAAGGAACATATTTAGTTATAATTTATATAAATGGGAAATCTAAAAGGTGGTAATAAATTATATAAATTAATAATAAATAAAAATTTATTGGTAATAAATTGTGAGCATGAATTTGTTCATTATTATTTCCTCATTGTTTGTAGATGCCATTTAAGGCATCTCATTGTTGCTAGATGTCATTTTGGAACTTATTCTGTTCTGCTTTTTCTCTCGATTTGCTGTCCTGTTAATAATACATTATAGATAAAACAACAGAACAAAACATATATTTAATATAAAATAATTATATGTAAAGGCTGGTCTTACTTCTAGCGTTTCCTCATGGCTGTAACCAGAGGTTTGGATATAAGTGCTTTGATCCAAAATCCACCACTACATACCACAGTAATTTTTGTCCTGGCTCAGATGCAAAGAGGAGAGATCTCAATATGGTGAGTAAAGATGGGTCACGCCACAGCTTTACACAGCATGATCAGAATCAATAGGACATTTGGAAAGAGTGTTTTCTCCATCCTTTACGAATGTCAGATAGATAGTGGTGATTTATCATGATAGTGTTGGTTATTATTGCTCTGATGTCTCTTTTAACACATATGCTCTGAAATGAAATAACCAGAGAGAAAAAAGCATAATAAAATATTAATGTGCTCTGGGAATTCCCATTTCTATTTTGCTCTATTTTCCTGTTTTCTATTTTCTACTGTATCAGCTGATCTAATGCAAATAATTCTTATCGAAACCTGTTTATGCATACTACATAAGAATTCAATCAGCATGACTGCTCTTAGACATTATATTGTACAATCTAGTGCTGTGATTGTGTATAACACACTATATTTATCACAGCTTAAGCCACTTTTAGTAGTATTGAACCTAATGTATGTAAGCATAAAAGCAGAGCAAATTTTATTTCTTTAATATGTTATTAATTCATTAAATGCTTTAGAAAATTTTGATTTTATAACAGTTCACATATTCAGTTGTCCCTCAGTTCTTGACCTTATTTAATTCCAGAAGGCATGTCGAGAACAGAAAATGGTGAGCACTAAGCAAATTGTTCCTGTAAAAGTAATGTAAATTCACACTGTAAAGACATTGTAAGCAGTAATAGAGTTAAATTATACAGGTGCTCCCTGAAATTAATTTGAAGTTACATGTGTTAGAATTAATTTGAGAGAGAGTTATATAATGCATTATAATGAAGGATATTGTTAGTAATAAGTAGTAAACAAATGTCACGTAATTTACTGAGTAATGGATTGAAAGTGAAAAGTAAAAGCAAACCACTCTTTTGGTGAGTTCAGGCTGCTCACATGACTGCTAATGCTAACTGTAGCCTGAAAGTGTTCTGGAAAAGCAAGTTTGACAGAACAAGAACCGAATTCTGCTCTGTATCAAGAATCAAATTCTTGCGAAGTTCTTAGGTGCTCGAGTACTGAGGTACCACTGTATTCCAATAGTTTGCTTGTACTTTTATGTTTTATTTTATTTAATGTCATGCTTTTTAAAATTGTGAAGACTTCATAACGTAAAGAAGTCATTTATGAAAAACTGTCATACTGTCGATTGCCTAAAAAAAATATTTAAAAAAGTTAAAGTTGTCATGAACAAACGAACTTACTTGAGATGGCTGTTTAAAAAATCCCTGATCCAGAGTGTCATGGATCTATTATTTGAGCTTTTCAGTGCATGGGCAGCCCTTCCCTTTTTATCTTACGCCCTCTGGATATTTCCCCATAGCATGGAGATGTCTCCTTTCTTGTGGAGCATATTTTCAGTTCAGCAAAAGTGGCTGCAGTTGTATACAGCATCGTTAAGATGATGAGCCGCTGAGACACACAACAAACATACACCATGCAGACATACAGGTGTGTTTGAAGTTGTCCCTGTTTGAAGCCAGATTCTTGTTATCAGAGAGATGTTCTGGGCTCCATTTCCTGGCTTTTTTGAGAGGAGGCCAAAGGCTTTCATGTGAGAGCCACACTCATACTGTCTGTGTTGAAGCAAGCCAAGCAGAAGCACTGCCTTTCAGCTGCTTATCTGCTGAGATAATACCTGCATGCTGACTGTGATGTGTACACACTGACCAGTTGTAAAAGTGTAAAAGTATATGTACAGTTGATATCAGAAATATTCCACCCCTTACCTCCTAAGGCATTATAGAGATGTGGATAAAAGATAATGACAATAAATGGCTAAATACCTCACCTAACAACAAACAGTATTTATTACTACATATTTAAGTTATTTTGACACAGGAGTTGGCTTAACTTTGAAGTTCAAATAAAAAATGTAACTCTTTGAACACATGTGCATGTACACTATTATTCAACCCCTGCTTTAATACATTGTGGAGTATACTTTAGCTTTGATAACTTCCAACAAATGTTTTCCGGTAAGTACTAACAAGCGTTTTAAACCTCTCGATTGGAATCTTGGCCCATTCTTCAGGTGCAAAAGCCTCTAGTTCAGTGATATTCGATGGCTTCCGTCCTGCAACTGCTTTCATTAAATTCTACAAAAGATTTTCAACAAGGTTTTGATCTGGTGACTGAGAAGGCCACACCAGGACATTCCAGGATGTTTTTCTTAACCAAGCTTTGGTTGACTTGGCGGTGTGCTTGGCATCATTGTCTGGCTTGAAGGTTAAATAAATGCCAAGGTTTAATTTGTCAACACATGGCATCATGTTCATCTTTAAATTGGCCTGGTATTTCTGACACTCCATGATGCCAGGTACACAATCAAGATTGTCGGTTCCTGCTGCAGAAAACCAGCCCCACATCATCAATGACCCACCTCCATGCTTGACTGTGGAGACATATCGCTGGTCTATATGACCATACAGCTCACGTTTTGTTTCAGCAGAACTGTCTTCCAAAACTTAGCTTTATCTAAATTCATCCTGGCATATAATAGTCAACTTTTGATGTTCCTTGTGGTTAAAAGTGGAGTACGTCTAGTTGTCGTTTATTCAGTGTATGTCTTAAGGTTGCTACTGAAGTCATCATACTCAAGTCATCCTGTAGGTGTAAAGTTCCCTTGATGAAATGTTTGTCTTTTCTCCACGGCCAGGCAGATTTGTTTCAGAAGTTTTAAACATCCTTATAATGCTCCCAATGGTGTCTCTTGGAATGTTATATTGGAAGGTCCTTTAAATGTGTTAAAATAGTCTTCTCTCGCAGCTTTTGTGGAAGCCCGTTTGTCTTTCCCATGATTGCAAATAACCTTGAATTCCTTCATGGGTGGGGATTACAAATACATCACAGCTGAAGCAAATTAAGGGTTATAGAGTTTGCAAAGGCTTAATTATGGTCCATGAGAGTAATCTGTCAGAACGCTTTAAAAACAACAATTAATACTTGTATCTTGCATGTTCTGTTCCGATTTTATGTATCACTTAACTCATAAAGAAGTCATCCAAAGCAGAACCTTGCTATTTAAA
>JAVSBV010000103.1:4900792-4919809 GCA_033117975.1 Parotocinclus spilosoma
AGGACATGCAGACTCCACACAGAAAGGACCCAGGTCTCTCCACCCTGGGATTGAACCCGGGACCTTCTTATTGTGAGACAGCGGTGCTACCCACCGAGCCACCGTGCTGCCCAACACTGAAGACAAGTATCATCAACTAAAGTAAAATGGACAGATATACCTGTTATCATCAAGATGATTCAACTAGAAATAGCAATACAGTACACCTTACCAATAAAAGTCTAATTATGAATAGTTACAAATTAGCTATGGTATATAATTTAGATGTTCTCTTGACCTCATGTACATGGCTCCATGTCTGTCTTTTAGTTGGCTGGTTTTGCCTTTAGATGACTTTGTTCATTACACATGCTCCAGAAACCAAACAATTACAGGCTGTGTAAACAAGTGTGTAACCTCCAACTCCACTCTGAAGCTGATATTTCCTGTTTCAGATTAGATGGCAAATTCAGAAAACTGAGCCTGGGAAGAGCTTTTATTTAAACTGACTTATAAAAAATAGGACCAGAGAGGAGACTGGGCCCTGAACAAAAATAGACTCTGCTGTAAAAAATAAGTGTTTAATATTCCCTTTTAAACACAAGAAAACCTAAGCAAGGCTAATCTACAGTAAGTAGTTACATGCTTGAAAATCTTTCTCCTATGCTGATGCCATAAAATAATTGGTGTTTGGGCCTATTTCACACATGGAATTTGAACCATATGTTCCTGGAACAAGTCCCTTGACACTGGTGAATGAGACAAACTAGGAAAGGGTAAGGGGGAAAGAAGGAAAAAGAAGGTTTATAGGCTGCATATTCCCATTGACTGTAATCACCTCTCTGGAGGCCCATTGAAGTCCACAGGCCAAAGAAAACAGTTATGATTGGAAAACGATCCGGCATGCCCATATGCTGATAGAGGGCTAGTATTTTCTTTTTTTCCAAACTTATCCTCTCTTAATTTTCCATCTCCCTTAAATATCAGGCACTGACATCTCCACAGAGACAGCAAGGGAGAGAAGGAGAGAGAAAATGAAAAGGCGGAAGGGGAAAGTCTGGACTCTGCCGCAGGCTGTTTTTTGTTGTTAATGACAACCTCTCACCCCCTCATTCCTTCCACTAAGATTTACAAGATAAGTTAAGACCAAATTACCGTGGTATAATTTGGGTTCCTATGGAATGTCATGAGTAGTTAGTGTGAGGAGCCTGTGTCTCTAATCTATCAAATATTCACTGACTGAGCAAAATGACTTTATGTCACTTTGTCTCACTGTAGGGTCATTAGGCCATTTCCCTGACAGTGTAACACTCCGGCCTTCTGGGATTGACTGTTCATATGTTGTTAATTGTTGTGGCCTAAAAGGCAAGACCTCCAATCTCTTAGACTGTTCAACCTCCAGACTCTGACCCCACTGATCAGGTCCCATAAGTAAACACAGAGTATGTGTACGTAGCATGTGTTTGCAGAAACTTCAGAGACACAAGACATGTAGACAAAAGCTGAATGAGGAAATATATATATGGCAGCAAACCCATTACGTTAAAGCTTGATTCGTCTCAAACTGGTTTCTTTTACTTAAATGGGCTCCACAGTCACCAGAATACAATCTTACACAGCAGATGTAGTGAACAGATATTGGGATATAGTGGAACAAGAAAAACATGTTAGGAATGTGCAGCTGACAAATCTGCATGCATGCTGCTATCTTGCTATCATTGTGAATATGGACCAGGATCTCTGAGAAAAGTCTCCAGCTTCTTGAGTCTATACTACAAAGAATCCAGTCATTTTTAAGGCAAATGGTGTTCCGGCCTGATACTAGAAAAGTGGAGCAGTGGCTGGCGCGTGTTTAAGGCTGATCATACACTGCTCACAAAAATTTGGGGATATTTAATTATTTCAAATAAGAAAGTATAACAAAAATTAAAAAAAAATATTCAGTATATTAAATTTGGATATATCCTCAGTAAAATGCCTGAAGATTCACTGATGCTGAGCAGCCCTGCCAGCATGTAAAATTAAGAGTATGCATTACTGTACTGAATTCTGATTACCATATTGAATTTAATAGTTTCTTATGCTTTAATTAATTATAAAAAAATCTTCTTTCTGACTAGTCAAGACATTCAACGTGGCAGATGTTACAAGTAGAGGTGGAAGTTAGTAATCAAATGCACCATTCAATCAAAAGTGGGTATAGATTGAGCTCGTTGGCCAACATTTGGACTAGAGGTTGTTATTTTTTTGTGCAAGTTACTGGGTTTATGTGTAATTATTTGTAACAATCTATAAATGGTGTTCGTATCATTGTGTCTATCATATTGTAGGTAGGACTCTTTTGTTTTTTGTTTTTTTTCATAGAACATATTTGGATGCACCTCTTGTTTAATTCAGGTTATTATTCAGTACCACTGCCACAGGTGTATAGAACCAAGCACCTAGCCATAATGTGTGTGTTTACAATCATTTGTCAAAGAATATGTAATTCTACAGGTTACTGTGATAAGCCATATTGCAAAATGTAGGTTAATGAAATGTCTTCCCTCCTAGATATTCTAGAATCAACTGTGAGTGATATTTAAAAGTGGAAGGAACCATAGCAACCCAGCCACAAGGTGGCAGACCAGGGTTTTCTGTCAAGTGTTGAGGTCACCAAAGATCTGCTGAGTCAATAACATGTCTAGTTCCAAACCTAATCTGGCATTACCATCAATAGAAAAACTAATGGCTTCATGGCAAGGGTTTCATGGCCGAGCAGCTGCATTCTACGAGTGGATTTCCGTGGATGTGCTCTATAACTTTGTTAGTCCTCTTTACTCTGCTCTCGGATGGTCTAATGGGTCATTCTCAGCACTGCAGTGACACCAACATGGTGGTACAAGTGGATGAGCTTTAGTTTCAAACCACCTCAGTGTCACTGCTAGACTAACAATAGTAAAATTTCCAGCCACCAGCATCCTGTAGGCAGCATCCTCTGATCTAATCATACCAGCACAACACACACTAACACACCACCATCACATCAGTGTCACTGCAGTGCCGAGACTGATCCACTACCCAAATAATACCTGATCTGTACTGGTCCTGTTGATTGACTGCAATATATAATATAATTGTAGAACTACAATTTAAAAAAGTGCAGTGTTCTTTTTGGACAGCACTGTATATGCAAGTCCATCAAGTTCAACCCAGATCTATGTTTGCCTAAAGTTAGCATGCTTGATTTTTCACAGTTAATTGTAAAATCTCTGTGAATAAACACACAGCAAGACTGTTAGTCTTTATTTGTGCAGTGCAAATGACACAGACAGATCATTGCAATTAAATCTGCACATGATTTACTTGTGCCCAAAGTAAAGAAAGAGTGGTAGAAGGACATTGAGGAAAGGGACGAGTATAGTCTTTCTTATCCTCTTATAGCATAAATTACGTCCGACGGTGTGAGTGCAATACCACCGTTGAGCGGCCAGTCAATGGCGAGGGCAGGGAGAGGCAATGGAGCGCGGTAATGTGTAATCTTACTACTCAATGGGCTGTGCCCAGCAACGGGCTTCTGAATGCAGGAAGTGTCAGGGAGATAAATAGCAAAGTGTCCCTCTCAAAAAACATGATTAATACCCCCGGCTAGTGACGCTGCAGAAGATGAAGTGGGAGCAGCTGGCTCAGGCAACGTGGGTACGTAGGGAGAGGCTTTGGGGTGGATGTGAGAGAGAGAGGAAGAGAGAGCAATAGAAGGGAAAAGCCGGTGAGAGGCAAATAAGTGCAGCAGAGCAGAGAGGGCAAAGAGGAGGACACAGCAGCAGCCAGAGGGAGGGAGGAGAGGCAAGGGCAAGCCGGGCTGGTGAGAGTGGAGAGACCCCCAGTCGAACCTCCACTAGCAGTCTCTTATAACACACACACACACACACACAAAATACAGGCTTAGTTTAGAAATAATCTCCATCCATCATACCCCTGAACTTGTAACAATGTGCAATTACACACAATAGTGCCTGACTGGCCCATATGAAAGCAAAGTGCCTATTTAGTTGCGTGGAAATGTACACCCATCCATTAGATATCATTTAAAGTGTTCTTGGGCTTATGATCTATAATGCAAGCTCTATGATGTAGTGGGAGAAAATTCGAAAACTAATATTATGGTTGCACATGAGTCTGTTTGTGCCATAGTTATGTGAGCTAGAGACCTGTATTTCCTAACTTCCTGTTCCAGGGGTAGGGCAATAATAACCGACAAGCCGAATTTGGGGGTCTGTACCATTGTAAGTAAACATGTCGAGGGGTGGGCTACTTTTTCATGGTTCATAGAGTCCAGCCCTTCCCTCACACAATTAACTTTTGTGGTGTAATGGGATGATTGATAAGCTGGAAGTGTGTGCTTTAAGGAGATATTAATCATTCCCTCTGGTAATTTTAATCATGTGTTCCATCATCCCCAGATGCTGAGGATCACCTTCCTGGCAAACAAAGGGCAGCAGCGTTGCTCACATAGTCATTTTGTTCTAGTTTAACTTTATTTTGCACCGGTTTGTTCCTCCCATCTGTTCGCACTAGGCACTGCGGCCCACATTGCACGTCTGCAAGCTGGGAAACCAGTGTGTGGGAGTGAACTTGAGTGTGAGTGTGTGTAAACTTTTGGGAAAAAAAGAAGCTGTGTTTGAAATGGCTAGAGACTTCTGGGTTTGTGACTATCTGCTGTGCTGACACCAACCCCCACTAGACATGCTCACGTACACACAAAACACAAACAAAATGATGTTACCACATGGTGTGGGCAATATGTCTGTGAAAAAAAACAGTTTGGCACTTGAACTGATCTATTATTAGAAGAGGAGAGTTGTACTGCAGGTTAGAGTTGGATGGAAAACAGTATCACTACAAAGATTGCATCCCCTAACTTCACTTTAAAAGATTGGAAGAGACACAATCTAATGTTTACTGCTTCATGCTCAACTGACTTTATTGTGCATTGTGTTAAATTATCACCTGGGGCCATGTTAATTCTGGCTTTCTATTTTACATCATAGTATTCCACCTTTTGGTGCTTGCTTTTAGATGGTCAGTTATGATATTAATAGTAGACCCGGTAGGCCACAATTTACACGTTCAGTGCTTAAATTGGAAACCACAGATGCCAAATGCAAACAATTTCCCTGAATCTGATGTTCTAGTAAATGAACATGAAGACTGCACAGCAAAACCATTTGGCAGCTAGAGAAAAACATGGAGTTAATTATGCTAATACTGAAGATGAGTTGGAGAACCATGCTGTTGCTGTAAACTGAGATGAGTTTAATTTAATTGACATTCCATATACAGACAACAGTAATTACAACCAAATCAAATTAATGAGAAACATGTCTAGTTTTGACGTTATAAAAAAAATCATAACTACAACCAATTACTTCAGTTACTTCAGAGACTTGCCACACAGGCTTATTAGCCTTCAGATAAAAGAAATCCATATACTTCCCAAACTTTGGGCTGACAGGTATCAAGCAGGTCTAAAAAAAGCATATGACAAATGTTTCATCACTTCAGCTGAAGCTATATTTTGAAGGTTGCTGGGGGAGAAGACGTCTGTAAATTTGAACAGATTAGAATGAGTAGCATGTAACAGTGATAAGGCTGTCCCCGGAGGGAGTGATAGGACGTCCCGTAAGAGCACAAGGGTTATGCTGCCTCTTAAAGCTATTAACTGGCCAAAAAAGGCTTTTTAATTTTACACTGATCCATCGTCATATGTTATCAGTATTGCTTTGCATAGTACAAAAAGGTTATAGAGGTTTTCTGGGGCTATTCCTCCTCACTTATTATCTAATAATGATGAATGAACATGCTTACGAGTGACAGCTGTTTGGATGCTTTGTTTTGCTGCAAGGCATCAATTTGTAACTTTCCTCGAGTCCAGTTAACTTTGACTTTGGTGTAAGCAGAAAACTATGTAAGGTTGTTTCATTTAAATATATAGAGATGGACATGCTACAACAATATTAAACGGACAAAAATATTTTTCGAATAGTGTATAATAAATAACATCCACATGTAAGCAAAAAATGTGTATACCTTAGTAAAATATTTAAATATTTACAAGCAATAGGAAAGCATAGTATGCTCACCTTACAGGAATATTTTAATAGCACACCATCTTTTTGCATAATTGGTAAAAAAATGAAACAACAACAACACACACACACACACACACAAACACCAACCAGAAATAATGAGACTCTAATTAGATCGGCTTGAACCCTCCATGCTCATGTTTGCTTTGACAGCCCAGGTACCTTCTTTCAGCAAGAAGAGCAGAAGAATTGCTATAATAACAACGCCCCTATAATATACCCTTGAGGAACCTCAGACAAAAGACAGCTAAAAGAAATCACTTTATCTTTCAAACACACATGAATCTTTGTCATGTTTCATGTCCATGGGCAATAACGGCCCAATGAGTTTGAGGCTGCCATCATAATCAATAGCAATGATTTATAGGAGGTCAAGAGGAACGTAATGAAGGGGTCACATTAGCTCATGCTGAGTCTTGCCTTTGACTCTTTCAGGTGTGTGCATTTGAGGAAAAGGACCACACAGAACAAAGCTAGTTTATCACCAACATCAAAATAATGGCAATTGCTTCTATTTGATCATTCACTAAGAAAAAAAGAGTGTTATTATTCTTAGACTTGCATCCCTCTTTCAAAACGTGAATGCTGCCAATGTCTCTGGGGATTATATATTTCTGCAGAAACACACCTTTGGTAAAGGTTGGCTAAACAGAACCCAATAAGGCAACATACCTGTCCTCATGAAATGTGGCCGGTTCTCCCTTGGCCTATGTGCTTCAGTACATGGCTAAAAGACAATTAATCCTAATTGTCAAAGCCCATATGATCATTTCTCATTCTGACAGGCCACTTTTCCCTGTAGAGTTTCCTGGAGAAGGTTTGAAGTTATGATACACAGGCCACAGATGAACCCCTCACAGAAGTTGGCCTACCAGATCAATAATAGATAAAAAGAACGTTTTAATAAATGTAAATCTTCAAAGTAATGCCACACTGTTTAGTTTCAGACATGATGGAACCTTTTATATATCGGAAGGGTATTAGAGCATACTTGGAATAGCTAAGTTTATTTATGACTTTTGATTTTTCAATTAAACCATTTTATTGTATAAATCAACACCATAGTTTGTAGCATTTGTAAGGATTTACATTAATCAAATTTTAAAAAGTATAAACAACATTAAAATCATACATACCCCATGACAAAATCTGGTTTTGTTATATATATATTCACCCCCATCCCTTTAACCTCTGCAGCAATGATGGCACTCCTATGTCTATTTTCAAAAGGCAACCTCTAAATATGATGCTGAGCATGTGCACTCAACTTTTTTGGTCGGCTAATGAGTAAAACCTGAGTTAAACCGCTGTATGGTCTTGGCCACCGTGTTACAACTCATGTTCTGGGTGTTGGCAATCTTTTTATAGCCTAGGCCATCTTTATGTAAAACAACAATTATTTTTTTTCAAAATCTCAGTGAGTTCTTTGACACGAGGTGCCATGTTCAACTTCCAGTGGCCAGTATGAGAGAGTGTGAGAGCAATAACACCAAATGTAACACACCTGCTCCCCGTTCACACCTTGTAATGCTAACGAGTAACATGATACCGGGGAGGGAAAATGGCTAATTAGGCACAATTTGGCCATTTTCACTTAGGAGTGTATTCACTTTTGTTGCCAGTAGTTTAGACATTAATGGCTGTGTGTTGAGCTATTTTGAGCTTACAGCAAATTTACACTGTTATTACTGTCTACTTTACATTGTATCAAAGAGGCATATCTTCAATGTTGTCCCTTGAACAGGTACATCATGAGTCACATCAAAAACGTAAAGCAAAGGTTCACATAAATGCAAATAAATAAAGGCAGTCTGTCTTACATTTATTTAGTCTATTTTATTGTAGACCGTATTCAAGACTGCTCATATTTACCTATTTAAAACAAACAAACAGAAAGCTATAATCAAGAAATGCTTTTAAGCAATGATGGGAAGAGCATTTCCAGTTTCTGAACAACTGTATAAGTAAAGTATTTAAATTAAAAGCACTGTTCCTGAAAGAAATGCTGTAGAGGGTTGCATATTTCTCCCTCTACAGTGCATAATATTATTAAATGATTTAAGGAATCCGGAAGGACTTTCAGTGTATAAATGGTGCAAAGTTAAATTGAGCACCTGTGTTATCTGATCACTGACAAGAATAAACATAAATTGCTGTCATGTATCAGCAATTTACTATATAAAACCACATTGGCAAGGGATTACTTTGGCAAACCTTTATCAAGCACTATTATACATTTAGTTACATTCAAAATATAAAAACAAAAAAAGCCTTATGTTAACCATGGTCAGAAGCATTTTTTTCTCTGGCTGGCAGGCTTCTGGGATAGACCACAGTGGAAACATGAATTGTGGTTGTATAAATTAGTTTTCTAGATCTTTTTGTTGAAGAAATTAAAACTGTGTTATATAGTCCTGACCTGCCCCCAGTAGGGAATGTGTCGAGACTTTTGAAACAAAAATGCAACAACAACAACCCCAGACTGTTGTACACCCTAAGAAATGTTTGCTCAAAGAATGGATCAAAATAACACCTGAAACATTTACTGCTTGGTATCCTCAGTGCTAAAACATCTTTTCAGCATTTGGAAAAGTAATGGCATTTTTTTTACCTGAAATGCAGGAATAGCTGTATATTGACAAATAAAATGACTCTGACTAACAATACATGAAATAGCTCAGTAATTTAGGGTTGTGGTTACATTTATACTGAATTAATATAATCATGTATTTATATATTTTAAATTCGAAAATTTCCAAGCTTAATTGTGCCTATGAAATTTTACACTGTATCACATGTTAGCAGGGGATTGGCATGCTCCTTGTAGACTAAGTTGTTACAAATGAGCAGATGCTGTGACTTTTAAGAAGGAGGGGGTGTTATCATAGTGAAGCAATTATGTGCAGAGAGAATTAGGCACAGCACTGTATGTAGTGTGCACTCACTGGCTCTCTGCATCTCTCTCAGCAACCCACACTACAAGCTCATTAAGGCCTGTTTACACATTCGCTCTTATTTACATAGGAAAAATTCATGCACCGGCACCTGGAAGTGCAGTAATTCATTCTGCCACAATGGCCCGTGGCCCCCATGCCTTGTCCCCCATTTTCTTTAAAAAGGGATGAACATTGGACACCTTTGCAAGCAAGCAGCTCTCTGTCTCTCGCTCTTTTTTCTGGAGTGGTATAGCAGGGCCTAGCATATTAATCATCCTCACAGCCACTAATGCTAACAATCAGTCAACAAGCTTGGCCAGGCTCTCCATCTCTCATGACAGCATCAGTATGTCCTGAGGCCTGCTGATTTTTGCTGCCACTAAAATAATAAAAGAAATTCAGTATTCTTAGTGCACTTTCATAGAATATAAGTTTATGAAAGTTTTGCTTATTCCTACTGAGAGAACACTGAGGTGTGAAACTTCTAATTGAGGAACAACACGTGAAATACAAATATTCTACCATTATCTTTGAACAATACATTCCTAGATCAAAACAGCTGGTGGATCACAGAGGGAGATTGGCTCATGCTGAGATATTCCTGGACTGTCATAAAGACTTGTCATATGAGGTAAAGTTGGCATGTTTGCACTCAGAGTGGAAGAATACAGCCCTTTCCTGACAGCTCCAAGCTGACAACTGTAACAGTGACACAAATCATTTCAAATAAGTCCTGAGTTTTTTTTTATTTTAGAAACAGAGAGGGAGGGAAGGAGATATATGAGGGCTGAGAACAAATGGGCATAGTCAAGGAAGGTGGCATTTTGTGAACAGTATTGGATGGATGCATGTATGTGTGTCTTCTTGTTGCAGCATTCTTTCTCCTTCCCTTTTTCTCTCTCCCTTACGTAAATTTGGGTGCTAATTATTGGACTTCACATAGCGTAAAATGCACAGCTGTGGTGACTGTCAGAGCTCCATGGGCTGTTAGGTTTCTGTGCATTTTGACAGTGGGTGGGTTTCTCTCTCCTTGTGTGTGTCTGTGTGAAAATGAGAGAGGAGGAAGCATCAACATTTCGCTGCTATGCCTACTGCGGACTTGTCTCTCTTCATTTGTTCACCTTTCAAAGTCATGTAAATGAGCGGATGGCACAGGAAGCAGCAAGCAGGCATGAAAAGACTTTACTCTTGGAAAAACCCTGATAACAGTGATATAGTTGGGGTTTTATCTCAGGTTGCAGAGAATATCTGGTTATTGTAAAAATGACACCCATGGTGATGTCCCATTAAAAAAAAGGAAGTAACAGTGAGTAGCGTCAATCTCAGTACAGAACTTTAAGCTGTGAACTAAAACTACTAGCAACAGACGCAAAGTGAAATATAAGCTTATGATCATACATCACAGAGTGCAGTTATAGAACTTACAGGCAGATTGCTGTCTCTTGGGCATAAACTTCACAGAGCAGCTTGGTGTCAATTTTGATTACTTTATTTGCTTTAAGGAGCTCCAGATGTTCTGATTTGTGACTGGGGCTGCTCACTAGGGGATCAGGAACGAAAAAAAACAAGTCCAAATGTTTGCTTTTGGAGCTAGTGACAATCCTACCTACTAGTTTTTTTCACTATACTTTTAACATCACTACAGACTAAGCACCTTTCAAATGGACATAAGGTGCTGTAGCGCTTTATTAATTTAATTTTCAGCTTAAATGTTACCCTAACAATTTGTTGGCCAGGTGCAGCTTATCTACATACATCCTATATATAAGAAAGTAAAAACCTGTATATGTTTACTTTCCAAATGTAAGTAATTAATTAAAGTAATTAATACCATTAATTTCTAATATCTAAATGATTACAAAGTATTCAGAATAATTAAAAGAAAAAAACGTTACCACTAGACTGTAATTCCTTCTTATGCAAGATCAATACAGAGCTACAATACAGTGTTTGCAATTAATTTGTGAAGTAATGTGAAGTAATGTAAGTAATTAATTTTAAAGTGAAGTAATGAAAGTAATGTAATTAATTAAAGTAATTAATACCATTAATTTCCAATAACTTAATGATTACAAAGTATTCAGAATAATTAAAAAGAAAAAAGGTTTACCACTAGACTGTAATTCCTTCTTATGCAAGATCAATACAGAGCAACAATACAGTGTTTGCAATTAATTTGTGAAGGTCTGAACAAAAAGAATATGTGCAGTTGAATGTCTATTAATTAGGGATTTTCTTTCATTTTCACACTTGCAGAGTCAAAATACACATACACTGACAAGGTAGAGATGCTTATTACACAGAGGTTAGCCTTAGGTAAGCCTAGTTATAAGCTTTGTACCCCTAAGAGCACCTGAAAAGCTCTTTGACCATGAAATGGCTTTAGCAAGTATTTTCAGCTGGTGGTCACACAGAATAGCTGCATTGTTTATGCTTAGGCATGAGTGAGACTCATGGTGAGACTCATGGGAACTGTGACAGTGTGATCAGGATCGTGGTACAGTGGAAGGAGCTGACAGGTAATACTTTTGTTACGTTCTAACTATTAGCTCACTATCAATTTGAAGACACAGTAGGTCAACTTCATGAAAAACTTGCCCTATGCATGTACAAAACTCGAGTTGTGAAAATCATTTATGACTATTTATTAATTTACAAGTTATTATAAAACTATAATAGTTATGACCAATGTAATTAATTAACTATTAACTGTACAAACAAATGTATTGTATACAGTCGATTCCAGTTAATAGGACCACCAGTTAATGGGACCAGCCGCTTATTCGGACCAAATCCTAAAGTACCTAAACAAATCTTATTATACACGTGTAATGTTATTTGCTTATTTGGACCAAATTTCTGCTTAATCGGAAGAACTGCTTAAACTCTTGTGGGCATGGAGTTTGCCATGCTGGCAGCACTCCTACATCTGCTTTCAAAAGACAACATCTGTATATGATGCTGAACATGTGCACTCAACTTCTTTGGTTGACCATGTCTGTTGGGAGTGAAACCTGTCCTGTTAAACAATTGTCTGGTTTTAGCCACCGTGCTGCAGTTTACTTTTAGGCTTCTTATAGCCTACGCCATCTTTACGTAGAACAACAATTTTTGTTGATGTTAATTACAAACAGTTAAATGTGATTACTGTATTTAGTCTGTACTATAAGTACTATATTAAATGGCTAAGTGTTGTTATGACAAGTTACCATAGCATCAGTGCAAACTACTGTAGCTTGCAGCTATTCTAAATGGATGCATCATCAATATCTGTGCTTACCGAAATTAAAGATAAAATTATTATATTTCTGTGTGATATGATTTTGACTGTGATCATATTAATGGTTTATGTAGATGTCTCGCCACATAATACATTTTATATTGTTGTATAATAGCCAAATACTTACACACACACAAACAAATTTAACTAAAACAGCAAATATTCCCCATATTTTACCACAAATTTCAGAGTGTACAACCCCTAGAAAGTGAATATATGATGTAACATTTAAATGTTCTTTTACCGGTGAAGTGTTTTGCATTTGAGATGTTGTGTTAATAATTAATGAATGAGCCAAACCTTTCGAATTTGTTCAAATAGCTGAAAAAAAACAATCTGTGATATATGAATGTTATGAATTGAACATAATTGTAATATTTCCAAATGCATTTTCTGCCATATGGATGATGGGACTGTATTGGTACAGGCGTTAGGGTACTGGACTATTGATCAGAAAGTCTTTAGCAGAAGTTCCAGTGTTCAAATCTCAGAACCCATTAATGGACCTTTGACCAAGGCAAACCTTGTAAGAATGAATCAGTTGTCAGTTCCTATAGATAAGGGGGGCTCTGAGAAATGCTTTAGAACAAATTTTAGAATGTATTAGTAGTTGGTGTGCACCTCCTTCTACTGTAATGATGGAGTGGCATGGCGTGTCCATGACGGTGGCATGGACTTCGCACCTTTGTGCAAAAGTTTTATATCATCATGATTTTACAGTATTTTAAATAGGCTCTTGTGTTGCCACTGAATTCCTTACTATCTCTGACTTAAAGTGTCCCCATAAATGCTTGATGAGGATTAGGCCAGGTAAGCAAAGGAAAGTCCATGGCATAGTTTTAGATGTTAACCTTTATGGTTAAAATACAGCACAAATATAAATACTGATAGCTTGACCTGTTTGTCCTTATTAGGCTAAATTACATTTACAAACAGGTGCATTGAACTGGCAACCACTGTGTTTAGCATCTGACCAAAGCTCATCTTTCCCTGTAGTGATATTGTCTAGAACAAATTAATTGTAAGCTCCACAAAACCCATACTCATTTTTAAAGGATTATTTATTCATCACTGGTATACAAACCACCAAAGTAACTGTATTTTTTGGTCATTATAATGTTTACTAACATAATATGAATGCACAGAATTGTGGAAATTGTACAGCCACTGCAAATTTGTAAGCATATGCTGTATCATTAAACCAGATTGTATTAAGGCAAAATAAATTAATATAGCTATATCATGAATGCAATTTGCTAATAAATACAGTTGATATGTATAGATGAAATGTTGATGTTGAATGCCCTGTGTTCATGACACTTCACTGTGGCAATTACCTTTCAAAATCTAGCCATTTGAAATGTCTTACACAATGCCCTCGTTCTTTAAGGGTCTCATCTTCCTATCCTCCAGCTAAATGCTGCAAAGGTCGAAATGGAGTTGCTCATCCCTTCAGGAGGCACAAGCCACAAGAGGCCAAAGGTGGGCAAAAAGAATATGTGGTTGATAACCATCATACCCTATTTCATGTGACAGTACAGAGTTATCACAAATGCTCAATTTACAGGTGTCTCCAACTAAAGGTCATCACATTGACTGTCAGTGAGACATGACTAGACAACTGGATGTCCTTTAACCACTGACCTCAAGCTTCTTAGAATAATGGTTGCATGTTGGCTGCTGGCAATTCAACATTGTATTATATTGCACCCCAAATTATAGGGGGAGAAATGTTAAACTTGATCCAAACTGACTTCTGTAAATAGAACGTAGATCAGTCGAATTTTAAGATATGAAGCGTTACATAAATGCTTTGTGTGGTAGACCAGTATGATGAAATACGCTGCTAAAAAAATCAAGATCAGTTTAATTATTTATATTGTGTCAACACAGGTATTTACTAAAATGTTTTAGCGCTAATAAATTATGTTTGTTTAATAGTTACTAAACCAAAAAGTGCATAATAGATATGTTGTGTAAAGAACATTGCAATTCTGATATAAAATACTACCGAAGCACATAAATGCATTATTAATGTCTCAAATGGAAGAAAGTCTAAAACCACCTCGGGGCACAGCATCTTTTTAATCAGGTAATTTCAATGTCTTTAGAAGTTACTAATCATGACAATTTTTAACCATGGAAAATACCAGGCCTCTGAGAAAATACCAGTTTGACATTGATTATAAATAAAATAAATCAAATGAAACAGTTTAGCACATTTGTTTTTGATTCAGGTATTTTCTATTACATCATTTCACAAGGGCAGTGTTTCCCTGTCTTATGAAATTTAATGGAACAAAATGGTACAAACCAGACCATGGAATTATGCTTCCATAATGAGGGAGGAGCTATGCCTACACATTTTGATATTGCAACTAGCACTTCTTGAAGAACATAGGCATTTCCAGAGTCCAGGGAGTCCAGAGACTAGCCAAGTCCAGAGACAAGCCAAGAGCTGGTGATGTGAGATTGACTTATTGAATGTGAAAACAGGCACAATGAAAAACCCACTGAGGGATGAGCAGCTACTGATGGCTGACAAAATGCTTGTCTCAAATACACCTTCTGACAAGAATAATACATGGTCAACAAATACCCATTGTCTGCAATGCCCTTCCTGTCTCTCTTCCTGAAGGCAGACAACCTAGCTACGCTATCCTGACTAGTGTGGTACTGTGACATCTGACAATGTAAATCTAAGAGTGACTGTTGGGTGTCACTTTAATAAACACGCTTGGTCACACCGAGACAATGTGGGAAAAGAGCACTTGAAGTCATGCGGCACATTCCCAAAAGCACTTCATAAAAGTCAGTTCCTATTACGAGTTTTAGATGACAAATCTAAAGATGTTGATGAAGTTAACTTTTCAGACAACACAGGAAACAAGGTGAGAAAAAAAGCTGCGGCAGTCAAACACTTTCCTTTGTGAATGGTATTATGTAAACCACTGCCAATGGACTTCAGGGTATCTGCTTTCCTGGCTAACTGATTCCCCTGAAGAACTGCTGTCAACTGTCTCAGATACACCCTATTAACTCTGTTTGTCCCCAAACAGCAGAGGAGTGAGTGGAAGTGCATCAGGACATTTCTCTGTGCTACAGAGGCTGAGTGTGATTCTCAACCATGGCTGTAATTTAGTGGCTCACAGCCATATGAGTTTAGCCTTTGATCCATGTGAGTGGGTGAAATAATTCATTCTTCATGCATGGCCATTACCTTTGTGCACTCTCAGGGCCTGGGTCTCCACACCTTGAGACTAACTGGGCTCCATTTATACTCAATGGAGCCAGAAGGTATTGACTTACTAAAAAAACATATGAAGGTCTATCTAATAATTAGATGTATACTACTGTACAGTTATTGCCTTTTATGAATTACACTCTCTCGTAACAACTGTCAAATTCGCTCTTGGTTCTGGACATGGACTTATCAGTTTAATTTACAGCAATAATCAAACTGTAGCATACTTTTCTTACAAAGGACTTGGGAGCAGAATAGCAACCAAACACAGACATGCACAGCACAATTCTTTTCATATCTCCCAACAGTGAGGTGGTTATTTTTTTCCCTGAAAAGCAGGAGGTCAGTATGGATCTCCATATCAAAGCCTTATGAATTAAGCTATTTCTCCTAGACTCTCATTTCAGTGGTCTCAAAGAAAAGTAGCCTGCAGTGATATACTATTGTTGTGCTTGCACCCAGGATTCTTTTAAAGCAGGAGTAACAGTGCAACAGAAAGAAGCAGCAGCATTCTAGTCAAGCAAAGAATGAGATCACTGGGCTTTTCCACTGAGGTCAATGGGAAGCCAAAGAACATTGCATTTAGAATTCATTCCCTTTGCACAACCATGCAGGCACACAAGTCACAGAACTGTCCACAAATCTAGCATGCCTTTCTGAAAATTGAAGCAAGGCCTTAAATGAATAATAATACAGAAGAATAATGAATGCACATATCTTGTGTGAAGACTAGAACATGTGTGCATTTGTATATGTTTATGTGCCATGATAATATTACATTGTGGGAACCAAATGTCTAAAGAGAATGATCTGAGATTTAAGTCATTGTAAGAACTTGCCTTAAATATAATATTATGGCAAAGGAAAGTCCTCAACTATATATATGTATATAACTAATATATATATATATATATATGTGTGTGTGTGTGTGTGTGTGTGTGTGTGTGTGTGTGTGTGTGTGTGTGCGTGCGTTGCGTGTGTTTGTGTTTTATTTATGTGAGCGCTGACATTTTTAAGCTTTAATGAAATACAGTCATATAGGAAAGTTCCCAAAATAATAGACAGTCATGTGTTTGTGTGTGTGTGTGTGTGTGTGTGTGTGTGTGTGCGCGTGTGCGTCTGTGTTGGAAGGTAGTCTAAGTCATGCAGGGAAAGGGCCAAAATCACAGAGGGAATAATCCTATGTGTCAACATAACAACTGTTAGCTCCCAAGCCCAACAATGCAGCTAAATTTACAGTGAAGAGCAGCCTTGTGGGGTATCCTTTGATTTACCCACCAACGTTGCATGGGGCTGAATGTGAAATACATGCCTTTAAACAATGTCCTGCAGTGGACTGCAAGGCTTCAACAGTTTATTTAGCATGACACTTACAAATAATGTCATATGGTCAATCAGTATTCTCCTTAAGTATAAAAGTATACTTTTAGTCCTTTGGCATTGTACTCACAATAAAGGCATCAATTGAAATGATCAATGATCAATAACTGAAGGATATTGAACATACACATTTATTTTGCTGTGTTCTGCTAATCCGTCTTAAAAAATCTAGTCAGGAATTTGAATCAATATTGTTTTTTTTGGTTTTTTTGGGGCTGGCTTCATAGTAAACTACCGTATAAATCAGGTCTATGATCTATGTTTACTCTAATGAGTTACTCATGTGACATTAATGAACTTCTAAATGTTACATTTTATATCTGAATTTAATGTAATGAGGTTGTTCTCTTTACCATTGTAATGGTACTACTTGTATAATATCTTTTATTATAAATCAGCTCAATCAGCTCATCATTTTAAACATATAATCGGCATAATTTAAATGAATTTAACAGTCATGAACTTTCCTCTACAGCACATAACCTCCTTTAAGCATTTATGGGCCATTTGAAGACAGAGAAAAGCAGGCACTCTGTAGTGTCATTATATACACAAAATACTAAATAAGCTCAGCTGAAATCATAGCATTTATGTTTAAAGTACAATGAAAGCATACGACACGATACTACACGATATGCTGTATATTAAAGATCCAAAAAGGAACAAATTAAATTAGCATCGAATGATGTAAGTAGTGACAGACAAATGATTGTTTTCTTGTTTTCTTAACATTTATTATAATTGCTGTGTTATATATATATATATATATATATATATATATATATATATACAGATCAATTTGCTAAGAAGCAGGAGGAGAAATATGCTTCATTCCACTGTTCTGACTTCAACTGGTGCCTCTTATTCCCCCTATCACAACTTGCCCTATGGAAATAAGGGTGGTTTTGACTGGGCAGAACCTAGAAGGAAAGGTTAACATCCTCTGAACCTTCCACTTTCTACTACCTCTGAGCCTAATCGAAAAGCAGCACTGATCTGATTTGTGCAGACAGTTCTTTTGAAATGTTCTTTAATTTTGGGCTACTCTAGCATGGAAGAAGGAAACAGGGGAAAAAAAGCTGGTGATGCAGCCATGCTCTGTGTGAATGGCAAGCACTTTTTTGTATGGCCTCAGGGAATCATGTTTGATTATTGTAGGTGATCACAACATAATTACTTCTTACTAATGAAACATACTTATCCAGGCAAGAAAAAAACAGTAATCCATTTGTATGTTTCATACTTGTTACAACTAGAGTATTTACTATATTGCAATGTCAGCTATAGTGTGCATAATGTATAGATAACAGCTGTGCATTGCTCGCATTTCTTTATATATTGTATAGCACTTATTCCATCACAATAAAGCCATAAGTGTTAGAAATCTACATATAACCTACTCTTAATACTTTCAAATGTATCATCTTCCATGTGGTCTTGTAATGCGCATTGAGTGCAATTGATGATCCGATCAAAGCAGGCACTGCCTCCAAGGAGTGGGAGCCAGTGCTAACCTGAAAACCAGCTGGGATCAGAGGTTAGCAAAGGGGAAGTAAAGATCCAAGTCCCATCCTATTGTGTGACATCTTGCCTTGGTCGACACACCCCAGAGGCTTAGTGTCAGTGTTAACACTTCAAACACTCGATATCTTCACTAGACACAAAGGACACTTCTGCTCGCCGTCATCACTACTTCTGCTGGGAAAAGAGATATGGATCCCTTCCAAAGGTCACTGGCAGTTGAAGTTGCCTTGATTAAGTCCTGGGTTGTGCTCCAACAAAGCTGTACTTTGCCATGCAAATCATGGTCCCTTCCATAACCGAACTGTGCTTAAATTCAATCATGCTACTCTTTTTCATGATTTCAGTGCATTAAGTAAGGCATCAGAAAATGTTTATTTAAAAAGTAAGATCTGGTCTAGAAGTAAGGTCTATGAGAGGTTTCTGTGCTATTTTTCCCCACAATTTATACAGTACCTGCCATATCATATCTACAGTACATCTGCCATACACACACCACACACACACACACACACACACACACACACACATATATATATATATATATAT
>JAVSBV010000103.1:4919909-4945332 GCA_033117975.1 Parotocinclus spilosoma
ACATCTGCCATACACACACCATACACACACACACACACACACACACACACACATATATATATATATATATATATATATAAATAATGTTAAGGAGTGTAAATATAAATATTTTTGGAAGCAGTATATATACATATAATATTTTACCGACTGAAATAAGACTAATGTAATTACTAACCATAAAAAATAAATTATGTAGTTAAAAATTATATTACTGCATAATTTTACTTCAGACTGCCTTAGAGCCAGGTTAGACGACACAGGTCTGAATCTGAGGGAGGGGAGGGGTATGTCAAATGGTTCTTCCCAATTCTTAGCCTGTGATGGACTGGAGTCCTGTCAAGGGTGTGTTTAGGCAGATAGGCGAACCAGCCCGTGCAGTCTTTACCAGGAAAAGTTGGGTTAAAAAGTGAACAAAGGCTTCCCTCAAAACCCTGGCTGCCCTCTGAGGTGAGGGGCAGCTAAACAATTTTTAAGGTTCATTATTTTCAGTTCTATCAGCAAGGGCTGCTTGCATTGGGGGCAATCTTAAAATGCCCCCAAACTGCAAGGTTGCCCATGCTCTTAAAGAAATTTATAATCTCATCCCTTCACTCCATCAACAGACAAAAAGAGGCAATATCATCAAAAGAGTTGTTAATAAATATATAATCATGTGGTCAAGGAGTGTGTTTTCTCTCTGTGTGAGCTCCTATGAATGCCGCACAGAGTAGACTGCGCTGCAGGCAATCTTTTGATGGAAGGTCTCATTTTCAGCCTCCTGCCGTGCAATATTCAAGCCAGCCTAAAATAATACAGGACTCATTTTGGGACCTAGGACCTCTCGAATATGCTGACAAAAACTGGCGGCGGGAGCATCAAATAAAAAACATCTTTTTGCAGAAAGAACTTGAGTGGCAACCAAAAACCCAGAACGTAAATATCCTGAGCCTGGACTTTGAGATGTCACATATCATCACAAGCTAAGTTATTACATTATTACTTGATTCACAAATCCTCAAACAGCAGTACAGCACTTGCTAAATACTAAGTTGTGTGTTTTCATTTGGCTTAGCATATTAGTAAAGGCCTACTGAGTGCCAAAATAGGGAAATTATTTGTATGTCTAAACATGTCCCATTTGGCTATTGAGATTGGATCATTTTGAGAAAACCAGCTGTTGAGCTTTAGTGACTAGCCAGTTGGTATAGTTATGGCCATGGATCACAGCCAATATTAGATCATAATTTATTCATTAAAGTAATGCATAACACTGAACGTGTTCTCTAATGTAAACTGAGCAAATACAGCTATCATGTCTATGAGTTCACAAAAGGAATACAGGGTAACTTCTACTTAACTAAAGGCTTCTCACACATTGGCTAATGTTAATGTCCATGAGTCCACCATCAGGGGCACATTAATCTATGTTGTGCATGACAGGGCTGCAAGGTGAGAATCAGTGCTCTGTATGTAAGTTCTAGCACCACTGTATATCATTTAACAGCACACAAAGAGACACGGACATGTGGTTGTCGGTCAAAGATAGTACTATTTCAGCATGTTAAAGAAGATCTGTTAAAATTGCTTTTAATGCTCAAGGATACCTTCATGTATATGTATGAAAATAAACAGTATAACTTTCCTTACTCACCATGACCTGAAATGAATTAGAGGACATTTCTTGGATGTGATTAGTAGAGCAAGAAGACAGGTCATTAAGCATATGGCTGGGGAGCATTAGATCATCACAATCTCTACACATACTCTGTAGTTAGGTGTCACAAACAGAGAAGGCATTGAGTGAACATGTTGAAACAGGTTTCTCCCAAGAGCTGGAGGTCTCTCTCTCTCAAGCTCCTCTCTCATTCTCTCTCTCTGTACCAGAACATCCCGCTGTACACAATTACACCCACAGCAAGTTCTTGGCTTGACCCCCCACCTTGCCATGAGGGCTGCTAGCAGTGAGAGTTCAGTGGGCGTGATCATATGACCTGTTATTAATTAATCCATCAGAACTAATCATGGTAAACCTTATTTTTAAACAGGTCAAAACACACACTGGTCTTAGCTCTTCTGCAGCCGAGGTTCACAATTTTGTGAAGGGATGAGATTAAAGCTGTAGGGTAAATGTTTTTGCCTACAAATACATGTACCGTAACTACATTACACTACACTTCGGTCATAAGGCCGGTGCAGAACATGACTACTCTAATTATAGACTAATCTAAATAAATATGGGCTATTTAATTTTGGAAGATTTCATTTTGAAGTATTCTCTTATATTTGTGAGCAGTATAAAGGCTCTCTCTGTCACATGCTCACTATCCATACCCATTTCATCCAGTTTAGGGTCGGGGCGGTTTGGAATTCGATCCCTTGGTTTCCAGGGTCTAACCGACAGCACAGAAAAGGTCCAGATCTCTGAGCAGGCTACCAGTCCATCACAGAGCACACATACACTCACCCAGTCACACTGGGACACTACCCACCAAATATTGCTGTAGGTCCTACCGGTGGTGCTAAGGCTCAAGACTGGTCAAGGCATGGACTCCACAAGACCTCTGAAGGTGTTGTCTGGTATCTGACACCACAATGATTGCAGCAAATCTGTCGAGTTCTAGAAGTGGTGAGTTGTTCTATGGATCAGATCTCTTGGAGGCTTGATTGGCTTGGGATCTTGGGAATTGTTGAATTACTGAAATTATTAAATATACATTATCGCTCACCACCTAAAAACAAGACTATTTTGTTTCAGGATACTATGATTCTCCTTAATCGCAATATAGACTAATCTTAATCAGAAAAAAACACCTTTGTGCAAAGCTGAAGTAAAGTTAAATTAAATATGTAAATTGACAAAATGACAATAATAGTTTAAAGTGAATCAATGTTCGGAGGCTGTCTCGCTTCAAAACGCTTTGCAAAAGTGCCGAGCAGAAAGAGAAGAGTGAGGGAAATCACCCACTTCGCGGCGCTATAGTCCACTAAATAGCAGTGAAGCCGACAAAACATTACCGTGCTGCTCTATTAAATATCTGTCTGTAAAACACACACTCCACGAAAAGACAACGTAAGAACTTTTGAAAAGTCTTAATTACAGGAAAACTGAAGAAATGATCTGTAAAAATCAAACAACGGGCCTCTGTTCCACGAACTGAGAAAAACATGTCTGACTGGTTTCCAAATCCCTTTAGGTAAAACTTTTAAAGTGAAATTAGCAGTTATACAAGTTAAATTAAACATAACAGATGGGGTTAAATTAGGTAATTAGAGAATAGCAAATTGTTTTAGACGATCACGATTATTCTGTGTGAAGCTTCATTTATTGTTTTAAATGTTAAATGTATATTGATTTTAAGTGTAAATAGTAGACGAAGTGTCTTTTCTATTTGACTCATTGCTCAGGGAGAACGTGCTCATTCTTATTGTAATACTGAGTTTCTAATATTCGTTACTAATTTACGTTTTAAAAATAGCACATCGTGGCACGTTTGTCTTTCTTTGTTTTACAATTGTTTTACTTATAATTGTACTATATATTGGACCTGATATTATTAAATAAAACATGATAAAACGTGCACAATAATTTATTATGTAACTTATTGCTGGGATATTGTATAGCTCTATGAGTGCTGAAGCCCACTAAAATCAATTCATTTTGAACACCGGAAGAACCACTTAATAGTAGGTAGACCACATTATTTATGTTAACCTGTAAATGTGGTTACATGCCTGCTACTTACTAACAAACTTTAAAAACAAGCATGCACTTTTCTGATACGGGTTACAATGTGTCAACTTGTACTATAAGATGAATCAATATGTTTATAAAAAATAATAATGATATACATGTCTAGTTTTTTACACAATAACAAATAAAGCCATCATTACCAAATGCTGAGCAGCAATCTTTTAGGCAGATGGAAGGTGCAATCTGAGGAGTGTATGAGGTTGCCTTCGAACTTTAGGTTTAGTATCAGGCACTAAACTCGTAGCTGTGTTTTTAAAAGTTGAATCAGGAAAGCAGATTGCTTGGTCAAACCAAACTCTCAAGACCATATTGCTACATCTCATTCACACCCCCTCCACAACCACCACCACAGCCGCCAGTCTTTGTCCATGGAGCTGCAGACAGCAGCTCTCTGGATACCAAATGGTCAAAAAATTGTTATCATTATGTTCATCTGGGGATAGGATGGGTGGCTTGCTTTGGATGCTGAAAGGACAGATTGTCCTCCTTTGTCCCCGGTGTCTTTGCTCTTGAGATGCCTAGAGCAGTCACTGTGCAGGAAAATGCATGTAGTGTTCAAAACACATGAAATATAATATACTGCTTACAAAAAGTAAGGGATAATTAAAAATGAAATATGCCCTATTGAAATATCCCCAAATTTTTGTGAGCAGTGTACGTGTTAATTAGTCTTAAGAAATCTTAAAATAAGTGTAACATAATGAATTATATTCTCTATACTTTCAGTAATATTATGGCATATCGGCATTGCGATTTTGAACCAGGATAGCCTACCATATAATGTCCTCTGTAATTAAAATATTTTAAATATATAACTAGTTTTCTTCTCTTCACTAACATCCCCATGCATTGACCAGTCTGTGCCATGAAAACGACTTGCCTATGCTTGGTAGATTAACACAGAGCCCTCTAATGGAGTAATTACATAGAGCCAAGCCTCTATTTTTCACCCGAGCACCACCATTACTCTCCAGTCCCCCCAGCCAGTCTATTGGAAGTCACTTACTCTCCTTACAATGAGTTATCATTGACTGCCATTTAGGTGTTCTGGAGCGATTTGTCTTACTGAGGCCACAGACTGGTCTCATTGCAATGAACAATCATTCTCTCGACAATATATCAAACATTCAAGGGGGAAAAGGAGCAAATATCCCACAAACACATAGCGATATGTTGCTAATAGATACTTTGAAGGAGGGAGACAAGAAAAAAATGAATGAAGATAAAAGCCAGGGACAGGGCTTGGATGAAGTGGAAGTGGTGCCATGAAGATAGCTCCCCTCGTGGGTACTCATGCCCTCTGTGTGAAGCATGGCATGCCCGGGTGATTGTGTATCAACCATGTTTGAATCCTACTGTGCATATCAACCTATTTTCTCTGACTCACAAATTCAGCTTATTATCACACCCTTGCATGGAAAAAGAAAATGCAGTTATTGTAAATAGGCTACGGAGTTTTATCAATATAATAAAAAATAAAGCCATATATATTAGATGCAGCAATAACTGCTTACACGTTTTTGTGAGTGCCATAATAGGGTGCACAAAGGCAAAATTTTGAATGCTTAAAATATACAGAAAATGTAGTAATTACATAATTCCTGAAATCTATCTCTTACCGTTCACTGTGTAAAAACTCTACACATAGTGAGTCTGACTGAACTAGCCACTCAATTCTGAAAGCAAAACACACACCATAGGATGTTTTGAGACCTTGACCATTTATTGGACCTGCCAATTTATTACGTCCTTGCCACAAAGCTTTCAACACAGTCTGTGAATCAGGCTGTTGAAATGTACAGTAAAGCAGTGCATTCTGGATATGGTAGTTAACCTTGAAAATGTCTGAGTTCTCAACACAGAAAGAAAGAGAGGCGGGTTTAAGCCCATCATTAAATCCCAGGTGCCAACATAATTGTCAAATTCTGCGGTTAAAGGTGATAGGTTTTTTTTTCCAGATAAAAAGCCCTATAGGCCTATCGGCTACAGAAAAAGAAAGTTATATGCTAAGCACTCTGTGTGCAATGTTCATCACAGAAATTAAGATATGGTAAGAGGTTAATAATGCTTAGTGAGCTTAAGTTGTGTTTTGTTGGATTCCTTATTTTCTCAGCCTAAACAATGACAAATAACCATTATTCCTTCTGCTACACCGATAATAGAAAAAAACTCAACATTTTTTACCAATTCAAGTGAGGCCATTAATCCTGTGTGAGTTTGCCGATAAGTATTTTCTGCCAAGTAATGACCATGTCACCTAAGAAAAGAAAAATATGTGAACAAATAAAACTAGACAGCCTTTATAAAAAAAAAAAATTGGCTGCATTTTCATGTTTCATTAGTACTGTTAGGGATTAACATTTCTGGTGTTTCAGAGTGTAGAGGCAGCTTTTGGAATCGGCAGTGTCAGAAATCCTAGGTTCATTCCCGGGTTGTGCTTGCAATGTGAAAGTTGAGTGACATGTTTATGGAAAAACCCCAGCCACTGGGGGTTGTATTGTACTTACTGGTTCCCAAATGGGGATGGCTGCTTTAGGTACGGCATCCAATCGTGCCAAATCTAATATGCTGTGATCTGTTTTATTATTATTTTTTACATTACAGTTAGGGATTACCTTTATAACTGCACCAGTTGTACATTACATGCGTATAAAATCATTTACAGTGTTGATAAATTGTACATTCTTGTATAATGTTGCATACCATATTTTGTATAGTACAAGTATGTGCCAGCCTATGTTTATTCTGTTTCCACTCTTCTTGCTGATACAAATTTATTAGTAACAAAAGGCTATCTTATCTTATTATACACTAATACTTGGCACCTTATAAACAAAAGACAAATGGTGCTATTACGTATTGGAAATCATTTGGTGACTGATTTCGAATACATTTTTAATATATTTGTTGCCAAATTTAAAGCACCTCTCTAGGCTATGGTAATTGCACTCTTCTATAAACCTCTTTAGAATTGTTGTTTTGTTTGGAAAACAGAGTTTGAGTGAAATTTGATGGGTAGTATGCAAATTAAGTATTGATTTTCAAACTAAATCCAGAAATTTGTTTGTAAATGATGCAAGATGATTTCATACATTTCACAATCACCTACTCAAACTGTTATCAATTAATACGAGTTGAAACACACAAGCCCTGCACATCTGGTCTATGTGGTTGACTAATATGTAAAATTGAAAACAGGTTTTGTGGCATTCCTTATGCAGCCGCCAAATAATGTAACATAACGTAACGTAACATACTCTTATAATTTCTAATAGGTTCTAATATGTGACAGTATTGTGAGATATACTTCTATAAGCAATCAATACACTTTAGTGGTACATTAACCAAATTAGTAACAGCTACATTGTATACTTATCTACTTGTACATAGGAATGCCATCTACATAATAACAAGCTTTACAACTGAGATGAGATAAGTCTTGGCTGTTCATTTATATGTGCCACTCAATAGATTTCACAGAACAAGCAAATAAACTGCTGGCAGATATGCAGTTCTTGAAGTTTGATATTTAGCATCATTGTGCCCTGTTAGATCAAAGACATTCAATAGCCTAATTTTGAAATCCTCCTCAAAGTCCATTCTTTTCAATCTTTATTTAGTTCATTAGCATTCTGACCCCCATGCCTCTGAGACTTTGAACCCTCAAAGTTTGCGAAAGCTGAATTGTTCTTTTTAAACACATCACCACTGGGCCAGATTAAAGAATATCACTAAGCATCTTAAGGTTTTAGTGCAGCATGGGCCAGAGCCATTTACTGCCATATAGTGTATTAGGAATGGATGAGAAAACACGCTGAAGGGACAGAGGAGAAGAAAAAGAAAATCCTTAACCCCATGCTAAGTTGAGGTTGATTGAAATAAGATATAATACAAGGACTGATCTTTCAGAAAATAAGTAAAGGTGAGAAAAGGAGTAATAGCTATATTTAGCTTCTTAAGGCTTCTTAAAGCTTCTTCTTTTTTAACCTCAGTGATGTTTGCTTATTATATATTATATACCATATACTTATGATATATGCAGCTGTCAAAATGTTATGAAATATATAAAATATCCAAAATAAATATGTAAAATAATGAAATATCCCCTAATTTTTGTGTGCATTTTTGCAGTGCAGTTTTAAATATATGGGATTGAGAGCAAGCAATTTTATTACATGACATGTATTATGTGTTGCATTTGATTTGTATTTTATTTTACAATATCTACCTTGTCTAACTCCTGGATTACTTTTGAAGACCAGATTGCAATAGTGTTCAAGACAATGCATTGTCTGTGAGGTCTAGTAACACTAAAATGCTCTGATAATTAAAATTGTGTTTTTCGCTACATTTTTTTCATTTCCTGGAATTTTTTTCATACAGTCATATTTGGTGAATACAAAGCGCATTTTAGCAAAAGTAAATCCCTTGTTGGACGAAGTGATAAGGTGTAAAGATGCACAGGACTGAATGTATGTGTTTGCACGAGAATGTGTGTTCTCCTGAGCGGCTCTCACACCCTCAATCCCCCCCTCCCTTTTCTTCAGTCTCATCAGCCCCCATGATTAAGATTTGGCACCTTGGACCACATTGTCTTCATTTGGAAATATTTCAGCTGCATTTGTGCCACTCGGAGGGGAGATCGAAAGAAAGGCAGAGAAGGGGAAAAACACACCCTGTTGTGTGAATCCTTGTTGGAGAAGGCCTTGAACCCTGCCATTCATACCATTCACTCCATCAGCTGAGTCTAATTGCCAGAGAGGACAGGATACCCCAGGCCCGATTGTTCCTTATCCTCTTTGGAGCCTTCTGAGGCATGAAAAGCGAAAGGCCTGCTTTTGATCTTTTTTCTTTCTCCCCCACACTCTCTCTGTCTATCTCTCCTGATTTGCTTTCTCCTTTCTATCAGTCCCTGCTATCCTTCCCCTCAGAGTGACACCCTCCTTTCACACTGCATGCCCTCTTCTTCATCCACGCAAAATAATTATCAAGCGCCGCTTCATGAAATAATGCCTGAGAGAGGAGGTCATGGCAGGGAAGGCCAGAGGTCTGAAGAAGACTGAACCCTTGATCCAAGGAGAAGCTCCAAACTCATCTTAGCAGCATACTCCTTAGCTCACAGCACCTTTATGTACCTTGACCCCAGTTATTCGTTTGCCTCTCTTAATGAGACCCTCTAGCATGGCAAATGTGGGCTGTAGCTAAGTCTGTAAGACATGGGGACCACACTCAAACAAGGGCACATCTGTGCCCGTCTTATTAGGGTACACTGAACATCACACTCTTCTCAAAGTTCCATCAAATCAGAGAGCATGTCCACTGACACCTACTTGTACTTTGGTGGACTGCACATTGCAGCAAAGCTGCAGCCTTTACGCAAGCAATTTTGTGAAGTATTTTAGGCAACCTGTTTGTATAACTAACTGCTTTTTGCAGATGTGGCACAAGCAGTTAAATGGTTAATAATAATAAGGAAAAACAACCATGGAATAAGATATGACAAAGGGCTTAAATTATATAACCAATTATATAACCATTGAACTACTGTAAATGTGAAGAACATGAAAATAGGTACTCCAGATCCAACTATCCTTAACAACGTTCAATCAACAACATTCATCCAAGCTGTTGAGAAGTGAAGTGGGAATTTTGTTCGGACAGTGTCTCAAATGCGTAAGTGGCCTGTTGGTTTTGTTTACTATTTCCAAAAGTGCCCCCTAAAGAAACCCCCTTTGCGGTTGTTAAGAGATTTGGAGTGCTGAAGGAGAGTAATCGAGTGCTTAAATGGGTTGTTTGTAGCTTTAACTTGTGCAGTGAAACCAGTGGCATGCAAAGTATTGTACATACTAAAACTACATTTTTTTTGCAAATTTTCATAAATTGTCAAGCAAATATTTTGCACGTTCACAAATAAAGCAAAATTAAATTTCTAAGCCAATTAATAACTTTTGTTTATATGTTTTTAGTTCATACAAAGTTACACATTTACTTAAATATTGAAATTCTTGAGAATTATATGCATAGGTTTTAAAGTCAGTGAAAGATAAATAAATAAACCCTGCACATGCATATATCATATATCATGCATATAAGAGGCAGCATTTTTATGCCACTTGGGGACACAATAAGATGTAATTTGTTTTTCCAAGGTGCAAGGATTAATAAGTTGCAACCAGTTATTTAAAGGGTACAAATTGTGTGTCTTTGTAAAGAGACTGTCATGCTAGTAGACTATGTCTACTTCAATATATGGGAAAATGCCCTGTGGACAGATTGAACCAATTTAAATGTCAGTGCTAGCTTTTTATCAAGTTTATAGAGAACAAAGTTAAGCCTATAAAGTTTACCATACCTACAAAAAACATGGTGGAGGATCTAGGGCTGCATCTGGGACTTTGGGACTTGATGGTGTTTCAGGAACAATGAAATTGTCAGAGCAGTTTAGATTAAAATGTCCTCACAAGTGTATGAAAACTATACTGCTCACAAAAATTAGGATATATTTGATTTTGAAATGAAAAAAATATTGAATTTTTGTGAGCAGTGTGTATTGAGTTGAACATAATGGGTCCTACAGCAGGATAATAGCTCAAAAATACACAAGAATGGTCAATAAGTAGGACACTGACTGCTTTAAACTGGCCAGCAATGAGACCTGATGTCAATCCAATTGAACATTTTTTTGAAAGAGCTGAAATCTGCTATTGGGAAAAGGAACACTGCAAACATTCAAGAGAACTGCAGTGGTAGGTTGGAAGAAACTACCGGCAGATAGGCAAAAGAAGCTCACAGATGGCTTCAGAAAATGTTTGGAGGCTGTCATTGTTTCCAAAGGCTGTGCCACAAAGCATCAGGGGAGGGTGTCTTTAATACTGTCCATGCCATATCTTATGTTTTTTGCCTTATTTCTTTTTTTTAAACTCACTGCTTGTATGTTGACAGGTCAAGCATTTAATTGAATTTTTTTGGACATGCTATTAAAATATTTGAATGACACCAAGTTAATACATATCCTCTTATGTCCAGAGATATTTTTATGCAAACAACCATGGGTATTTAAATGGTGAACTGTAGACAGAGAGGACAGTGGTTTGGTTGTTAACTGAAGAAGGTAAAGAGAACAACATCCTGAACTAAAGGAAGTATGAGAAGAGGTTTGAAGAAAGGTCTGAAGTAATCAGATCATTATTCGAGTTTGAAGGATTATAAACAATCTCAGCCTAAATTTGTTAGGAAAATACTAATTTTAGTACTGTTTTGTTTACAATCGCTGTTTTGTGACTCACTGGTGCAATTGGTTAAGCACATGCTCAGTAAGCCTGAGATTTCTGGATCAAATCTCCACTCCAATAGGCAGATTAAATATATGAATAAGCACATATACCTTTTCCAGGAAACAAAATATCTGTGTAATATGTTTAATATTTGCAATAAATAAATAAGTACCAAATAGTAAGGTCATTGGGCTCTGGGTCAAAATCACACCTTCCTTTTACAGTTTAAATTACAATAAAAATAGAAAAAAAAACAATCAACAAAAACCCTTCAATTTTGTTCTCTTACGCAAAACCATGGAATGGTTTATATAATAACAGTGTCTAAGTGTAGTGTATAAAGCATAAATCACATCAGTAATTAGTTTCATGCAGATAAACAACTACCAAGGGTAGCTACAACTACTAGTAGTAGTACTGGATAGCTAAAAAAGGTGTGTATCGACAGATTAATCAAGAGTTCTTAATCTCTGACATTTTTTCTCATAATTTAGACAAAATAGCAAACACCATCTACATCTAATATATCAATAGCAAACATGCATAACAATTCCACGTATTTGTACATGGTCCACCTAAATTCTCTTTAATAGTTTATATTACCACTTTTAGACACAACATTAAAAGCCTATAGTTTACAGAAATAGGTGGCAATTGTAACGGTGTGTTTGAAATATAATAGAAATGATTAACCATTCCACTGCACAGAACTAACAACAACACTAAATGGAGTGCTATTTATTTTGCTTGATGCCTTGTATCATACTGTTGCCCAATGAAGAGCAAGTGAAGGAAAACAAAAAAAGTGTACAACAAATAAACAAGCCAGAAACCAAAAACCTTTAAGCAATCATGTAAAGCACGTTGAACATCTGAGTGCTGGGAGAGAGAACAAAGCAAGGCCTCTGTCTGCCCATCGATTCTCTCCTGAAGGCACCCACACACACAAAAAGATACAGACACAAACACATGCCCACATATACACATCTCTGTACAGCTCCATGCCTCACCCCACTCCTCTTGGAGAATGTGTGTATTGATCTGGCCCACTTCTGTGGAGTTAACTTGGTGATAAAACCTGACCATGGGAAGAGATGAAGAAACAAAAAGTAGACAAGTGAAAAAAAGACTATAAGAGCAGACTGTAAGATTAGCAGTCTGCATCATTACAGACAGAATTAGCATTCATATTTTTATTTCAGATATGTCGCATGTGGCCATCTTTTTAAATCATTGTGTAAAATATTGTTTTGAATTTGAGTTTTTGTTACTTTTTATTTCAGAAGAGATTTATCTAGGCTCCGAATGCACATATTGTGCGTGTGTGTGCCTGTGTGTCACAAAACATGCCGTTTGTGAATTTTTATGTGTGTGCTCAAGTGCATCCAACAGTGTATGCAAAGTGAAAGTGTATGTGTGTTGCTGATTTTGCACAAGTGTGCCATGTTGTCATATTTGAAACATTCCATGTGGGAGGGTCTGTTGAGAGGCAGGCCATCTGTAGTGTTCTGCTGATCGACATGTTGTAAAGCGTGATTGGAGAGTGTGGAGACTCGACTTGTCAAATCTTGGCACATAATGAGGCAGAAGGGAGCAAAGGCAGGAACGAGATCCAGAGATAAACAATTAGATTAATCCCAGAGGTAAAGGCCATGGACAATGGAAGATCTAGCTGAAAACACAATCAATATGCCATTTTCTGAGGGTACGCCAGGGCAGAGGGATGAACAGGTTAATACTCAGTTGTCAGATCAGGACACACATACACATACTCAGGAAAGAGTTATGACTTACTCAGAATCGATGCTAATGCAAATGCTACATGGGGTAGAAAATCGGCATGCATGTTCTCGGTCAGCAGAGATGTTAAAATCGGAAATGGCACCCGTGGTACATACCAACCCAGCGCGGCAGCAAAACTGCCTCCCAAAATGGCCCCAATAGTGGCATGCTGGGAGAATGGGAAGCAGTAGCGGGACAAACAAGGGGCTCCAGCCAACACAGAAATGATCTTTCAGGAGGGGAGACCATTGCTTTTCGCACCCACCATCCAAACAGGATGGGCTGGTCCCAGTGCACCGCTGCTCCTCTCAGGTCCTGCCCAGACTCGCAGGTCTGCTCACCATGTCTCCCAGCAGGCTTTGTAAGCACTGGCTGTGCCAGGCTGTAGGACATCCCGCTACGTGCCTCCACTAGCTTTACACAGCGCAATAACCAAGTAAAAGGAATGAGAGAGTTGAAATTATGAAGTTATTTCTCTTGGGGAAGACAAGGGAAGGCACTGACCAGAAAGGTGAGAGTCTTTTCTGCTGGCATGTCTCCATACAGTACACTGTACATCAGTAGTGTTCCATAGAAATAGTTAACAAAGCGTCAAACCCCCACACCCTGTCCAAAAGTGGTTGGGGACATGGCAAAGCTCCTAGCAAAGCCTTGAAGAGAGGAGGCACTTCAGCTTCACTGACCTCCAGCAACATGTCTGTCAGTCATTGTGGCATTGGGAATCAAGAGACAGAAGCATGGGGCAGGGGTTAGGAATTCCCTCGTGTTTTATATTGTGCATACTCATAGATATGACTCTCAAATGCACCTGTTTGAGTAATTCTGACATGTGGGGAGGAGAAAAAAAGAGGTTTTCAGGTGTCACAGATTGAGTGTTCAGATGCACAATGCATTTAAATCCACTAACTTGTCATTCAATGTGTATTTTTTCCACACAGAAAACTCCATATGAATTGGAATCACTGTTATGAGGAGATATTTCTGTGACAGACGTATAGAATTCTTGATCTGGGTTTTTAGATCTTTCAACAAAAGACACTCACTCCCAAATGAGACATGGGTGACAATTCAACTTGAGCACTTCTACCCTCACACATGGCCTGGCTTCTTTAAACCAGAAAAAATAGTTTGATAAAACAAAGCTTGAAGGGGGATTGCAGAGCTGACGTTTTATTTTTGAAAGCAGCGAATGTGATGTCTTCCATATGGAGAAGGGTGGAGGTGCCTTAATAATACTGTGGTGCACAATAGCTCTGACAGCACCAGGTGATGAAAGCAATCAAGGTCTCAGGCATTCTGAATCTCTCTCTCTTACTTCCCCTCTGTTTTACCTCACTGGATTGAAAGATGGAAAGATGACCTATGAGCTGTCAATCATGCAGCCCATACCTGGTGAATTTAGAGTAGGGTGGAGCTGGGGGGAAGCAGTCCATCAGATCTGTTTTCATACCCTATATACTGCACCACAAGCATAACCAAGGAGACCACAAAAAGTGTGAGTGTAAATAAAAAAATAAAAAAACCTTCTGCTTTTGCCTTAATTAGGGAGTGCGGGAACGAGAGAGCCTTGTTTAGTGGTAAAGAGGAAAGTGAGAGGAGCATGATATCCCACAGAGACAGGAGAATAACCTTTTCCCTTGATTTTGGAAGGCATTGATTTGTACAGGCAGAAGATCCCACAGTGCTGGGCCACTAGCTAGGAAGGAAAAGGGAAAAAAGAAGTGGAATAAGAGAAAGGGGAAAGGGTTAGGAGTAGTTCAAAGCTGTCTGTAGCTCATCCTTGCAAATAGATAAGCATAATACTGTGGTTAGTTAATGGCTTTCTGCTGTTTTCTCCCGAGTCCTCCTGTCTGAAGCCGTGCTGGCAGAAAAGCTTATTGGTTTCTTTTTTCCTCCCCTTATGCCTCCTTTCAAATAAGGCAGCATGGTGATTGTTGCGTTACCTGGAAAAGACAGATTGTTTGTGCAAGTGAGTACCCATCAGCATAACCAAGTGCCCAGTGATTAGAGTAGCCACTGACCAAGATCAGAGATATCCAGGCATCTCCAGGAGGAGAATGGAAGTCAGTTATGCCAAATAGAGTGTATACTGCTCAGAAAAATTAGGGGATATTTAATTATGGGTCATTTCATTTTGAAGTATACCCTAACTTTTCTGAGCAATATATTTTCAATGTATTTTCAATTACTGTGAAACAAGACACACAAATGATTTTTATCATTTGTTTTATAGATATGTAGATGTTATGTATATATATATATATATATATATATATATATATATATATATATACTATTCACAATGTGAGATGTTTTAAGATGAATGTGAAGTTATTAAAAGTAGAAGAAATTAATTTAATTTATTAAACATTCATTAGGAAAGCAAATGAAAAGTCAAAGAAAGTTGCAAGAAGCATGTAAAACTGGATGAGAGTGCCACACATTGACTGATTGTATGGTCACCCAAGACTGCCAAAACACACTGACAGTGACAGGGCATGGACAGGATCAGATTGTTCAGCAGTTCTCTTTGTATTAATTAATTTAATTTTGAAATATCCCTTATTTTTTGTGAGCAGTATCATTGCAAAGCAGCAGGCCTGTATTTTGTATAATAATTTCTGCTTTAGCATATATAGCAAAATATATAAAAATATGAAAAAATTCTTAAAAAATATGAGTTTTGTCATGCATTCAATATTAATTATATATAGTTGTATGGAATGCAGAGACTCCCGTACAGTTGCCTCTAATTTGTTATTTTCATACATTTTTGGAATTATTACTGATTAAAACAATAATTATAACTTAAATTTATGACTTATGTTTAGTATATTTTTGTAGCCAATCTAGCACAAAAGCAAATACTTTTTATTTATGTACAGCCTGTCAAACCCTTTTGACAAATGGCAAAAAAAACTAATTATGGGCTACAGCAAAATATGCCTAGCTCTCATAAAGAGTACAATCCAACTCATGATCTCAAATAATAGATAAGAGACATTAATGCGGTTTGGCAGACAGTGTGAGCCAAGTGTGAGATTAGTTCTGCAGAAGTGTTGTTTATATGATCCCACGGAGACACAATTTTGGTTCTGCCCTTGTGTTTGGCTGACCAGGTCTCACCTGGGTCCCAGCTGGGGGACTTGTACGATTGGCTGCTTCGTTCTGTTGTGTCCCTTGTGACTTGGACTTGCACAGAGCTGCAGGAACAGTCCACTTGTACCTGGCTTCACCCTAAGGAAAGTCGTTGCCCCATGCCCCAATTCATTCAGACCCGTTTCGGTACAGCGTTACCTTGCAAACATGTACTCCTTTTTTTCCCTTGTGCACACATGACCACAGGTGAGCATGTACACACATCATAGCATACCACAAACCATCTGCTTTTTCTTAAAATAAGTATTTCTAGCACTGCCTACTGCAAATCGAGTGCACTGCAAAAAGCAATGTATCATTGATGGACTTTTGACTGCATATTAATTTAGAAAGCATATTGGGTGTAAATACAACAATAAAACATGTCTCAATTACAATCAACCCAGAGTTGACCAGTATTGAGTCAGATCGTCCATTCACTCTCACCAAAACCAGGGACTTAAAAAGCGCCATTCAACTTAATTAGCAGCTGGTACATGGAAGAGGTCATGTTGGTCACAGAAAAGTAGCCACCACTGAGTCATCAAGCCTTTTAAACCTTTGTGGCCAATGATGTATCATCCCTCACTCTGTCATGTTTAACTAAAACCAATACCCGTTCAGAGCGGCATCCATCACAGTTAGTTCACAGCAATGACAGATCACCTTTGCCTCTGTACTCAAAGCATCTGGATCCTCTCGCGCTACCCTCCCTTCTCTTCTTTATGGTAAACAGCCTGAACAACAGCTGTGCAATGAGGAATTTACAAATTAATCAGTTGTTAATTATGAGCTGCAATACTGCCCTATATCACAACATCTGCAAGATAACATTCGTTTACCTTACCAATCTTAATATTAGCAACAATCTAACTATTGATTGCTACTTGGCTGTTTTGTCCCACTTAAGAAATATTGAGAAATATTGCATGGTGATATAAGCAGACATACTTTGATTTTTTTTTTATTCAAATTCAGTAAAGCAAAATGTGTAGAGCCATACATATACTCCAAAAGTTTCAACATAGATTCCTGCAAAAGTTTAGTTGTCTAGTCTTAATGATTTAGAGATGATCTGCAAAGAGGAGTGGACCAAAATTTCTCCTAACGTGTGCAAACTCATCATCAACTACAAAAAAAACGTCTGACTGCTATGCTTGCTAACAAGGGTTGTCTTGTTTGCTATAGGGATCAAATACTTATTTCTCTCTGCAAAATACAAAAAAATGTATAAATTTTATACAATGTAATTTTCTGGATTTTCTCTCACTGTTAAAATGAACCTACCCTTAAAATTATAGACTGTTCAGATAATTGTAAGTTACAAAATCAGCAAGGGATCAAATCATTATTTCCTCCACTGTATGTGTGTGTTTCAAGTGGTGTTTTTCATACTTCGTTTTATATATGTCCTAAAGCATCATCTTTTTACACTTCATATTTATGCAAGATCACTCCAAGAGCAAGTAATAGCCTGTGAGAGTGGAAAAATTGAACATGCGTACCTTTTGAGAAACTAAAGATCTTAATATTTATAGGTTCACCATCAAGAGAACAAAGAGCACCAATAGTGTCTATAGCAAATCTTTAAGAAGAAAGCCAATACTTTTCAGAAAGAACATTGCATCAGAACATGTACTAGCCAGAAGGCTTTTGGAAAAGGGGAGACCAAAAGATATGCACTGCTTTCCAGCAAAAGTGACATCAGTGGAACAATCAATATCTTCATTATATCTACCTATTTCTAATGGAAAATGCCAGGGCGTCTGTTTACACTGAACTGAATATCAGGAGAATGTGGGTGATGCAGCAAGACAGTTGACCCTTAGCTTGCAGGCTGCTCTCACAAAAACTGGTGAAAGAAGAATACTGTTTTTAGAATGCCCAAGTCGAAGTACTGATCTTAATCTAATGAGGAAGCAATTTATGCATGGAAATCCATCCAGGTATAGCTGTTTTGTATGGTACATACAGTGGGTACGAAATGTATTTAGATCCCTTTCAATTTGATCACTCTTTGTTTCATTGCAGCCATTTGGTAAAATCAAAATAGATCATTTTATTTATCATTAATGTACACTCAGCATCCCATCTTGACAGAAAAACAGACATGTAGACATTTTTGTAAATGTATTAAAAAAAACTGAAATATCACATATAAGTCATTCAGACCCTTTGCTTAGTATTTAGTAGAAACATCCTTTTGATCTAGTACAGCCACAAGTCTTCCTGGGAATAATGGCAACAAGTTTTTCACACCCTGAATTCTCTGCCATTCTCTTTCTTGCAAATCCTCTCCAGTTCTGTCAGGTTGGATGGAAAACGTTGGTAGACAGCCATTTTCAGGTATCTCCAGAGATACTCAGTTGGGTTTAGGTCAGGGCTCTGGCTGGGCCAGTCAAGAAAGGTCACAGAATTGTTCTGAAGCCACTCCTTTGTTATTTTAGCTCTGTGCTTAGGGTCATTGTTTTGTTGGAAGGTGAACCTTCGGCCCAGTCTGAGGTCCTAAGCACTCTGGAAAAGGTTTTCTTCCTGGATATGTCTGTGCTTGGCCGCATTCATCTTTCTTTCAATTGCAACCAGTTGTCCTGCCCAGGCAGCTGAAAAACACCCCCATAGCATGATGCTGCCACCACCATGTTTCACTGTTGGGATTGTATTGGGCAGGTGATGAGCAGTGCCTGGTTTTCTCCACACATACCGCTTAGAATTAATGTCAAAAAAGCTCAGTCTTCATCTCACCACATCAGAGAATCTTATTTATTATAGCCTGGGAGTCTTTCATGTGTCTTTTGGCAAACTCTGTGCAGGCTTTCAGCTCCATAGGGCCACTCTGCCATAAAGCCCCAACTGTTGGAGGGCTGCAGTGATAGTTGGCTTTGTGGAGCTTCCTCCCATTGTAGAACTTGAATGAATTCAGTCTTTAATGAAACTTTTACAAACAGCGAACACAACACCGCAGACAAAAACTTGTCGGCAAGTAACAACTCAGGCGGGCGATGCTCTAGTCTTACTCCTCTTTTTTAGTGAGTATTCTTCCGCTGAGTAAATATGCTATTGTAGTGTTTTTAACTGTTAAAAAATCAAGCAAAACGTTCTCTTTACTTAACACGCCATACATCACTCTCGTATCACGCATGCTCCATCCGTACCAAGCTTACAGCATGTCATATCCTACATATTGAGTAGACACAACAGCCATTTACTGTAAATCATAATATTTTAGGATTTATAACATTCCTTTATTGTAAGAATTGTAAATATATGTAAGAATATTGTAATATATTTTTTATAACTTTTGTGATTTTTTAAATGTAAAAGTTCTGAAAACACCCGGGAAACAATTAATATTTTTTGAAAATCCGCTATGCACAGAGGCCACGAAAAGTGAACCGCGAAGTTCCGAGGGAACACTGTATATATATACATATACAATTCCCATTAATTGCCAGTAACAATCTCAGGATGCAGTTTGCAGCTTATGCTGTTTGAAGTCATGGAGATGGGATGGGAAGAAGGTTCAAGGTTATTTGAGAAAGAAGTATATTTAAGAGAACTTACATGAATTCCACTATCTCAATAGTAATTCACCTATTTTGTGGGCTGTCAGCCACCTGGAATTCTGGCTAATGTCCAGAATACCCTTCTTATGACCCATGAGCTTAATCAATAGCACAAACACACTTGTTAGTGCTATAGGATTAGGACCTTCTCAACTGAAAGAGGACATATCAACACTCCAGTGGAGAAACATCCAGTATTAGAGTGCATGTCCTAAACTTAAAAGCATTGCAAACAGTACGAGTCCATTCGCTGCTAATGGCTGCGCATAATTTTTAGGATCCTTGCACTAAATTGTAATTATATTATGCACAGTTGAAAGCTGAGTGTGTGTACTCCAAAAGTTAACACTGCAGTGTTTAATTGGTGTGATTTTACCCATAATTGCATGATCCTCTCACGTACTTTGGGCTTTTACTTTGTTGAGATAAGTAATCTAAAATCACCATATAAGTGGCTAAATTACATACGTAACATCAGATATTGAGAAATTAAAATACACTCACTTAAAAAAAAGGAAACGTACTAAGAAGAAGTTGTTGGAAGTTAATGTAACTTTATATGTATGGATGTATTGATAATATATGCAAGTGATTACAATATTGGTGCAATTTACCCTGCTGAAAATGTCAGTTGGGGGCACTGCCATGAGAAGCAACATGTGGATGTCCTGCCCACATCACTGATCTGTGTCCCTTATACATATGATGTCATTTCATATGCAGTGGCTCCCCAGATAATCACACCAACAGTTGAGGCAGTGTGTTGCTCCACAGCAAAGAATGGACTGAAGCACTCAGATTCAGATTTTACCCTGACCATAGTTGGATCCTGGTCCATAGGTTTCTCATTTTTGACACCTCTGCAAACAAAGACAACAGTGGCTGGCTACAAATAGCATGACATGTAATGAACACTGTGACAACAAATTTCCTTCTGCTAAGCAAATGGAAATGGTCAGGGAAGAGAAAGGCATGCAGTGAAGGTGCCACCTGTGTCTGGATGGTGGACAAGGAAACCCCACACTTCTGTCAGCTGCAATCTTGGACTAAAGTTTTAAAAATGACACAAATTTAGTTTTTTATTTTACAAAGTTTGCTGCATCAGTTATTGTGGTCATAAAAATGACCTTATCACAAAATTGCTACAATCTAACCACTGCAGTTCAGCCCTACAAAATGGCCTGCTAACATAATTTCAGTGAGGATCTTGTTAGCTCGGGAGAAAAGGTTAATGAGGACAAGACAGCGGATATTACTCTGTCACACTGATTAGAAGAGCTGACTGGTTGCCTTAAACGTGTAGTGGTGCTTTTAAGTTTTCTTCTGTTAACCATGCTTACCTCCAAGGAAACTTGTGCAGTCCTGCATCAAAAGGGTTCCACAGACAAAGACATTGCTGCTTGTAAGAAAGCATACCAAAAAACCATTTATTGAATCATCAAGATCTTCAAGGAGTGTGGTTCAATTGCAATCAAAAAGGCTTCCAAGAAAGTCAAGCAAGCGTCAGGATCATTTATTAAAGAGGATGCAGCTATGAAATCGGGTGACCACCAGTGCAGAGCTTGCTCAGGAATGACAGAGTACAGCCATCCCCTTCGATGGTTTTATGTCAAGAAGGGCAGCAAAACAAACAATTTCTCTCCAAGAGAAACAACAAGGACAGACTGACATTCTGCAGGAAGTATAGGGAATGGACTGCAGATGAGTGGGGTAAAGTTATTTTCTCTGATGAAGTCTATTTCAGACTGTTTGGGACTTCTGGAAAAGTGATTGTCCGGAGAACAAAAGGTGAGCGGTACCATGAGTTCTGTTTCATGCCAACAGTGAAGCATCCTGAGATCATTTGAGTTGCTTCTACTCCAGAGGAGTGGGTTCACTGAGATCACTGCCATGAATAAGGAATGGTGGCATAACATCCTCCAAAAGCAACTTCTCAAAATGATTCAGGAGCAATTTAGAGATGATTGATGCTTTTTCCAGCATGATGGAGCAGCATCTCACAAGGCAAAAGTGATAACCAAGTGGTTCGGTAAACAAAATATTGAAATAAGTCCATGGTGAGCATGCTGAGGTGAATTACAGAAATAGTATGATTACAGAAATAGTCTTAAAGAAAAAGGGTTAACACTGTAAAAGTCTTTATTTAAACTGGATGTATTTCTAAAAAAAAAGTAAAAAAAAAAAAAAGCAATGCATATAATAGTACTTCATTATACTACATAAACATCTGACCAATGGTTCTTAAAAAACTGAGGCAGAAAACTTTGTGAAAACCAAAATGTATGCCATTCTCAAAACTGCAGGTCAAAACAGCCTAGATGACAGATAATTAATCAAAATTACCATCCTGCTTCTCTCAGTCCAGTGATTTTCTCATCCTGCTTCTTTCAGTCCACTCCCATTCAGCTGGGCAAAATGTATTTGAGTGCATCATAGAGGCATATATAGCAGTCAATGATCTCTGACCAGAAGTAACACTACCCAAAAGTATTCTTTATGAGACTTTTTATATAGACAGCATTTTGATGCCTTCTTGTGACAAGACCCAGTCTAATCAGACCACACCTATAATTATTATTATACATATCTGCCTAACATACAACTGCATGCAAATTTTTGCAGTAAACCAACATATCTATTTCTATATATTAATTATATTTAACTTATGAAACTCCAAATTATTAAAGGAGACTATAGAATATATCCATAATATCATGCATTTTGAGTAAAAATTGAAGAAATTTAGGGAAACAAGAATTTTAGTACACCCATGCATCACATGTCAGAACTCGCTTAGAAGTATACTTTAAAATACGCTTCTGACTCCACAGCCCTGTAGAAAGACCCCTTAATTATTAGGAGGTCTGTGCTTTTGCACACACTTCAGGCAGTTATGACAACGAGGAGAACGTTAAATATTTTCTGGCACCAAAAAACCTTTCAGGCTGCACTGTAAAAATAATCTTTCTCCCCTTCATTTTCATGTCCTCTTGACCCCTGCAATAGCAACAAGGATGTATCCCAACAAGCTTTGGGGCACAACACCTCACTTGCGATTTGTGGAATTACAAAGATTTCAATAGTTGCTATGTTTTGCTCTCAGATTGGTCTTATTTCCAAGAGTCAAAGTTTGTGGAATGCCCCAGGCTTTCCAAAAACAGTAATTGGCCTATAGAGAGGCACGATTTCCCCCAGTGTGTCTGAATGCATTTGTTGCTGTGAACTTGAGGGTATGCCTCAAAAGATCATAAGGTCTAGGTTATGGGAGTTTGTAACATATCGAGCTAGAGCCAATTCTTAATCCATACAAGTTGCAGCTCTTTCATATTCATATTTATTTGGGGAGATAACCTCTCAGATCAGCCTGAGATTTTGATTGGTAATTAGTTTTGCTGCAAGATGACACAGCATGAACTGCAAAGGCCCTGCTTGTTGAACCTGTAGAAGAACCGCGTTAAGTCAGAATAACTGTCATAAGAAAGCAAGAGAAAAATACTTCAACTCTGGGACTCCTAGAAAGAGCAACAGAGGTTATGTTTTTTTTTATTCCTGTTCCATTTTCCATAGAGAAAGAAATACCAAAGCTTTTACCAAATTTTCTTGTGAGAATGATTTCTCAAATTGTTTTCCAACTATGCACTGCAGCTAGATTTGTTCTACTTCTTTGCAATATCTTTCAAGGACAAAAGCCAAATACAAGAAGAAAATGGGTAAGCCGAATCGAATTCCTAGCAATCATGCCAAAGCTGAGATGCTCCATGTTGTCACCAATGTATATTAAAACACCAAAAAACCTAACACTTGCCCTCAATGAAAAGTTGAAAATGAAAAAAAATAAAATAATCTGTTCTCACATCAAAGTCGTATTTGTATTTACTTTCCAACTCAGCAATTTTAAATGCCTTCATAGGTGGATAGTGCAGCAAAAGTGTTAATCAATTAAAAATACAATTACTGTAGCTTAAGTATATGTACTCATCCAAACATTTTCTGATTGAAACACTCACATACCACATTTGTTGTAGTATTGCATAGTTTTATTTAGTGTTGCATCAATGGCTATATTCATGACAGACACAAGATAATATCAACACACTCATCATGGGCCAATTTAGAGTGACCTATTAACCTACTTTTGGAATGTGGGAGGAAACCAGTGCTCCTGAAGTAAATCCAGCCAGATATGGGGAGGACATCCAGACTCCACACAGGCAGAGTCCAAGGTTTTCAGCGCTCAGGATCAGAGCAGTGAGAGGAAACAGTGCTAACTACATGTGCCACCCGCAGTACAACATTACTCATTACACAGGATAAATTAGATAAAGGAACAAACAAATCCCATATAAATAAATAAACATGGAACATATTAACAATTTACCTTTCACCAATCCATTGCAGTGCTAGGTTGATTATGTGGCCTTGGGGAGGTCTCTTGAATGATTTTCTTTCCTTCAAACATGACAAATAGTTTCAGAGTGCACCTCTGTGGCTCAAACCCAACCTAACATGTGTCTTTGTAATATTCTGGTTCTATTACAATCTTGATTTAAACCAATCTAGTAATGACAAACAACAAAAAAAACATTTAGTTTTACTTGTAAAATGGCTAGCACATGAGGGTAATGGTAACAGTTAGCTTTTAAATTGTAAAACAGTGTTTAGCATTTACTATAAAAACACAAGTTTTAGAAAGGAGCAAACAACACAAACACAGAGAAGGAAAAGTTTGTTGCTTAATCAGAAAATCATTTATAGTATCGTAATCATTTTTGTTTCATTAAATGTTGTGCATTACTAAGGTTTAAAATGATCATTTCAGACAATTAATTCAAATCCATAATATTTAGCATCAGGAATCGGATTGCTCAGCCAGCAAATTAAGTATACCCCCGCAAAATAATCCTCTAAGAAGAACTATTTTTAAACATTTTAAGTGAATGTTACAGAGTAAATGTAATGTGTTTATTACCCACCGCTGGATGCATTTCAATGTTAACACAGTGGAAGCACAAAACAAACTAGCCAAATGTTGCACAGACTTCTGTATCCCCTCTGACCAGCAAACCTGTATCTTAGCATGTGCTTAGCCAGATTTAATAGCCATTCAAGAGAAGATCCATCACCAGCACTCTAATCCCAGTGATGACAGAATGGCACCAGTTCTATTGATGAATGAACTAGATACAACTCTGTTGGCTTGAACTGCTTAAGATGCTGCAAATGCTGATTTACATAGTGACTGAGGTGGACCTTAATATCATACACATTATGCTTTCAGTAAAGCTAGGACACTTTTCAGGATCCGCATTTAACCACTTAGTCAATTCACCCATTAGCCACTTAGACATACTGTATATGTTAGAGAATTGTTTGTGGTGCACTGCTACTCTCAACTTAAAATCCTTGTATCCCTTTTGATCACCAGTCTCCTTGGGATGTTATAGAGATTTTCTTTATTTACAGAAAGAAGGGAACAGCTAACATGCATGCATAGCCTGTAAAGAAAAAATAGTAGTTGCCAACCATCTCAGGTGGTCTCCTTTAAAATGAGTGCTGACAGTCCAGATAGCTAAAATGCCACTGAAGGCAGCTTTTGAGGAGAAATGAGCATTACCCCGCACCGCCCGCTCCAAGATCCCATATACACTTTCTGCCTGACAACTACTCAATGGCAAGTGTGTGCCAGCATAGCAAGAGTAAGGTGTGTTGCCAAAAGGGCCCTGAGATAGAGATTATTACAGCATGTTCCTCCAGCTCCGCTCTCTGCAAACTGATACCTATTAACAAACGTCTGTCAGCAAGTTAGCAAGCTGTAAGGAAAGAGGCACGATAGAGAGGGAGGGAGAGAGAGAGAGAGAGAGAGAGAGAGAGAGAGAGAGAGAGAGAGAGAGAGAAAGATTATACAGAGTAAACGATTAGGAATAATAATAGAGAGA
>JAVSBV010000103.1:4945432-4984268 GCA_033117975.1 Parotocinclus spilosoma
GGGAGAGAGAGAGAGAGAGAGAGAGAGAGAGAGAGAGAGAGAGAGAGAGAGAGAGAAAGATTATACAGGGTAAACAATTAGGATTAATAATAGTGAGACAGGTCTATGTTTTCAGTGTTGTCTCTGAGAACACAAGCAAACCACAGCACAGTAAGGTGTCTTCTTATTTCAGCTTCTTATAAGATCTCTATGAAGATGAATCACAATCAACATTGACTTGGGTTTTATTGCTGGAAAAAAAAAGGTTGCCTTTAATGCATAATCCATTGCACTTGCATTAACTAGGCTTCTGTTTGATAACTGGATTTTTAGTTATCTTATTTATCTCTGTGATTACATTATCTACTGTTTAATTTACCATATTTATTCTTTAAAACTGTTAATATATATAAATAAATAAATACCGCACAAGGGTGTGTTTTAGCATTTTATAGCAATCTAAATGCATTGTTTGGTTGTATCGACTACAGTTGAATGCTATTATCTGAATTCCTACTATCCCAATACCCATATAATATACCCAAATTATGTCAGCTGCTATCCAGTCAGCAGAAAAATATCAGAAGTAGATGGCATTCAAATTGGCTGATTAGCGTGCTCCAAAGATCCCCGGTTCCCTGGGACTCCACTTTTGTGTTGTTTGCATGTTCTCCCTGTGTCTGTGTGAGTTTACTCTAGGTGCTCCAATTTCCTCCTACATTCCAAATATGTGTGTTTGGTTAAATGGTTGCTCAAAACTGGTGTCTGACTTTTATTGTTGTAATCTTGCTCCTGTCATGAACAGCCATTAATGATGATGCAACATTAAACAAACAAATAATTTATTTAAGAATATTTATGTTGTTGTATTTAAATCAACACATTTTTGAAATTCAATTATATGGATGACAGGTCCATTGGGAATGTAGATTTTACATTACCAGTTGTCACCTGACCCTATTTTGTTGTGTATTGTGGTTTAATGTAATAATGACATCTTCATTATTGTGCTTGTCCCTGAAAAACACAGGGCACAAGTGTAAGCCTGCCCTGGATGGGATGCCAGTTCATCCCAGGGCCGGCTAGGGGCTGCTGTTGCAACCAATCATACAAGCACGTTTAATATAATCTGATCAGAAGACATTGTTGGATACAAACTCGAACACCTATAGTTAAATGTTGTGGTTTATGTGGTTTACAGTTATTGAACAGAATTAATGGTGTGACATGGTTAGTGACTAGAAGTTTTCCTGTTTTAGTTTAAGTCTTGTTGTCACCTATTTCTTGTAAGACCTGTGAATGTGCATATTTTAAAAGTTCTCAGTATAGATCAACATAAGCAATAGTCCTGGTATATGTGCTCCCTATGTCTTACTGAATTTAGCTATGTGTTAAAATATACTAAACTGTTTATTTAATGGCATGTGTAGATTTGTATTTCCTGATTTTTAGAATCGGAAACGTACCAGTCTAATAAGTAAACAACAAAATGTTGTGAGACAGAAAAGATTTGCAGAAAGATACAAACTTAAACCAAATCTGTTAGTTATCATAATTTTTCCTGAGCGCAAAACTATTATTGCTTCAAAATACATATTTTGCGATCTCGTCATATAAGATTCATATTTATGTGAAATGATGGGTAAAAAGACAGCTGACATATATAGCTTTAAACATCAGTAATTAGTGTATCCATGAACATAATTACAAAAGATTGTGATTGCTTCAATTGTCCAACTGCAGAAGGCTATGCCAATCCTCTATCTTAACACACGTTTTGTTTTTGTGAAGTGGCTCAGACAATTACAATAATCTGCTTCTCAGCATGAAACTTTATCTAAAACAAGAGGGAATGAGATATTCCAAGTAGGTATAATAATCTATCACAAAAGAACTGAAAAAGAACTGAAAGCATGTAAAAATATTAGGGATGAAAACAAAGCAGAGTTCTATGCTAGCAATTAAGAGTAATTAAGTAAGAGATCATTTTAAGTTTATGAGCACTTCAAATCAACTATGTAATTAGAAACTATTTTTGTTACTTAAATATTTTTATACATGATCTTACATAGTTAAAGGCCACATATTATTTGCTGACTTAATTTTATTATCATACAATTAGATAACCTAATGAACACCAAAAGGGCCACACCTGGAAACAAATGTAAAACTGCACAATTAAATGCAAACTTTCACAAGAAATACAAGAATAAGAACACTAATAATTGTGATACCTACAGTTATTATAATCAACACAAAAAGAAACTCTGTTTATGAGAAGAAGTGTGTATGTATTTGGTGGTGGTGGCGGTGGTGGATGTTGGGGGGTGGGGGTGGGGGAATGATGGGGTTGTTGTAAGTGCAGCTTGGAGCCAACCTCAAAAGACTAGCAGCAAAAACCACGGGGTCCTAAGAAGCACTTTATTAGACAGTGGGGAGAGAGGGTGGGAGGGGGGTCAGCAGAACCAGTCCAATTATTGATTGAGGTTGTCGGATGCATCCACAGCTGCACTTTCTCTAAATTTCTAAGAGTAAATATGTACCTTTGAAGTGGGGGGGGTTGCCTGGGAGCACTCCCCGCTCTAGATAGTGTGGGTTTGTGTGGAGGGCCGCAGTTACTGGAAAGATCAATGCGGTAAGGGCATTAAGGGGGAAGAGCACACCACTCTTGCTTGGTCCTGCCATCAGGCAACCAAAGAGCTCTTAGAGGGCTTGTCTTATTGAGTCTCTGCTGCTTGGAGTCAGACAGGACCAAATTTGTTCGGACCATCTCTGAATAATAATAAAACAAAATAACAAACACCACAATAGTAGTTCAAGGAAGTTGATACAAATGATCATAACTTTTAATGCACTGGGACATAAAAATCAGCCAAAAGATTAAAACCACCAGGTACATAATATTGCTCCATGTAGGTAGGTGTACTCGGAGCTTTACAGCGTCTTTTGTTCCTACAGTTCATCCTTGTACCATCACTTCCCCAGGTACCTGAACATCTACACAATGGAAAAGAAAATAGAACACATCAGAACTTTACTTTCAATCATTACTAAGTCCAACTTTGTAGGGTCTTTTGATGATGGACAAGAAGTAGCAGTATTCAATTACCCAGGGGTGCTGCATTGTGTTGTAACACATTCCGCTAATAGCCAGCAATATGCATTTCTATAACTTTTACCAAAGTAACTATTCCATTTATGGCACTGTGGTAGCCTAGCAGTTAAGGTACTGGACTTCAAATCCTACCTCTGCCAAAAGCTGCCACAGCTGGGTCCTTAAACAAGGGCCTTAACCCATGATTGCTTGAATTGTAAGACTGTATAAGTTGTTAGCCACTCTGGATAAGGGTGTCTGCAAAATGCCATAGATGCAAATGTTTATTTTGTCCAGACACTATATAATTTGTTGCTTTTATGCCAACTTTTCAGATTTATGTTATTGCCAAATATTTAATTTATATGGATGATTGACTGGGTTTGTGGTTGTAAAACAGTTAACGACTCCTGAACATTTATCTTATATTCAACATGATAAAAATATATGCAATGTATCCAGAGAGTTTTCAGACACTTTGGATTTTTGACATTGTGTTGTGTTGAGGTCTTGAAAATTAAAAAAGAAAATACATTTTTTCTCATCAATATGCACTTAAATTGCTTGATACATAAAACAGAATTTTAGAAATTGTTGCAAGCTTATTAAAAAAATGAAAATATTCATACCCTTTGCTATGACAGTTGACATTAGGTTCTGGGTGCCAAGAAATCTTGGTTGGATCCACCTGGGCTGTGGTAAATTCACTTTGAGTGATTAGAAATCAGTAGGAAAGATACCTGCCACACCTGTCTATATGTGGTCTAACAGTGTACCAATATAACACCTAACAGTGCATATCAGAGCAAAATCAAGCCATAAGGACAAAAGAACGGCCTGTATAGCTCAGAGACAGGACTGTGTGGAGGCACAGATCAAGAGAAGGCTTAAAAAACAACCAGGACACATCTGGAGTGAAAATATTTGGTAAGACAGGTGTCCAAGAACCCAATACTAACTCTGGCTAGAGTGGCTAGACAGAAGCTTCTCCTAAGTAAAAGCCACAGAAGCATTTTTATATCCAAGCAGGCTTCTGTGTGTGTTTTTCATTTAAGCGCAAGGCCTTAACTTGCATGTATTGCATGTTCGCATATGATCACCTCATTTCACTGGGCAAACATAGCAGTATGCTTTCTACAGTATGTATATCCCTCCAGTTGGAGCTGCTGTTGGTTGTATTTGGTAATGTTTTTTCACAGCAATAAATGTTGTTATTTTATCTCTGCAAGTTTTAAACATTGCTATTACATTGAAAGACTTATTGGTATGGAGTCATTGAAGTTATGAGATTATGTGGACCGTTCTCTTTGAAAGGTTGACCTAACATTATAAGAGATTATAAGTCAAGGTTAAGCAAATGAAAATTGCACTACCCAGTAAATGCCTCAATGTTTTTATTCTGTGCATAACACACCTGCCCACACTCCATTTAGTGTCAACAAAGCTTGTGGATCAGGGCATGGATCAAAATGATGGGATAAAAGCCTCATTTGTCAGATGAGTATTAATCTTCCGTTTAATCTTTTGGCCAGATACATGGTCACATCATAGATACCCAGAAACATACTAGCTCCAGTGAGTGTCTGTTAGCTCTGTGTTGGAGCCTCAGAGGAGGCTCTACATGTAGACTGCACTGTACACAATTAATTACAACCTTAATATATATTATGCACTGCACACAAAATTCATTCACATATTTTGTGAGCAGTATATATATATAAACATTATTTGTTATTTGGTCTGTGTGTGATTTTAATGGTTTGGCTAATCACTGCTGACTAGTGTGAAAGCAACCCAGAACAAACAATATACAATATTTCATGACTTGCAAGATTTTCTATGTTGTGATGATTTACGGTCTGTACAGTATTGTGTATGTAAATGATACACAGAGTAAGTGACACATTAAATATTTTTTACTGTGAATATAAATTGACAGTTGTGGTTATGGGATTTTCCAAGCAGTAAGACAAATGAATGGAAAAAGAAGGTTAATGGGGTTAAATCCCACTGCACTCACGGATGCTCACACCCAAACACAAACACACATACATTTTGGGGACTTTCCATTGACGTGATGATTACTGTATCTAATTAGTGCTGCACCTACACCTAACTATGTCCCTAATATTAACCTTAATAACCAAAAGCAAATACTTTGGTTGTTTTTACAGTTGTTGTAACAGTTAGAGATTTATTTTTGGTTGTTTGTTTGATTTATTTTTTTGTATTTTTTTTTTTGGTGAATTTCCTTTGGTGAACCAGAAAAAAGTTGAAAAGTCAAATCTTTTTGGTATTCACAATGATACATAAAAATGCATGCACACACGGACACAAACCAAAGAAAATGCCAAAAATATGTAAACAAAAATATGAACTGTAAACAATAATAAATTATAGAATATTCATGAGTGCAATAACAATAATACAGTAATAATGTTAAGTAGTACTTTAAATAGACAACTAGTGGGACAAATCGTTTTCTTTGGGATTTGAAACTGACTAGTTGAATCATCATGTTGTGACTTGTTTTTTTTTAATAATCACTGTGCCTTTTTAACTTTAAGAACCTTAACTTTAATTAGTGTACAATGCTTCTCTAAAAGTAAACAGGTTAACGGGTAAAAATATTTCATTTTTAAAAATGCCTTTACTTTTAGAAAACAACCTTCATCTCTAGACATGGTGTCTCCATTTCTGACTGGAACAACTCTCCGTCCACTTTCTGAAAGCATGGAAAAACCCATATCCTGGCCATTGTGCTGTTGGTCTGCACTGCTTGTGGCATGTCTTAAGTGCATTACCAATGTGCTGAATGCACAGCTTTTTATATTGTGGTTTTCTCAAGCTCGGCAAGAAGGCCCTGTGTGGTAGGCATACCGCAGGAGAAGGATAATCTTTCAGAGTGAGGTGCTATCTACTGATAACTGACCAAAGGCTTTTGATGCCTTGATTTATCAGTAATGTCATAAAAGATTAAATTTGTACCAATGAAAAATACTTCTAAACAACAATTTGTTAGGCATGTTTGACCTTGTGCTCAACTGAGGTTTTGTAATATTATGGTAAAGCATTTAGACATATTTTATTATATTAAATACATTTTTCAGCGTAGTTCATGATCTCTACAAGTTCAGAAGCATAAAATCCTTTCAACTTGACTTACTGCTATTAAACGTAAACCATTCATTAACTTGTAATGTGCTGCCTTTCAGGTCCAGTAATTGCTGGTGTATAAGCTGTACAGTCAGCATTTAGAATGATATGTTTAAACACTCCCTAAATCTTATGGTCAAAAAAGTATAAGCTGCCACTCAGGTCCAGCATTAATGCAGATAGATGAGATAAAGAGAACCAAATTAAATAAATAAGACAAAAATAGAGGAAAATAATCCAATATTGGTTACTTATGAGTGCCTTAAAATATGAATCTAATGTATCTAGTGAAACAATTCAACAACTGCATTAAGTATTTCTGATAACTGTTGATCAGTCCTGTACATCAGTTCATATAGAACGTCTGCAGTTATAGGACTTGCAAGCACTACAATATGTCCCCTGGAATTTTATCTTTAATATAGGACACATTCTCCATGATAAAAGATACATTAACGGAAACATGTTTTCAACAGGGCAGCACAGTGGCTGAGGGGTTAGCACCTCTGCCTCACAGCACGAAGGTCGCTGGTTTAATCCCAGCGTGGAGTGAATTGGGACCTTTCTGTGTGAAGTCTGCATGTCCGCCCCGTACCCGGTTTACTCCGGGTACTCCGGTTTCCTCCCACAGTCCAAAGAGATGCACGTTAGGTTAATTGGTGTCTCTAAAAGTGTCCCTTAGTGTATGAATGTGTGAGTGAATGTGTGTGTGAGTGTGCCCTATGATGGATTGGCGCCCCATCTGGTGTTGTTCCTGCCCTTGTGCCCAGAGTTGCCGGGTGGGCACTGGCTGGCCCGCGACTGCAAGTGGAATAAGCGGAAAAGATAATGACTGAATGATTTCAACAGGCTGGGTCTCTTCAGAGGAGCTGTGACATATCTGTTTATACATTTCCATGACCATGTTTTGACCCAGTTTTCAACCATTTCAGTAGGACTTCCTGATAAGTTCTTTGTTATTTGTAACCATCATTGATAAATCAGAAGAAACACTGATTAATGTGGAATTTGGTATCTTTATTCTAAACCACTCTGCACACCCCTATAGCAAAGGGAAAAGTACAAACTAGGCTTAGTGTGAACCTGACTTAGCACTTCAGGTTTACATGATGAAAGTTGATTTTAGGTTAATTAGATAGATGCTGCTATCTTTAAAGGATTGATTTCCCACATTGCTACATTTTCCATGAGCGTGGCTACCTGTGACCTCTGCTTCTCCTTTGATGTGGCAGGCAAAACCACAGAGAAGGCAGAGAGTCTGAAGGTGGAAGGCATAACGATAGCAAAAGGTAAAATGGTTGCTTCAAAGTGGAAGTATGTGGAAGCCTATGCAAGTGTGAATGGTGGGGGTGGTCTTCTAGTGTTTCGAGGGGGTCATAGAACGGAGAAATGATGGGAGGGGTGTTAAAAAGAAGAAAGAAGTGGGATTTTGTAGTGTGAAATGATGAAGCCATCATCTGTCAGGTCTGTGAGTGTGTGTGGCTGTTGTAGTGGAGGGAGGGCATGTGTCTGTGCATGTGGTTGTTGAAAGAAGGGCATGCTGGTGGTGTGGGCTGATGGAGATGTCAGCTCCGCACCAATAATCTGAGGATGGTTGGGCACAGAGATGGGGCAGAGGCAGGGCCCAAGAGAGCAGTGGCATGACAGGGCGGACCACCCTTGCCATGCTTGTGGGGGAGGGGGACAATCAAAGGAAAGCAGCCATTTTGAAGAAATTACAGAAATCTCTGTGGAAATTAGCAGGAAACACTTTCTAATCGTCTGCTCTTCTCTGGTGCGATAAGGGTCACCGCTTACTCTCTCTTTTCTTTACACCAGTCTTTTCTTCCTATTGAACTTATTGTCCTTAATTTTATTATTCCTCCTTGATTCTATGTTTTCCTTTTGCCTTTTATAAGCTTTTGTATTTTGCAGCCGGACACTGATATGGACCCTATATTCTCAGCCTATATTATTATTTTCCTCAAGCATTTTTTAAAATCCTTTCTTTCTACATCACATTTAACCATTAGCACTAAAAGACAATACCATTGAGGGTATGCCCAGTTGCGTGAGATGGGATCAGGATACTGGGCCCTTCTGAGGCCAAGAACTACTGAAGATATGTTCTCTGCAACCCTTTCTTTAGCTGCATGCCGTCAATGGAAACCATTGTTGGTCTGTCAGTCCATCACAGGTAGGGGGAGTTCCTGATGTGAAAGAGAGACATTCATTACACCCCCTCCCCAGGTGACACCAAGCTGCTCAGCAGTAAGACACTGACCCTCAACAGAATGAGAGATTTACAACTTACTTTTTGAGTAACTGTGAGATTATGGTCTTTGTTTAATTTTGTTGTTTGAGCCTGTCATGTGGGGACTTGAATGATTCTAGGTAATGAAATTACCTCCGTTGTGTGCATGAGCATAAAAGTACAATGAATGAAACAGATATTTGTATAATACCTCAGTTAGCTGTCTTAGTATATTGTCTTCACAATGGGTGTAAAACCTGTTTTATTTTTCATCCAATACACTAGATGGTGGGATTAATCAATTAAACAATGAAACATCAAGCACATCAGAAGAATGTATAGTATGCAATATCTTCAGTAATGAAGACTTAACATCCCAATTATTCACATTTAGGACATGTCTAGTTTGAGACAACTGAGTTGCTGAGGGGGATTTGTAGGTACATAGAAGTCTCAACGGACTCTTTCATTATGAAACTGATGACTAATCAGAGGTTGATGTGCAGTACTCAGTGGGGGTTGACTGATGACAGAAATTTAAGTTTGGGCCATGCTTGTATGAAGTGGGTCGTCATCTTCTTATGACTGACTTGGCTCCATCTCCTGTGCTTCCTGGTGTGCATTTGGAATGCAATCATGTGGTCGGGTCATGGAGGTTTTTTGTCTCCTTAAGACTGAAACATGAAGAAAGGTGACTGACAGAGCACATGATCTCATTCATTCCTGCTTCAGACAGGAATTTCATGGGCACTCCATGTCTTTCAAACACTGATTAATGCAAATCTAGGGTCTCTGTGTCAACATAAAGTTATTGTCATGCAATGCCTATGAAACAGTTGGTCTCTATATTGTACCAGAATGTTAAACCAATAGCCAAAGGCTGAATGTTTGTTGGGTTGGATGTGAGAATATAGACTCTGTGTTTACTGCAAAATAACAATGGCTATCTCTGGAAGTGTTTTGACTTATGTATATATTTTTTCATTTTTGAATAGCATTTTAGTGAAGTAGAAGTGCCTCAGCTAGTTGAGGGCTCATGGGAGCCGCCCACTCTGGAACACTGTTCTTTTTATTGTCACATCAGGACAATTCTATTCCTGCAAGACACAAGCAGCCTGTGTTGGAACACAGCAGCTACCCAGGAAGCCGTGTTTTGTAAAGATGCCAAATTGCACTGCTGCCTATATTTTCCCCCTTTGGGTATAAGATGATGGTCTATATTTTCCAAGCAAGTCTGTCAGGCTAAACAATTGTGACAGTTTAGGAACTTTGGATTGAATGCAGCTAACAAACTAGAATATCATTTATCTTCTTTTCTCTGTGTTTGCAATTGAGAACTTATCAACAAATAAAACATTACCTCAGCCATGATTTTGGTGGAGAAAAGCTGAATAGACAGTATAAAAAATTAAACATTTGTTTCTTCTTCATGCATTACGTATTCATGCATCCTACTTCTGCATTAGGTAATAATGAGATATAATCTATTAGAAACATGGGTTTCAGTCACAAAGTTGACAGATTTGCAGCACAGCAAATAAGCTAGCAGGTTCTGGACTAGAAGCTTCAAATCTGAGTGTCTAAGCCAAGGAATCCACTACTGGGACATCTTGGAGCCAAAGAATTCAATTCCGGCTAACCCAGAAGGCTCTGTGGTCCTGAGAGCCATACAAATGGCGGGCTCCAGAGAAACATACTAATTTAGTATGAGCAGGTTGGTCTTTAAAAACCGCAATACAGATTATTAATTATTATTATTATGAATACTTACTTACTTACTTAATTAATTACCATTCTCATTCATTCATTTATATCTAATTTGGCTGTGGGAATTTGCTGTTGACATGTATCTCAATTTCTGACTTTATTATAACATTAAATTACAATATGAATATAAAATAATTTCTAAATATGCCGTAAAAATAAATAAAACACGTTTCAGGAAAGACAAAATGACAACTCAATATCCAAAATAAATCATCCAAGAAATATTGCATGAAAACATAGGTACAATCTAAACATTGTGTGGTGAGATGTGAGTTATATTAACGTCTAACTATAGAAATTTTTTTGTTCATTGTATTTACAGTCCTATATTATATTGTCATTGACATATCAGTATAACAATGATACGGTAGAGAGAATGTTGTTCTAACAACAGGTGCATCAGATCTATCCGTTATTACGGTAAAGTTATTTTCAAAACTTCGTATATACCACCAGTGCGACCATAAATATTCGATTAAAGTAAATTCTGGAGTTAATATGGCAATAAACACACGCACGCCCGCACGCACTCACACACACACACAGCTCCTTTAAAGTTTACCCAAAAGTTTGCGATTTCTTATATAGGATATGGCTTCATATTTTCTAATGGACTAAATTAAACGGAGCGGTTATCTCAATGGTTAATTATATGAGGTTTTTTAAATTATTATTCGCATTAGAATAAGTAGTGGTCAAACCTGTTTAAATTCAGGTTATTTAAGAATATCATTCATTATTAAATCAATAAACCAAAAATAAACCGTGTTAAATAAACCAAGTCTATTAAACGTATATATTGAATTGAACAGACTTGTGTCCGTTGTTGTGATTTATTAAGTAGGACTAATTATCACCGTCCCTAAAAACCAGAGGCAAACCAGAGCTGCTGCTTCTTTAGAGCAATATTACATGCATACGGTAGACTATGGTTCTAAACTAAAGTTATACAAAGTTTGCATTGTTTACTGAAAGTGTTACCCTAGATCACCTTATCTAATAAAATAAAATAAAAAACTTGACCACTGCATCGCATATTTTTGTATTCGTTTGTCGAGGATGGGACGGACAACCAAATCTGAAGCTGAGGAGGCCCCACGGTTGTGCCTGCTGTACTGTGCGCTATAGATAGATGGCACTACGCCCAAAGTAGAAGCGGAGCTCCCGTGGTCTGCCGACTCCCGCTCTTATTATCCGCTTGGAAATTAACCTGTCAATTTATCATTCACCGCCATCGCGAATTTGTCCCTCCTCTTACTCGCCTGCTCGGATTTACAGATAATGGCTCAGGCAGCGCTTTGGGTAGCATCGGTTAGCAAGCGAGTGGATTATCGCTTAAACGACTGCTATGAATCACCGACGCTGTCGGAACCGCGATAAGAGAGAAGAGGCACACATCAGAGTAGCAAACTGTTTTCTAGTTCATTTCTCTAGCATAAAGGACTGAGGATAAAATAAATAATAAATGAACAAACATACGTCTATGGCATCTGTAGGAAACAGTTTGTAGTATGCTTCGCGATATAGAGCGCAGTCCTTAGTACTGAGTCCTTATTACTGAGTCCTAAGTACACACACACACACACACACACACACACACACACTTCAAAAATGATTGACAAAAACTGAAACAGATATTACAGAGATGTCGACTAACATGTGCAACCAACTGCTCAATTATATTAGATCAGCCGACCGTCAGAAAAATAACCAATTGACACTTTCATGGAAAACTATTAAGAATAACATTTATGCTTCAGATTTAGGAGGTAAAAAAGAAAACTAGACTAAACCTGTAACAAATTATTAATATGCATACCTCCAACTACAGTTCAGAGCAGTAGCAGAAAAACAATGCAATAAAGTGGTATGATTACATAGAGCTATATTAAAGTAGATAAATTACATTAATGAGTACAAATCAATTAGATATTTACCGTACTTGCACTATTTAAATGAACGCCTGTAGCAACCAGAATCCTTCTGCCTTTCAAATAGCATCTATGCAGCACAGACATGTGCTGTATGATAAATGGACTGGGCAACACATCTGACACAAATGAATGTTATTTTATACTACTGTTACTGTAGCATACCAAAAAACAAAAACAAACAAAAAAAAACAATAACAATAATATTATAATAACAGTAATAATACTAATAGTGATACTACTACTACTACTACTACTACTACTAATAATAATAATGATGATAATAATAATAATAATAATAAATACATCTTATAATAATTGTTTTTGTTTACATATATTAGGCTATTATTATCATTATTATTATTATTATTATTATTATTATTATTATTATTATTATTATTATTTCTATTATTATGTGGTTATAGCAACATAATAATAATAATAATAATAATAATAATAATAATAATAATAATAATAATAATATAAATTATTTAATAAAAAATAATTGTTTTCCTAATATAGTATACAATAGCAGCAGAAGAAGCAGCCTCTGCTTTGCTGCTCATCCCTAGACTTGATAAACTGGAATGCATCTATCAGGCCTCTTTACTCAAACAAGACATCAAAATTATATTTTTAAAATAGTTCATATCGTGATTATCTAAACAAGTCCTTTAAAAATCCAGACCAGACTTTACAAGCAGGCCCAACAGCCATTAATGTTCTGCCTTATTTCCCAGACATTATACTTCTCACTTCACACTACACAGTCCCAAATTCATGTAGCATTTAACAAATTACAGAAGGAGGGTGATAAATTACAAAATATCTATATATTTAAATAACCAAAATATTGTATACTGCTCACTGCACAATTGGTGGTATTTTCTAATGACTGTATTGTAGGCAAGTGCCAGAGAGAAGAAGGCAAGGAGGGGGCACTATAAAGAATCTGATCATGGTGGATTTAAAACAGGAGCACAACATCTTGAAATGAGTTTCAGCAAGCTTAGCCTGATGATGTAAGCAGATTATTTTGGAGATGAGAAAGCAAGATAGTCTCTCTTTTGAGAGAGGCTCTAAACATTTATGGACTGCAGAGGCAAACCCACTGGTTCAGGCTTCAAGGAGTTGACTTGGTTGGAATGCAACTGCAGATAATTGTCTATGCACAAAGAGAGAAACACAAGCACACCACAGCCAGCGTAAACCAGGGCCATTTCCAACATTCACTGGCCTACTGTCTTTCATCTTCCTCTTTTTTCTTAAAGAGGTTCCCACTAAGCTCTGTATTTATTTGCATGGAAGTGCCCATACCTCTTGCACTTTCCTCTACCCCACCCCAGAGCGCCTCTATTCTTATGCGGCTAAAAGTTTTTTTGCCTTCTCTTTTTTGAGTTCAGTAAATCAGATGAAACTGTTTTGAAATGTGCTTTTAGAATTCCCTGTACTTGCATGAAAAAGTTGAATTGAACTTCTTTCCAATGGTAAATTTGTTTTTAATCAATTTGATAAAGGTTAATGCAGTGCACTTCCTTAAAGTTTAAGCAAACATTATGGTGTGTAGATTTAACCTAATAATTAAATACATGATGTATTATAAAATTAAAATTAAATATATATATTTCAAATAGTTTAGAGAAATATATAATATAATTAGTTAAGGTACAGTATATAGCTTACTGACTGACTCCATACTTATAACAGTTGTTATAACAACCTGTTGGAAAGGGTTTTCAAAAATATAAAGTAATTTGCATGTCAAATAATTTCATTAAATGTGCTTCTCATGGGATTAATTTATTAATCACAGTTTGTTTTCTGAAAATGTAAATATATTATAGTACATTCTGCAACTGTCACAACCTTTTAAAGGTAAAATGCTATTCTCTCACCTGTTTTTTTATTTATTTAACTTTAATTTCTGCTTGGAAAATATTTAAATTAATAAAATATTAAGAACATCATATTTTCAAATTTCAAAACTTTTCATTTAAATTGAATTGAACTTTAAAGTGCAATTTAACAGACGTTTCGAAGCATACAAACCTGATCTGAGATTAAAACAAACTAACAAAAAAGGAGCTGGTATTAATATCCACTTAAATTCAAAGAATTTAAAAATTGTTTGGAATGTGCAAGAATTTCCTTTTTGATACAAAATGAGTTTGATCACTTTAACCTTAAAATGACCTTTTTCCTAAAGACATTACATTAAGTGCAGTTTACTTATTTCCACTTAATTTTAGTGATTGATCGATTCTGACAGAGAAGGCACCATCCTGTCTGCCCTGTCGCTTAAGTAACTGTGTCTCCTACACACTCTCTTTTCTGTCACTGCTAATTGTCATGTTGTTGGCTATTAATGCCAGCAATTTAAGGAGTTGCGTGTCTGGCATTTAGGTAGGACCTCTGCTCACGTTTACACTTCACTGATCAATTGGTATGTTGATAATAATGTTATAATCCAAGCCAGGGCATCAGTACATTCACTTCCTCCTGCTTCCCCCAGTTTGTGTGGTATCTAATCTGAAGTGAAACCCACCGAGACTGGCTGTCTTTCTGCTTTATTGATTTTTCTCCCCTTTGTTCCTGCTCAGTACCTGGACAAAGAGAGTCGGAGGACAAGCATGTAGGTCCTCATTCCTTGTCCTAGTGTTCCCACACATCCTAGCAAAGGCTTGTTTCCATTGGGGACATCCTGATAATTAATATTTGAAAAGTTAGTTATATACATATAATCCATGGATCATGCTGGAGAAACCAGGTCTTTCACTGTCACTGCTCATTTGTGTCTGGACTGCTAGCCTAAGCGTTTTGCATGGTGTATTTTATTCAGCCAGCTTTTTATTGAAGACAGTTAGGTTAAGCATTACACTTGAAACCTCTCACATGGGAGCTCAAAGAGCCAGTCCTCTTGTCACCAGCTCAACTCCCTGACCACAACTTCAGTCTGCCTCCTTAGAAAGATGAGGTCTATGGTAGAGCCATTGAAACACTGAACACACACACACACACATTTGTCTTTCTATAATTGTGTGGATCTTCCACTGACATAATGTTTACTGTAGCTTATTAATGTTACACATGCACCTGACCCTAACCTTAACCTCAGTAACCTTAAGCAAATCATTTGGCTCTTTTGAGTTTTCAAAAGAACGTTGCAGTATTTGTAAGAAGCAATTTTCATGTAAAGATCAGAAGCATGCCTCCACCAGGTAAAAAATTATTTCTAGCCTTGGGGGTCATTTTTTTCTCACAATGATGTAGTAATATATCACAATGATGTATTATATATAAACTTGATGCACCTCTCTTTCTCTCTGTCTCTCTCTCTCTCTCTCTCTTTCTCTCTCTCTCTCTCTCTCTCTCTCTCTTTCACACACACACACAGACACACATTCTTGTACTCTCTGCCTGATATTGTAAAAGTCTGATCACTAGCAAGTCATCCTGCCAGCTCTGCTGCATATGTCTCTCTTTATGATTAGATCAGTGTTTCAGACTACAGCGCTTCTTGTAATATCTGTCAAACTGGCATTTGGCAAAGAATAAAACTAAGCAACGATGCTAAGAAGACCATGCACTGGTCAAACGACCTGCCTGTCAGAATTGACCAATGCTAATATAAAATTTTGTGTTCCATAGTGGCAAGTCTGGATATGTATTTTGTTTTGCTGTTAAAATGAGCAACTCTATGCTTGATTACAACAAACTAAAATTAAATACTTAAATATTAAAACTTGTTCCTAAACCGTGAGCAAACATACATCTTTATCCAGGATTTGGGCTTGTAATTTGAGGCCAATGTTTTTTTCTTGTTATTCTGCCATTCAGAGCGTGCCTATTCAGCATGCTGATGCCCCTAATGGATTGCCTTCCTTCAGGGGCCGTCTGTGCAACCAGCTGAGGTGTTAATATAAATATAGCAGATAATTTGTAAGCTAACTTGTTTTAAGCTTTAGTCCCAAAAAAGTGTGACTGGCAGGTGGGGGAAACATAGAATGAATAATTAGGTGGGTGCTGTCACATGTTCCTGATTTGTTTGGGGAAAGGGGGAGATTGAATGAATTCGAGGGGTGTGGGTGTTGGGGGTTATAGATTAATAGTAAGCTAATAGTTGTAAGCTGATAGTTAGAAGATGTGCCTGACAAATATTGGGTTAATATGTTCAAGTATTTGAAGGCATGCCATTTTGCTTCTGTTCAAGTGACATATTTACATGTGTCTAGCAATGATTTTTAGCTATGTGGCAATTAATGATATAAATTTTTGATGTGATGGCAGTATGTGTAGTGGGATGAGTTCAAATATACACAATTAGAAAGGCTGTCTTTACAAATGAAATATTTAAATGTCTAAATATATCTACATATATTATAGCTACAACTACCTTTCTGGAACTAGATCCTACATGTATAGTTCATTTAATGTAGTGTGTTTAAAAAAAAAAAAAAAAAAGAACACACAAACACACACACAATTAAGTTCCCAAAAAGTTTAATTCTTACTGTCGAACATGATTCCTACCAAAGCCCCAGTACTGTTTAGTAAACTAAACAGACTGTGGCTTAAAAGTTCCTAGACACTCTGATCAACTGAATGAATTAAAGTCAATTAATGAATTCACTTTCTGATCCTGAACAGGGTCACAGGAGTGCCGGTGCCACCGGGGGCAAGGCAAGAGCAGCCCTAGAAAGGGCGCCAATCAATCTTAGGGCACATACACACACACACACGCACATACACACACACACACACACACACACTTATACACACACTTGGAGCTCTCAGCCCAACACACATCTTGGAGTAACCAGAGGAAACCTATGCCGATTCCAGGAGGACATGCAGATTGCACAGAGAAAGGACCCAGACTGCTCGACCTGGGGATTGAGCTCAGGACCTTCTTGTGAATTTCTTTTAACTTTTTAAAAAATAATTTGTATCAGGCATGCTGCTAATTGTTATCCCCTGATAACAGAGTTACTCAAAATGTAAAATGTAAAAGTATTTTAAAAACTTGAACAAGCAAATAAATAAAATCTGCCAAAAACTTTTTCACTGTTTAAAAAACAGTTAAAGTGTGGCATAGTAATCTGAATGCTGACCCTATTTATTATATATGTCACTGGATGTACATTGCAGACAATCACAGGTGAAAATTGGCTGAATGATTTCCATTGTTTCAGACTGTTATATATAAAACATCTGTTTTTTAATACCATGATGTCTGGCTGCAAGTCATAATCAGCTTGGGGGGCAGATTTCCCATGAGTCTTTACACATCCTAACCAACAGCAACTTCCCCACCCCAACACCACCGCCCCTCCCAAAGAAGCATCCCAGAAGTTAGCACCTACTTCATTGGTCCTCCTCAATAGCATGTCCACAGAGTCAGCAATGCCCCCCTTCCTCTCACAACCAGGGCCATGGAAAGGCCTTGACGCCTCGGGCAAATAAGGGAGAAAATGAAAGAGGCAGATGGCATAGGAGTGAGAATAAAAGAAATCATATCTAAGAGGTAGGGACGCCTTACCAAAGCAGAACAAAAAGTAGCACAGCTTTTACTATGCTTGTACATTTCCAAAATTAAGACACATACTTCATTATTTTGATTTGTGAGTAAGTTAGTGAAGTTCTTTTTGTCAGTAAGTGAACTTCTTCTAAAATCGGCACATTTTAAACTCTCTTTCATTTTAATATTGAAAAAAGTAACACCTGTGGATGATTAGACACATTTAACTGATATAAACAACTTTTATGCCATTTCTCAAATTAAAACTGTTAATTAATTATTGTTATGCAGTTACCTCCATTCTCATCTTGTGCAAAGTCTGAATGAAACTGTCATGCTCAGGTGTACATCTGTTGTCACCCAAGGTGTTTGAAAATGATAGACAATAAAGGCACTGTTCAAATAGATTTCCAGTCATCTTTTTATGACTAGTTTGTCTACATGGAAACTGCACTTTCACCTCTGTCAGTCAACAACAAGAACTGATCGATCACTTTTTAATGCCACCGGGACCCATCTGGGAGAAGGACCCTTTTCATTCGGCATAGTTGGCTGCCTGTACCCTTCCCATAATAGGGCCCAGCTCAACGAGCAGCGATGCTATAGCCAATTAAATGTCTTGAAGGGGACGCTTAGAGGCCCATGCGTGAAAGGCTTCAGGTGTCAATCTTTTTTTTTCTAATTGGAGAGGGACAGAGAGAGAGAGAGAGAGAGAGAGAGAGAGAGAGAGATGACAGCTTTTAAGTTTTCTACTATCCCCTTACTAAACCCCTACCTCCACCCCCTGGCCAGACGTGGTGATGTTCTGGAGGAGGCCACTTAAGTGCAATTTTCTATTCAGATGCTCAACCTGTGTTATCTGCTTTTTATCCCCCCTCCACTTTTTTGTCCACTTCTGTCTGAGGAGAACACAAGGAGGCTCAGATGATGCAGACAATAGCTTTTTTACCACACCATATTCTAAAAGGACAGAGCAGAGAGGCAGACTGTGTAGCCATGGATGGTACTAGAGGAGTGGTACTGACTAAGAGAATGGGGGTGCAGATGAATGGCTGCACTAAAAAGAGGGATGGATAGTTTGCTAGTTATGACCACCCTCTGACTATGACATTGCAAGTTCAAGGAGTACTCCAAGAAGAAAACACTTACCTATTTTTAAAAAGTGCAAAAGGAATAACCAACACCCAACTCTGAAGAATACTTCAGAATGCTAAATACTTGTGGAAAGACTGGCTGAAAAGGGCACACACGAAAGACACAATGTAATTTATTGTTAAAATGCAAGAACATAGTCCCATTCCTACTTGCTGATCAAAGGCCATTCTATCAGTTCATCTACACTGAGATTGTACTTATAATAATAGTCTCATAAAACGTGTATTTGTAAAAATACTAAAGCTATTTTATTTTTTGTGTGTAGAGAAAAAGCCAGAAGGAACACTAAACATTGCACAATAAGAAAAGGGAGAAGGAAAGACGAGGGATATAAATCTTATAAAGATTGTATCTTAGAGTGAGATCAGAAGGAAAACCAGGAGATCTTTCTTAAGTTGGTTGTGCTGCGATAGTAACACACCCACAATATAGACAATAGAACCATAAACAACAGAACTACTCCCTTAATCTTAAAACCTAACCTTAACCTCAGTAACCAAAAAGAAACTTGTCTCATTTTGAAATACAAATATAGCATTTGGAAACAAAATGTTTAAAAAAGCTGGGACCTGCACCTCAAACACACATAGTTTGGAAAAATATGTTTAAGGACTACTAACATAATAATTATTGTAGCTTATTAACAATACATCCACTTACAATAAATGATCTGTAACCAAATAAGATGCTTTTAAATCACGTGATTCTTCAAATAAGAGTTGCAGTAAACATGCTTTCCACAAAAATAAAATGTTCATGTAGTCCTTTAAATTATAAACACACAAACACACACACGCATACACACATACTTTACATATTTCACTATCCTTGTGGGGGCTTTCCACTGACATAACAAATATTGCAGCTATTAATACTAAACCTACACTTGGAATTAACCTTAGTAACCCAAGGGAGCTCTTGTGACACTTTTGTTATTGTCAAAGAAAGTTACAGCTTATGTAAAAAAATACACTTTTCCATGTTTGGACTAGCAAATGTCCCCAGTACAGTACTTTCTGTCCTTGTGGGGTAATATGGTCCTTACTATGATATGTAAACATTAGCCTCAGCACACCCATACACACACACACACACACACACACACACACACACCACTCTCCTTTATCAGAGCTAGACTGAGAGAGCACCCTGATAAGACGAAAAAGTGAAGAATCTAAATAAATGGAGTCCATTAAAGGCAGCAATGCATCAACTGCTTGATAATGTGATTAATAAATGTGTTAGGATAATGATTGATTAAATCATTTAATGAAACTGATAAACCGACACTATTATACAGTGTATTGTATAATAGTATATTTTATGTTTTACTTTCTCTATAATACAAATAGACTTTATATACACCCAGGCCAGGCATACTGTAGTGGTGAGCTATGTACACTAAATTTGCAAGCTAGATTTAAAAATCTACATATGCCTACAACACCCGTTAAAAGCTATGTTATTTTAAAGCTGCTATATATTTAACAGAGGCTCTGGTGCCTTCCCATAATTTTGTGTCATTTTTAGATACAATTCTTTTCTAATCATTATCTCTTGATTATCTTTTCATCCCATTTACATGCATCTCTGAAAATCACCTACAATTACAACCCAATTTCCCTTGGCTGTAGATCTGAACAGCACATTGAATAGCAGTTGCTGGGGCTCTAAACAATGTGTCAGTATTGACTGAATCATGTACTGTTAAAAGAAGGTAAGTAGGTACTGAAAGGGCAACAGCAACACTTGTAAGACTTAAATGTCACTCATGCTGGCTAATGCAGTGACAAATGTAAGGTGCAACATGATTGATGTGTTCATCTGTTCAAAGTTCACATTTGATATATACGACATTAAAATCTGAGCACTTGCTGGTAATATATGCAATTCACAAGAGACACTCAATACAGTGAAATATCTTTTTGCTTCTTTTGCTTTTTTGCTCTCTTGGATTGTAAATACAAATGTACAACAATTGTATTTCAATTCAAACAGCACTTACATAAAAACATATATCTCAATGTAAAAATAATACACAACATGCCAATTTATATCTCAGATAATAAGAAACATCACAATACAATGAAAAAGAACAATGAGAACTCACTGAATTTAGAGAATTGCATGGTTGGTGTGCTGCGTTGTTATAGCAATGTGTGGAACAAGCATGGAAGTATGAATACTCAAATATAAAATACAGATACCCAAGTGTGTTCTACACAACAGCATGTAATATATTTTAAATCTTATCACACAGTGTCCCTATGGATTCTAAATTAGATTACACTGAATAATGCTGTACTGTAAAGTTTCTGCAGATTCAATCTGGCAATTGAAACATCAATCACATTCTCAGTAGATAAAAGAAGCTTCTTTGACTTCAGGTTTTTTTTTTTCATTATTATTTTATTTTTGTTATTGTATTTTAAAACCACTTAGAAAGTGTGCATGGGATAGAGAAATGCCAAAATACAGGAAGCAGAATGGATAGTAGGACTTGCTTTTGGTTTTGCAAATGAATACAGGTTGGGAATGGGTGCTTAAATTGAAGCTATTTCAAATGATTGACCCATCTGCAATTAAATCTGTGAATTGAGCAACAGCATCCATACATATATACATATGGAATCAAACAACTTAAGGGATGAAGAAAGAATTCTGAATGAATGTGAGTTGGAGTTTTAGCCATTAGGAGTTACACTGGGAAGAGCCTTGTTAGAGTGGCAGGGGATGAGACTGGTCATGTATGAAAGCAAATATGAGCCATACAGAGATAATTTAGTCAGAAGAATGCTTTAACAGGCCTCTGCTAAATTATATTATTTGTAAATACAGTACTGTACAGCAAAATGTTTAGAAAGTTGTAGAAAGTTAACAAAATGCTAAGTAAATTAACAAAATAGAAATCAAATCAATATTTGGTGTGACCATCCCTCAATTTGTTTTCTTTCCTTGCATAAAGATTTTGAAGGAATTTGGAAGGGAAGTTATTCCAAACATCTTGTAAAAGTAACCACGGATCTTCTGTGGATGTAGTCTTGATCAAATCCTCTGGTCTCTTCATGTAATCTCAGGCAGACCCAATGATGTTGAGATCAGTGCTCTGTGGGGTGAATATTGTCTCTTCCAGGACTCCTGGTTCTTATTTACACAGAAGAGAGCTCTTAATGACATTGGCTATATTTTGGGGGTCTTTGTACTGCTGCAGAATACATTTGAGGCCTATAAGACACTGCATGATGGATAACTATCTTCCTGTATTTCTCAGCATTAAGTACAAAATGAATCCTGACCAAATCCCCAACTAGAGTGGCATAAATGCAGCCCTAACCTTGCAAGGAGCTTCCACCAGGCTGTTATTGTACTGCTCTCCAGCCCTTTGGCGAACAAACTGTTTTCTGTTACAGCCAAATATTTTACATTTTGACTAATCACTTTAGAGCATCTGTTCCGTTTTTCGGCACCCCAGTTCTCACTGTTTCCATGCTTAGTTGAGTTGCTTGGCCTTGTTTTCACATCGGACGTATGACTTTGTGGTCTTAATTCTTTTAAGATAATGACTTCTAGACAGACGTCTTCATACAGTAGATGGATGTACCTGGATCCCATTGGTTTCTGCCGATTCTGAGCTAATGGCAATGCTGGACATCTTCTAATTGAAAAGGACCAGCATTATGTGTCTTTCATCTGTTGCATTAAGTTTCCTTGGTCAGTCACTGTGTCTACAGCCCTCAGTGTTGCCCATTCTATGTGCTTCTTCGAAAGAGCTTCAACAACACATTTAAAAAAAACAGTATGCTTGAAATTCTTGCTTGGGAGAGACCTTGCTGATGCAGTATGCAGCTACCTCATGTCTTGTTGCTGTGCTCAGTTTTGCTTTGGTGTCTGACCTGGGACATGAAGTCTTCCACAGCCTCACCTTTGTAACAGAGATTGTAAACCTCTTACACCACTGTTTCCTGTACTTACTGTGTTTCAACCTAAATATGAGAATGATCTTTTGGTATAATTAGTTAATCACACACCTGACTATAATCCTACCAAATCAATGACTTTGTACAAGTATACCTTAAGAAATTGATAGATACATTTTATTAACTACAAACACTTTTTTTGTTAGCATCCTTATTTTCTAGCATGATTTCACACCTGCTTAAAATTGTGCACAGTACTGTATGTTTACACAAACTCACATTCACTCCTGTAGCGCTGCCAAGCTGCAATAATTGCATGGATTTTAGATTGTATTAGTTGTAAGTTGCTCTGGTTAATGCTATAATGACTAAATGTAAACACACACATACACTGAGAGGGAGAGACTTTTTAATCTGAAAATGTAATGGTTTACATTTTAACATAGAACGTCTTTACAACAATTGTCAGTTTTGATGTCATTCTAAAGACTGATGCTCTTTTACCTATTGACCATATAGAATGTGCCAGCTCACTTAATTCCATACAACAAGTCATTTGAAGGAAGAGGAACAACTTGTTAATTATGCAAATGGGTCATAGTGCGGAGCCCAGCAGGTTGCCGAAGCTCTGTCATTCTGAAAGGGTATGGTGGAGCGCGATAGTGTAACAGTCTGGCAGGGAACCCTTGATGCAGTGACAGGTCAATTTGACTGGCTTTGTGATCCAGACTGTGGTCCTCGTCTCTGGGCATCGAGTGGGCCTGAACCCCCCCCCAACCAAGCAGGACTTTGATTTCTCCTTTGTTCTGCTGGCTCCTCTCCTGACACTTTGTAAGAATGAGAGATGCCACACAATCATGACCCCTTAACACCCCTGTAACAACCTTTGGCTACTTGGAGGCTGACACTTGACCCTGGAGTTGACAGCTTGATTAATTGCGGAATGTTATGATTTATGAGTATGTTCTTTTCTTGATTAATGGGGCAACAGGTGGCACTACCTCGTAGTTAAAAGGAAAATATAGCAAATGAAGGTGCAGACAATGTGAGGGGTTTGTATTGGAGAGTAAGGTTTTTGTCTGCCAGTGACTTCCACCTTGAAGGGGCTATACATCATCTTGACTTTCCTGAATGTGTCAGGTCCACTGTTATTGGTGGCAATGCTTCTTGAATAGATTCTTTTAAGAGGGCCTCTATGAATGGATGCATACTAAAGAGTCACATGCATTAATCTTTGTAAACACATTTAAAAGGTACAAAAGGAAACATAAAAACAGCTGGCAGTATGTAAAATATAAAGATTTGGATGGGGAGGGGGTGTAGCCCAGGCTTAAATGTTACTTCAGTGGAAATCCCTGAGTCAGGTTGTTCTGCAATTATGCTTTCTCTCAGTGAAGGAATCCTGACCCTTCCCATGATGAGCACTGAACTGTCTAATCGCCACTGTTGCTCTGCCACCATTGTCCTGGACACATTGCCACGACATGCCTCTGTCCTGGAGAATAGCACCCACAGTGCGGCCCCAAAGACCTTGCACTGTCACTTATGACATGGGGTCGCATCTAAGTGTCCAAGCAGAGCTACCTGCTTGTTCCCTGTCCTGACAGGCCAGCAAGATAAGGCAGTCTTTTAGGCATGACACTTGCTGGGGTCCCCACAGGTGATAGAACAAACAAATGACCTATTGAGGATGTCATACATGACACTGGGTTGCCTCTGTACTGTCAGCTCGATGAGCAAAGAATAGCCTGCTATTTGCTTTAAGTCGGTCGGTGATGGCTAAGCAGATCAGTCATCACTCTCAAAAGCAAAAGAGCAGGAAGAGAGATGGCTTTAATTCTGACATGAAACAGCCTCGACCCTGCATTCAGACTTTGACAGATGACAGACAATTGATGCTGACACCACCCTGGTCCCAGTGTCCAGTCCAGTCACCTTAAGGAAAATGAAATATTGACCCATATTGGGAGAATGGACAACTGTGCAAACTGTTGTAATTAATGTTGTTCTTAATCAGTGTAAATTAAGAATGCTTAATTTATATAAAAAAGCAGGAAAAGGAATGCAGAATGTGGAGTGATCCAGCAACTGGCCAGTGAATAAAAAGATTCTGAAACATATTAATATAACATTGCTCTAAGTGCTCTGTCTAATACGGCAGCAGTCAAATAAAATATATTTATCAATTAAAAAGACTTAGTTACATTGTCTAAAGTTCAGTTGTTGTTTTTTTGCCATTATCAAACCTCGCAGTATGTTAACATTTATGATACGTGAGTACACCAAATATGATATATGATCTAATTACACTAGGCTCAGTTACCATCAAATAAAATAAGGCATTTAAGTTTTTAGAAAATAAGTTACTTACAAATAAATAGAATTTAATTAAAATCAATGTATTAATATTGTGGGTGGCACAGTGGGTAGCAGGATTCAGTGTTCAATCTCTAGGTGGAGCAGTCTGCATGTTCACTCCAGGTCTCTGTGTGGATTACTCTGGGTACTCTGGTTTCCTCCCACAGTCCAAATAAATGCTTTATGTTAATTGATTATGCCAAAGTGGCCAACTGTTTTTTAAGTTCAAATATGTGAAGATCTGGCTAAAATTAAGAACTCTTCTAAGTAATTATATATTGGTTGTGTATGTGTTTGTGCATTTGTTGATGTGTGTGGTTGGGGAGGTCAATTATTGTCTTTTTCTTTGAGTAGTCCCAGAAGTGTTTATGCGTATGCTTATGCACTGGACAGATTTGACACATGCACTAACCTGTGACACATGTCATGGTAGGCTGTGTTGCCACATGGGCTACAGAAGGCCTGGAGTGTTTCCAGCTGAAGAGCCAAGGGGGAAAGCCAGAAACTTAATCAATGTCCACGGTGGTAAAGCTCACTAGCATCTCCCAGACCCACACACAGAATGAAAGTGCCATTCTTGCCCCATGGCTCCCATCCCTGATGCTATGGATACCTAGCTCTGCACACCGCTGGCTGCCCCATATGTTTGGGCTGCGCAGAAGGAGGTTTCTCGGATACTGTGGTTGCTAATTATAAATTTAATTTGCATTTTAATTAGAATGGTGTAAAATTAAAGCCTGCCAGCTGGAGAATTTCAAAAAGCTTCGTCCCTCTTTCTCTCCCCTCTCTCTCTATCTCTCCTGCTCATTCTCTTCTCGGCGTGTATTCAAGACTGTGTTGTGCTTCATTTGATATTTATTTATTTAGGTCCTCCACCTCCTGCACTATCTCTCCCTACCACTAACAGTCTCATAAGTATTCTCTTTTATTCATTAAAATGTGCTGGTTCCATAATAGGCCTTCTCATTTATCAAAAGGTATGCCTTTCATAGTGAAATGCATGATCCATCCATGTACAAACTGCTTAAAACTCCTACTGAAGTTAATTGAAATAAACATTGCCGTATGTGTTATTAATAGCTATAATTCTTCATTTTTTGTAATACGTTTATTATTTTTTTAGTGCCTTACTAGGGTGGCATGGTGGCACAGTGGTTAATATTGTCTCCTCACTGCTCCAGATATTCTCTGGTTGGTTTCTGGCCTGGTTTCCATTGGTCTGGATGGGTTGCTTCCAGGTACTCCAGTTTCCTTCTGCCTTCCAAAGACTTGTGCTTGCTTGTGTGTATGTGTGCATACCCTAGATTAAAGCAAGTGTGAAAATGAATGAAATCGTTTCTTTTCATATACTAATTCTTAGTGAAGCAGTTTATTTTTAGTTTTTAAAATATATTGCTCAAATAAATTAGGGGATATTTAAAAATGAAATATCCCTTAATAAATTTTTCCTTATTTTTGAGAAGTGTAGATACAACCATGTGCTTGTATCTTTTAAACACAGTTTCATCATTTTAAAGAAACATCACATTACGTATCTATGCATTATATTTATTACCTGTATATGAGTTAAAGCATCTGTCACTGTATTGCAAAGCCAACTGAGAACCCCTAAAAGGACATAAAAAATTCCTAGTCATAGACTAGTGATTATTCTTCTAATGCATCTAAAACGTTCTAATTCATCTTGCTCCGTTTATTCCTTTTTCTTCTTCACAGTTATTCTCAGTCTGTCTTTCAACACTACACCTCAGTAATCCTTGTTCAATAGTTGTAATTAATTAATTGACAAAACTGATAGACCCAAGTAACCCAAGGCCCAATCAAATGTCCTTTTTTAAATGAAAACTTGTACATCCAATGACCTTGTCAGGATGTCAACTGTCAGCCAGTCAGAAGGACGATTCAAATGAATCCAGACCACATCTCTTCCAGATTGTGAAGACAGCAGAGGTGTGAATATATCACAATAACAGGATAATCATACATGTATTCTAACAATTTTATTATCTTTTGTATATCATCTTTTTTTCTACATTTTTTGGTTTTCTTTCAGAAGTTAATATCATATTTGAGGACATATAAACATAATTATGTTTTTAGTAACTGTTTTTGTTTCATATATTGGACAAATAATACAATAATAACATTACAGAAACACCCATATCTCTTTAACACTAACATTTAACATTAACCCCATTTAACATGAACACATTTTAAAGTAAAGAAAACCATAGTCGTTGCTTTGTAGGTCATTTTATGGTTGGACTTTGTCTTGTATTACAGCTGACTCACTTTCCATTGGTACATGTGTCAAGTATATGTAATGTATTGACATGCTTCCAGGGTATTTGGGTTTGGGAGACTGCCAGCCTCCCTTTAGCGCCTCTTTACAGGCTTAGTTTGATCTGGTGTGAATAATGTTCACACACACACACACACACACACACATACACACGCACAGGGCTTACCAGCCCTGCTCTGAGAGTGGCATTTGGCACTGCACATATACACCTGGTGGAAATGAAAACTTGCCCCCTCCACTCGTCACCAAATTCAGCTCTTCTATCTATTGATTCTCATTCAAGCGTGTAAGCTTTCAACACTTCTTTTGTCTTTTTCTTTTTCACATTTAGTAAACAATCAGCCACTGTCATGCCACTCATAACTTAATATATACACGAAACTTACTCAGAAATATTATTATACCACACAGTAGATCGTACAGTAGATCATTGTGATACTAATACCATTACTTATTTTTGTGATACCTGACAGGCCTCAAAAATGTAACCAGAGGAAAACAATTACACATAGCCAACAACTCTCTCAAAGTATGTAATCAGACCAGATCCTATAAATTGTCATTTGTCTTTTAGCCTAGCAGAATGAGATGATGAGGTGCAAAGAAATATATTTTAAAATCTTTTTAACTAATTTGAATTTTTACAACCAATTACAACCAACTAGCCCAAGATAATCTGAAATCCCTGGAACTTGCTTTCTTTCTGCTCTAATCTTACCTCTCTCTCATTCATTTTTCCTAACGGCAGGGATTGCTTCGAAGGGGAGTTAAAGCGTAATAGAGCAATTTGATAGAGCAAAAGCAGCACAGAAGTTAATTGCTGCTAAACCAAACAGCAAGACTTCTTATAACTCCTGCATGTCATTAGGTTACTTGACCAAAGAGCCCTTCTCTACCTGGAGGAGGTTAATGCAAAATGTCTTCAATCATTTTCATGTGAGTTGTTTTATCCTAGGAAAACACATACTGGACACATATCACATACTTGGATATATGTTTCCATATACATTAGTTAAATACATTTTTGGATATTTTGCTTCTCTGTGTGTGGAAAAATATTCATACTGCAGCAAGATAATTACCAAAACCTCACCTGCATTGAACTACTTCAACCCAAAGAGTACTGACAATAATTCCCTTTTAGTCATCCACAGTCCTTCATAGTCACCTAACCTAAAAAACAACAAGTATTGTACCATCATAAATGAAGGAATGAAAGCCAAGCATCTAGCATCATGACAAGATTATCTTTAAAATATCGTAAAATCATGCTGGTATGACATGCAACAACAGGTTTTGCACAAATTAATGGAGTCCATGCCACCTTGCATACACACTGTCACTCTTATACATTGTAATACATTGTAATAAAGTTGCATAAGTAGATACAATTGTAAAGTAGATAAAATAAATAAAATTGTAAAGTAGAATATTTTTCAGTAGTGGCCCCTTTGGCCCCTGTTATATACAGTGTGTGTGTGTGTGTGTGTGTATGTGTGTTTTCTGAGGGGAGTGTGGCATGTTTGCCCTAATTCTGTTCTCTGCTTGCTCTCACTCCCACATGTCATCATACAGTCTGCCACTGTCAGTGTGGAATCTATCATCCACCCCAGCCGCAACTGCGCTGGACAAAAGCCGGGTTGGAGCACGCTCAAACACATTTGCATTTTTGCATCTTATTGTGCGTGTAATTACACAGCAGTGTAAGCTACCCCTCCACCACCATACACATTATCTCGCCTAACATTATCAGTGACGTTTGAAACGCACGTTTAAATGCCAATTATTGACTACAAAGAAGGAATGACCTTTGAGGGAACACATTCTCTCCCTTTCTCCTCTCTTCCTCTGTACTGTCTGTTGTCTTTCCTTTTTCTCTCTATGTATGCCTATCATATCCAACATTCTTCACTGCAAGGGCTAATGACACTGTCTTTCTTTTTTCTCATTTACGCCCCAGTTTTTGCTGAATGACTACTAAATTATTATATATGTTATTTGCATTGACATGGTTATGAACCCATAGATAGGCATAAACATATTTTACTATCTGCTACATTATACGTGCAGTACATTAGTCTATATGTAATGTAACATTTTCTAAAATATTGTTTAGTAATCGTGCAATCTATGTGACATTTGAGGAAGAAATTATGCATACTGTTTCGTGAAGTTCAGTTGAAACATTGATACATTACAAACAGTGGATAGTTTATTATTTCTGTTTTAATAGATGTATGCAGTTGATGGTCATACACAATGTATGTGATTGTAAAGACTTCAGCATCATCAAACACATGGTTGTGTATGGTGCAGTCTCAGCTAAGACTGGAGGTCAGGGGTTTGACTGTGTCAATTCTGGTTAATGCTGCGTATCAGGTTTTTGTGCTGAAATTCAATGTGCCTTCATTAAATATTTACATTTTTGCTATGTTTATTACAGCAAACGGGCCAAAGAAGCAGTGACTCCCTGTTAAAACTATTACATATCAATTATTAAAAAGTAAATTCTTTGAGGACTAGTGCTGCTTAATTACAGTGCTTTTTCTAGCCTTATTCTACTTTGTACTGTGCCTCTTGGCAGGGAAGACAGGGTTTGTCTGGTATGAAGTAAACAGTACATTTCACACTCAAACCAGTAATCTAATATGACTAGATTTACTGAATATCACTACCATTTTTCTACCATTTTTTACTTATGCCACCTCAGAAAATGGATGTGATGGAATGAATGTCTGTATAGAAGTGCATTAGCGCAGTACTGATGGCAATACAATCTAAAGTAGTTTAACAAACAACTCATAAATCGCAAGTAATGGACACACAAGTTATGTGAACATTTCATCAGATCCACTGTGAAAAAGGAAGCTTCCTTATTAGTCCTCTTTCCAGCAAATATGACATTAATTCCCAGCTTCATTCCAGGGATCTCATTTCATAAACCTGTGGTTCAGTGTTATTATTGCACTTTATAGACATGGGAAATGTAATAACTTGGGTTATTGCATTAATTAAGTCAAAATGAGATAACATATTTTCATTGAAATATCCAAGTATTGCAGAAGACATTGCAACAGCTGACATTTTCATTGCATTAAGATTCAGCATTAATTACAGCATTAGTACTGTCTAGTGATTTTGTATTTTGCAAACCACCAGCTCAATATATTATTTTCAATGAATTAGCATTTGAATTTCATATATATCAAATACAATGTAACAAACTTTCTAAACATTAAACATTTCAGTTTTCTCAAAATTTTCAACATGGTCTTACAACTAATACCTTCTAGTTCTAGAAACAACTCTTGGTGGCTGCATTCCTATAAAGGATTAAGGATTAAGTCAATATTGCAAGACATGTTCTCAGTGTGACTTTTTAAGCATTTGAAAATACAGAGCTTAGAAAGAATATATGTAAAATAACATCCTAGAGGTTTAAGTCATGGGAACCATGACCCCAAGAGCCCCCAGATGACAGTAAATGCTCCCATCCGTCTCTAAGGAGCAACACTTGATCCTCAGTACTTGAGTGCAGGGCAAACCCTCTCTCCATCTCCTTACTGGCCTTCAGGCCAGAGCAGAACCCTGAGCCAGCCGTGCTTATCTGACCCTAACCTTGGCGTATGGCAACCTTGACCTGCACGTCACCCTTTCCCCGTCCTCAGGGCTACATCTGTTCCTTGCTCCCTTGGACCCCAAGAGGTTACTGCCGCTGAAACATCACCTTGAGGAACCATTTGTTTTCTCACGAGAGGTCAGAGCCGGGTCGTCATTAGGACTGAACTTGATCCTCCCGCATAGGCCTGGGATCAACGGCCCTCTACTGAGAAGAGTCACTGGGCTAATGAGCACCAGCATGTACTGGAGTGAACTGTATCCATGAATGTCAGTCATGCTATATTAATCGGCCTAGATGTATTTGTAGTATTGAATTATGATACTTTCATTTATTTGCTTAATAAACCATTTGTTTACTGTAGAAAAATGTATGCAGAAAAACTGTGCTTTTTGAATAAGACAATAATAATATGTATTTCTTTCTGATGGAGAAAAGCCTTTCTAATTCAGGTTTTTCTGCTTCTCTAATTATCCTGATTTCCTCATTATCAGCACTGCATCCTAACTATTAAAATGTCATACAGTACAGTCTACAGCAACAACAATACTCATCATCTGGAATAATGCATACATTACGCCAGGGTTTCTTTCAGCTCTTAGGACTGCTGTCATTTTGCCACCGGTAGCTTGTCCCAATACAATGGCTTGATTGTGATGCCCTTTATAATTTTGTCCAGTGTTTCAGCAGTACTGTGATACCTATGACCTTTTCATGAGTTTCACCCCCCCACTCCCCAACACCCCCAACCCCCTTAAGCAGCATACAATCTCCAGCACATAGGAATACCGAGAAGTTAATATTAATGAGAAAGACGGAGATGTCAGCCTTTAATGGATAATAAATTAGAACATCTAGCCACTGATTGTTAACTGTGCATGTCCAGAGTCCTCTCCTTCAATCAGGATGGCATCACTTTGACACAAGTTATTTTAAAAATAAGGGAGGAAGTCACAGAAGAAAGATGGCTTTCACACACAGCATTCTGAGGAAATTCATAAATACACAAAAAATGTAAAGCAGTATCATGTTCGTTAAGTACTTTTAAATGTATTTGCACTCTCTGTTTCAACCACATGGTATTATGTAGCTTTGAGTCAAGGGACAGGGTAAAGGTTACAACACTGAGTCCTGGGATTGAACCTAACACCTGACAGCAAGTGTCTCTCTCCCACTGATCCATCTGGTAACACTGGGAAATGTGTTCACTGCATAACGTTGAGTGTTATTCCTGCCACTGGAAAGGCAAATGCAGCTTTTGACACACTGACTGAATGTGCTGTAAGATCAAAATAACAAAGGTCACATGTAGCAAATTTGAAAAACTGTATCAACCCATGATTTTGAGATTTGTTTTCTGCCACCCTGGGAAACTTATTTCCATGCATCTAAAATCATATTCAGATTAAACCTAATAGCACAGGTGTTATGTTCCAGATTGTATTGTAAAACCACAAAGACAGTCAAATTATTTTTTGGAGATTGAATGAGAGAGAGAGTGTATTAAGTGTATTAACTTATTACTCTATGAGTGTAAGCTTGTTGTAATCTTATTGTAGGTGTGTCATTTGCTGGTTTGAAACTTCATAAGGATGAACCGTAATATTGTTTCATGTAGAAACTTACTGTAATGTTTACTGGCTAAAATGACAAAATCTCTCTCTCTCTCTGTCTCTCTCTCTCTCTCTCTCACTCTCCATATTTATATACACCCGGAAACTGGAGTACCTGGAGTAGACTCCACACAGAAAGGACCCAGGACCCTAAACCTGGAACCTTCTTTCTGTGACTCGGCGGTGCTATCCACCGAGCCACCGTTCTGCCCCTCTCTCTCTTATTCATTTTCTTATTCAGTAGCAGTCTTCGGAATACCTTTCCAGCACATGCATGGCTTGTCATCCAATTTCTCTGAATTTGGCTATGAGGAAATTAATGTTACTCTATGGAATTGGTGGTCTTTCTCGGTGTCGGTTGTTGAAGTCTGCAGCTATGACGCAAAAGTTTAGAACTTTGTGTGTTGATAACTTTTGAACATGTTACATGACTGCCTTCCCACTGGAAAGAAATACCCTTTTGCACTCTCTTTATTAGCTTTGTTGTGTTAGGTTTATCTGTTAGCCCAAGCACCATTTGCATTAGCCCTGTTTTAAATTTGATCACTGTTCATGTTAGCACTGTTTGTGGTATTAGCATGGCCAAGAGTCTCAGCCTTATTTGTGCCCCTTCTGTTGGTATTTACCGTAGTCTGTTTGTATTAGCAGTGTCCTGTCCTGGACTGTGGTGGCCTAGTGGTTAAGGATCTGGACTCTGGACCAGAAGGTACAGGGTTCAAATTCCACCTCTGCCAAGCTGCTATGGTTGGGTCCTTGAGCGAGACCTTTAACCCACAATTGCTTGGATTGTAAGGCTGCATCAGTTGTAAGTCGCTCTGGATAAGGGCGTCTGCTAAATACTGTAAATGTAAATGCCTTCAGTTTCAATTGTATTAATATTGCCCTATCTAATTACCATTGTTTGTAGCATTGCCAGGTCTACTTAACATGGTCCTGCCTTGTTAACACTGTCTGTTTGCATTAGTACATCTGTAGCATTTAGCATTGTGTCTGCTGAATTGAGTTTCAATGATATGTCTATGTAAATCCTGTTTCTCCATGTGTAATAGAAATAATACCCACACACTTACACCTACATCTGTCTCCCTGCCCCTGCTGTATCTAGAGCATGACAACACTGCTGCCATTATAATGCGTTACCATGTGTTTCACTTTATACTGTTCCAGATCATTATGCAAGACCATTGCATTTCAAAGGAAATTCAAGTTCATTATTTCCCTCCCCAGAAGAGGTTGACAAACAAATATCACTCCAAGAGTAAGGTGTGTAATAGTATTCTCAAAAGTCACAAAGGACCTTAGGGTAACCTATAAGCAAATACCTCATTTACCTTGGCTATTGTTAATGTTCATGAGTCCACCATCATATTAGGACATATGTCCATGAGCTGAATGTGAGGAAAATGTGGCTAAATGTAGCAAGAAAACAACAGTGAGCAGTAGTTGTTATACAGAATTATGGTGAGAATGAAATGGCAAACTCAAGGTCCTAACTGTAATCCAATAAAATGTTGTGAGAGGACCTGAAGCAAGCATTTCGGTTAAAAAGCCTGGTGGTCATAATTAAAAATAACTATTGTATTGTCTAATAAGTATAAAGTTAGACAGTAGTGTATAGTAGTTGTTTATCAGTTATACAGGATAGGTGTTTTAATGTTTTTTTTTCATGTTTTTCCCTGGTTAACTTCATAAATATATACATTAATAATATCCCTTAATTTTTGTACTTTGCTATGTTTTGTCTGTATGCTGGATTTTGCTTGCTTAATGTTGTTCCAAAGTGTGGTCTGGTTGTGCTCTTATTGTTACACTATCCATTAATGAGGTTTTTTTCCTGTTTAGAGTGCCAGGCTTGTTACAAACTGCTAGCTCCCCTTTTCTGGGATTCTCTATTTATTGTTCTGTGTCACTGGTTCTAGAGGTTTATGAACTGTATAATTAAGAGATTAGCCAAGCCTGTCATGCTTTGTGTGGTTTTTGCAGGTCTTTTTGCTGTCCATTAAACACTATGATGTAGCATCCATTTATGGATTAGGAAGTCTGAGGCAAGTCAAGCACTGCCAACAACAGAGGATTGTTCAAAGAAGCTTTTCTTATTTATCTCATCCACAGCACTAGTTTATCCAACTACAGCTGCCATATTTTCCTCACAGCTATCATGGTTGGGCTTTGGTTTACTGAGAAGAATGTAGGTTTCAATCATGGCTCAGCCAAGCTGTCACTTTTCTTGAGCAAGGCCCTTAACTTTCTCTTTACATAAGTGTTGTATAATGGTGCTTAATGTACATAAATCCCAAGAATCCAAAGAGTGTCACAAATAATAAAAAGCAATATAAGTGAATAGAAAAGTAAGTGAATAGTCAAAATGCAAAAATGTGGTTCTCTGGGCATACAATAACAATACATAAGATTAAGTAATTATTATTTTAGATCTTAAGGTGAAGGTGAGCATCACAGTAATGGTAAATTAAACTAAATGAAAACAAAATACTTCATACTGCATTTACACAGTATAACCTTCAACATTAATGTGAAAGTAGCACTAAGATTTACATTAAAATCTTTAAAGTTGATTTAGTAAAATATTTGGTCTTGACAAAAGACCAGCCCCTTCTGAGTAACACATTACATACTAGCTCAGACTCGACCAACCATTTTACAGATTACACGGATGAAGTGTTTCACACCCAATGTTATTTAATTTCATAATAAAAATAATATGGATATTGTAAAATTATGCCATATTGCACTAAAATATGGAACAAATAACTTTTTTTAGATTAACTGTAGTATTTAGGTACTTATAATAACAGTTATATTATATAAAGTGTTTATTTAGTATACTTTTTTATATTTTTATACCAAGCAACTCTGTCCTGTGGGTGTTATGTAAATATAAAACTCCACTGCAAAAAAAATATTGCAAAATTTTACTATGTTAAAGGGATATGGTTATTTTACTGCAGGTAGCAAATGGTGAGATTATGGCTTGATGGTCTGGTTCATTCTGGCACCAAGGACAAGCTTAGGAAACAGTCATGAAAAAAAAAAACATCTGTGAGAATGTTTTTTATTGCTTTGGGTTTTTTGTGTTTTTTTTAATTGCTCCATGTTTGCATAGAAGTTGTTTTGCTATGGCTGAAGCATGTTGTATAAGTATCAGATAGTAATCATGGGCATGCACTGGTGAACATCATACCTAGATGATGGATATAATGACAGAGAAAGTTGTTCATTTTGTACAAGCTATATTAGCTTAGAGAAAGAAACTGCAATTATGCATCTTGTCCAAACAGTTGGTAATTGTTACACCTTGGTCACAGAATCCAAAGTGGACCAGATCTGTCCTGTTATGCATGATGGAAAGTAGGGTTGAGAATGTAGCATTAGATCTTATTCTTTAGATATTGGCCAATAATGCCCTTTCATTGTCATGTACTGAGTGCAAATAGAAGATATACAGGCCCAAAGATAGCAGCTATTGAGAAATACAGTAAAGCCTTATATACATCTGAAGTAGGTCTTAATGGTATTAGCTCCACTTTATCCAGCTCTCCTTGTGCCTCCTCTGTGAAGGTAGATGGTTTCATGATTGGGTAGAAAATAACAGTTCATGGGATTCTATTTCATTGAGTCAGAGCAAAAACAGGCCATGAAGCCACTGTGCATAAGTTATATCTTGTGACTCATGAGAAAAAACTATAACATTCTCGTCAGCTTGAATAAATCCTAGTTCAAGCTTACTTAAAATCTGACCTACGGTCATAGTTAAAATTTTGCATTTCTCTGATTCCAATGCCTATTTCACATATGTGGAGAAAGATCAACAGGACTACAGAGCCTCAGCTTTGTACCTAAAAATTAGAATAGAATAGAATTCACTGTGTAATATTAAAATCAGGCACAGCCTAACATCTTAAAATAAACTTTACCAACTCTAAAAATATGCAATTCCTTAAATATGTATCTTTGGGCTCAGTAGTTGGCCATGACAATATATTAAAACATGAGAATGCACTTCAAACAAAACTGCATGCTTTGGGTTGCTGGGTACAATACCATCATACTGTATTAAACCAAGCAGATGCAGCCTAACCTGAGACTACCCAAGGACATGTCACACATGGTTTGGAGTCTGTTGTTCAAGCTGAAAAAAAGCATAACAAAATGGCCTTGGTCGGTGTCCTGCTTAACTGAAACTGCGACTACCAAACCAAAAGAAGGTTTACACTACTACTGAACTCACTGCTTGCTAAGTGTTGGTTAATTGGAAGCCTGAGTCTGAATTGCTTAGTTACTGATTAAACATAAAAAAGAGGCAACTCAACACAGTGGGTACTGACTGGGCCTGAGGGAAAATAAACACTATTTTAAATAACTGCAATGAATAGATTGCCATGCCTTGACTGTGTTTAACTTCTTTTTATTATTACTCACTTAATGATGTGAAAAGAAATATGCTGGCACAGACTTGAACAATTAAAATGACAAAATTATATAAAAATGTAAATGACACATTTTAATTTAAAATAGTTTTTATAAGGTTTGTTTTAAGATTTAATTTTTACCTGTCATATTTTGGTTGCATTTTGGTTGTAGTACTGTTTTGAACTAAAACCTGCTTGTGACTCCTTGTCTCCCATGTGACTCCTTTTGGGATCGGTACAAAATTGAATGCGGTTGCTTTTATCATATCTCCATTGTGACATCCACAATGTTATATGAAAGTACAGTCGATTCCGGTTAATGGGACCACATCCAGAAGCGATGGTTTTGGTTCTAATAACCGGCTGGTCCGACTAAACAAACATGCCCTATGTTACAAGACGGGACGTGCTATGTAACATATTAAATGTATATTAAACCTTTATTGTGCGATTTACACGTATAGCGAATGTCCAAACAAGAACTGTTGCTTACAATCTTTGTTTATTGAAAAATAAAACTTGTTTGCAAACAAGTTTTTTGAAAGGATCTACAACACAATGTATAGGTACTCGGCATGCAAAGCAAAATACTATAAAAAATAACTTCTTACTAAATTCAAATCAACGTTTGAAAAACGTATCCAGTGTGATTTGACGCGCTTTTGCTGTGGCTAAGTGGCGAGTTGTGGCTTTTTTTTTTAAGTAAATGCAAATGTTAAGCAAAGACCTGTAGTGATGCCAGAGATGAAGAGTTTCTTCACGGATATTACATACTGTACATGTACCGTTCTTTGGTCCGATTTAGCGGAATTTTGGTCCAAATAAGCAAATAACATTACACATATTTAACAGGATTTGTTTCGGTACTTTAGGATTTGGTCCGAATAAGCGGTGGGTCAAATTAACCGTGGTCTAATTAACCGGAATCGACTGTACATAAAAAGTAACACTAATTTGCAAAGTGGTCAGTAATTTTGATTTATTTGAGTTATTTTATATACAGGTATGTTTAATGACAACTCAGCGTTCTATGAAACAGGATGTTGAGAACACATTATCATATTCACATATTATTTTGACGCTACTGTGTTTTAAATATAAAGGCTATTTTCACAAGAAAACATCATATGAAAATGTTATATTAATTTGTCAGAGATAACACTGAAGACACGAGTGGAACGCTACAACCAAATTTGTTGTCAATGGTAATTCCCAATTATTATAGAAAATACTGTAATATACTGCTATAACCTTGTGTAGCAGAAAGCTGTAATACTTATGATGGAACGGACACTTTTGTTTGATGGAAGACAAGATTGCATTATTAGACAGCACATAAGTTACATAAGAGTCTCATCGAGACAATTGTGTGTGTGTGTGTGTGTGTGTTTTGGGGGGTTGTGCAAACGGGAGTACTAGCACTATTTACATCTAACAATATATGTTGTTTTGAGAAATCTGATAATTCTCTCAGAGCTGATGTTCTGGTGCTGGTTCCAGCACCACGCGCTTGGATGTTCTTCCGGCTCGGCGTCACTCTAATTGTCTTTAACATCGGAGGCAGGTCCCACCACAGTGCAGGAACTCCCTCCATCGGTTGGACATTAGTAGACGATGTCCCTCCAAGGACCTCCCACTAAGAACTCATTTTATAATCTATTTTGTTTTATAATTTAGTTTATTTTCAAAATTTTCTATTACTAATTTGAATTTAATATTAGTGTGTTATTAATTTATTAACCTAATTTTGCTATAATTTAATATACT
>JAVSBV010000103.1:5001397-5030739 GCA_033117975.1 Parotocinclus spilosoma
CAAGAACACAAATAATAATGATAATAATAATAATATTTTAAAGCTGCTTTGAGACAATGCACCATTGTAAAATTCACTATATAAATAATGTATTTATATTATTATTAAATAATAATTATAATAATTTGTTTTTTGTTGTTCTTCTTCTTCTTCTGTTTCTTCTTCTTTTTCTTCTTCTTTTTCTTCTTCTTCTTTTTCTTTTTCTTTTTCTTTTTCTTTTTCTTCTTCTTCTTCTTCTTCTTCTTCTTATTATTATTATTATTATTACTGTTATTAATAACAATAATGCTAAATAATTATATTTAATTAAGTTAATCTGGGTAGTTAAGGGTGGCCATTGCATATAGATAGATAGATAGATAGATAGATAGATAGATAGATAGATAGATAGATAGATAGATAGATAGATAGATAGAGTCCTAAAACATGATGTTTCATTTCCCATATTCATTACATATAGTGATTTAATATTTAATAATAATAATAATAATAATAATAATAATATTTTATTAAATACATGATTTTTATTATTATTTGTTATTATTTTATATAATTTATCATAATTTATTATTATTATTATTATTATTATTATTATTATTATTATTATTATTATTATTATTATTTCATTATATATATTATTTGTTATTACTATTTGTTATTATTTTATATAATTAATGATATTTTATTATTATTATTATTATTATTATTATTATTTCATTATATACATGATTTTTTTCATTCTTATTTGTTATTATTTTAAATAATTTACTATTATTATTATTATTATTATTATTATACAATTTCTAAACTATAAATAATAATTTCATAAGCACAAGGACGTGATACTGGACTCACATAAAGAAAAAAAAAACTTTTTGCAAATGACATCAAACTGACAACTGTTGCATGGCTGTCATGCCTGTATAATATAAACCCAAGCATTATTGGAAATCCCCAAACTCTGAATGCATGTCATGTGAACGTGCAAAAGATGCGTGGGAGCGTCTTGACCAGGATATATGCCTGTGTAAGCAGCTTTATTGGGATTATCAATCAGTGTAATTTACTTGCTATCAGAATGAGAATAGAAGGGAGTAGATGCTCAATTTTCTAAAAGAAATGCACAGAGTTGTCTCTTTGGTCCTTTTGAAACAGACCTGCTTGTATCAGACCTCCCTCATTCAATGCAATGGTCTCAAAACTAATTTAGAGGAGCAGTTCAGAGTCCAGTGTGTGTGCATGCATGTGTGTGTGTGTGTGTGGGATGTGTGAGATAGATAGAGCTGTCATCCTTCAGATGTGGAGGGGTAATCTCTAGGCAGGCCTAGGCCAGCAGGCCCCTAGCCTAAGGGGATTGATTCAGTGTCAGCACCTTTGGCTCAGGGGTCACTTTCTTCTCTAGTCTACTCCGTCTGACAAAAGCAGGTTTCTCCCTTTCTGCCTCCCTCTCATTCGCTTCTCTCTCTTTCTCTCTCTCTCGCTCTCTCTCTCTCTCTCTCCCCTCTCTTCAGTTTTTATTCGTCTCTATTGAAATCGTCAGCTGTAAAGGCACACTGATTTAAAAAAAGACTTTTTATTAAAAAGAGGCAGGGATAGAAGAACACACAGAGAGCAGGGACCAGGGACTTAGGTGAGGTGAATGACAACTTTACAGATTATTTCTTTTTCACTACACACACGCATGTAAGTATGCGCGCATCCTCGCACGCACACACACACAGTTTAAGCACTGTGTCATAAATGTCATTGTGCAAGAATCATAAAACAAGTGGGCGCATTATTAAGCAAAAGGCCCATGACAGCTTTCACATATGATGGGCGACTCACAGGTTGGCCAGTTTAGACAGTGAGGAAACTCAGGGTTTTGTGAGATTCACATCAGCATTTTAGTGTGGATTTAAAGTCTGATGCGTATGCCTCGTAAAACTGTATAACCTGTTTTCAGTACAGCACTGAGTGTGTATACATGCAATTAATAATCCAATCATAGATCTCTGATCTTGAAATCAGATTAAGAAATCTCGTAAAGAGCAATGTATTTTTTCCAGTAATTGGGTTTCTCAGAGCATGTATACCCATATAACGATTCAATCGGTTTTCTCAGTTTGCATCTACATACATTTGCACCTAGGCATTTAGCAAATGCAGCATGGTTGCCAGTTCCACCTTTTTCCTCAGTGACTTTCTGCAGCTATCGGATTATTTAGGGTATTGTTTACTTGTACTAACATGGGTTTTGTCTGCTGAAGAAAACTTTTGTTAGTCGCTCTGGATAAGGAGATCTTCTATATGCTGTAAATATAAATGTAAATATAAACACAATTATATTTTTGTTGCATTTCATCACAACTTCACATATATTGTCAATATGTCTGGTCCTTGTGTGCTGTTGACATGGTTATTACGAAGCATCTTTTACCTCTGTCTGATTAGTGTTATTTACACTCCCTCCCTCAAGTTCCAACCTGTTCTGTCCTCATAGATTTGTCTTGTTCATATATCCTTGTCATTTGCTTTTATTTGGTGTTTAATTCTGACCTGGTAATTTATGTTTTGAGTATGTTTTTATATAATTATTTACAGAGGCAGTATTAGGATATCATTGGGTGCCCATTTTAATTATTTGGCTGGGAAAAAACAAAAATGTGGCTTTTCCTAAATTTGTTATGTAAACAAGGGTGTAGTTTAATAATTTAGACTTTATGATAAGCATTTGAATGGTGGGGCACCCTGTACACACTATTATACAAGGCAACTAAAATAACTATATATAATAAATATATTATAATATAATAAAAATATACATAATAATTATTATTAAAAAATAATATAATATATAAATAATAAAAACAAGAGCACTGCATGTGTTAAGTAGTGTCATGGTTTGGTAAAATGTTAAAAAAGCACATACAAAAATCCACAATGGCAATAACAGTGAAATATTTTGAGTTTTCATTGTGTATGCAATTGATTTATCTTAGCCCACCAGTAGACTTGCCACTGGTTCTTTAATTGATTCACTAAATCATAAAGAAATATAAGCAAAAAGGCAAAATTACTTAGTTAATCCTTACACACTATATAAATATTTTAATAGATATTTCTATAAAAAGCACAGAAATGTATCATTACTTCATGAGTTTGAGTTCAAATTTTCTTTAAACATGTAGAGAAAGGGCTGACTTATTCTGTTTGATTTCGATCACTAATATTTAATAACAATAGAAAAAAGTTCTGTTTATAATTGACATTACCTCAGGCAGGTGCGTTGTACATATTTCTAGCCTTCGGTATAGAATAAAGTAATGAACTCTTCAGTTTTCAGCCACTGTTGTGAACTCATATAAACTAAAGGGTAAGTCAAAAGACACAGGTCACTCCTTTATTTCAGAAACAAAAAGGAAAATTACATATCTAAATACCCCAGCGAGTAATGCGTGAGTGGGCCTATCTTTCTCCAGAACATGGCCGCCACCTTAAAAGCCGCCATATTGAATCAAGGGCAAGATTTTTCAATGGGAGGGTATTCATATAGCATATCAAAGAAGACCAGATTTGTATCAGAAATCAGCACATGACATGTACTGTGGCTTTGGACTTACCCTCTGTCTTGCGACTTCTGACCCACCCTGTATGGTCAGTAACTAGCTGTGTACAAGTAACTACAAATGACTAGAATGAAAATCATTGTCAAGAGAATTGTGCAAGACCTTATAAAACATTGCCCTATCTAAACAGACAAAAAGGAATTATTCTAGGACAGTGAATTGTGTGCAGAAAGTACAAATATTTATTGATGCCCTTAGCCATAAATCATAGCATGCATATAACACAAAAATATCTACTAGTTAGCATAACCACTTTGCTAATGCAATAGAATATCAGTGATGTGAAGGGTGCAAAAACTAAAATTACCCACCCACACAAACTCTCACAAAGTCCATCTCACACAGAAGAACTTATAGGCTAAGTGCCATTTTCTCACTTCTTGCAATGTGATATAATTGCTAAAGCAAACACCCCACGCTTTCAGGTAGCTAATGGTCAAGAGAGAAGCAGCAAAAGCGCGATGAAGTGAAAAGTCATAATCATGTCCACTGGCTGCCTTTGGTTGCTGAGCTTTGAGACACTAATAGGACTCTAGAGGGACAGCACGCATCCTCACACCCTGCCTCAAACCTGTTAGCATCGCTAATGAGCAAACTTAGCAAAGCTCAGCAAAAGACTCAAACTAGCTTAATAAAGATCTCTTTTTTACACGACTGACAGAACAAGTATTCATTTGGGACAGAAATTGAATGCTGTATCTTCCCGGTGTCACTGAGCACACTAAAAATGCAGTTTTGATTTCCAAATGAATAACACATGTTACATCATGACTTTTATGTTTTAGGAAAATATGGCAATAATATAAGTTTAGTCCATCCCTTTTTGAGTGTGATGAAAAGTGAATGCATTTACATAAAGTGATTTAGATATTTAATTTAACTAAGCAGCACATGGTAGAAAGTTTCCTATGTGACAGTAATCCTGTTTCCACGCCTGTGGTGCCAGTTTGTAAATGGTAAATGATCGTGTGATACCATCATTTCATACCTGACTTACTGTCCACTGAATGTCTTTCTCCCACATTCCATCTCTCTATGGCATTACATGTTCTTATTCTGTCTGTCTGCTGTCTATTGATCTGCCTAGCCAGGTATCGGTATGTTTAACATCTGCTACAAGTGGCTGGAGCTCAAGTAACTCGCTCTTCGCATCACCTCACTTATTGATCCCCATGCCCACCTGTATTAACATCTGTTGTATTGTGTTTTTGGTCAAACTGCATTTTCCTTTACACTTTCTCATCTTGTACTGACAGTGCCCCTGCTGTTCCAAAAAGGTCCTTTTGTTAATTAAAAAAAACTGTGCACATACAGTAAAAAGACACAGTTGTGTTGGCCTCTGCATTTAATAAAACTGGAGTTTAACCAGGTTGATACTGCCAATACGTTGCGATTAGTCTCTGTAATGGTATCACAGAATCTTTCAAAAGACAAGAAAGAAATAACTTTTTTTTAGCTGTGGATAAAAGTTACAAGTGTATATTTATATGACATAAAATGAAAAATTCTTAGTAAGGCAAACAAAGAGTTCAAATATGAATTTCCTATAAAAATGTAATTTAATAATAAAGTATGCACCTATACTGGTCACAAGAATTAGGGTAACTTAAGTGTATCTTAAGTTAACATCTGTGTTTATGTGTGTGTGGTGTCGGTGTACATTTTTAGAAACAGACAAACAAGAAAAGAAGAGCAGTGGAGTGAATGCAAAACATCACCTATCTTAAAATCTATTTCAGAATTTACCTTGCTAGGCTTGTACTGCCTAAAGGAAACACAATTGCAATTTTAATTTGCTCTTTTGTAATGATGGGGCGTAGGTTAGTTAATTTCAATTTATGATTTCAAAAGCTATCAAACAACGCTCAGATGAGAAATCAATTTTCTCAGCTGCCTGTGCTTTGTGTCAAAAAAGTCTTCTACCATTGGAGGACAGCCTATCACATGACCTAGTCAGGGATTAGTTCAGTAGGACCATGTTACAGCCACCTCAATTACTGCCTGCCTCTTGTAATTTACCTTTATAACATCTAATTCCCAGACAGAACTCATATTTAATTCATGAAAGCCTCCACAAGAGTAATTGTAAAATAAATTGCCATAGAAAATATCAATCTGTGATCATGATTGTCTCCTACACCATCATTTACAGCAAACAAAGAAAAGCAATAACAACAAAATAATAACAATAAGAAGAAGAAGAAGAAAAAGAAGAAGAAGTGGAATTATAATAAAATATAATTGTTATTACTATCATCATCATTATTATTAGTATTATTGTTGTTGTTGACAAAACTGATTTACATTATAAATATAATATAAAGAAATACTGTAAAGACATGTATTAAGAGCCTACCCAGCCAGTACATTTCTAAAGTACAATAAGACCATAAGAGATGAGGTGGTGATATATAATGACATTTAACTGTAATTTACTATAAAACTAATAAAGCGGAATAAAAAACAAAAGGAGAAAAATGAAATACTTTTTATATATAAAAAAAATTAGTATAAGAAATATCTTATTGACTAAAGATTTAAAGTTTTATTGTTAAGGTTAATCTAAGATGTACAAGTGAAGTGACTGTACACAGTGTACCAATATAATTTAATTTCAAACCTAAACAATGTACTGTTTTGGAATAATTGTAAAAATTACTAAATGACTAATGTATTAAATTAGTCTTTTATTTATTTAGTTCATGCCATAAATTCAGAAAAATATAAATTAAAAAAATGTAACTGTTGGGGGCATATAGAGACAGTAACACATCCCATGGCAGATGTTGATGAATGTGAGCAGTCAAAAAAAAAAAAGTGCTGAGGTGTTCTGTGCGATGCTGGTGATCTGTGCACCACCCCCGTCTTTAATTATTTGACAGTAAGGTTACTCTGCATTGTTACCATGACTACTGTTTGGGTGAGTCCTCCTCCAAAGCCAACCTCAGCTGTCATCTTTTCACCTAAAAGCTTTGTAATTGCTCTCATTTGCATACTACAATTAAGTGTGTTCACTCACAGAAAGACAAATCAACCTTTCGTCTCTCTATGAATGGTATTATTTTAGCATAAAAAATGCATGTGATTGCATTCCTTTTTTACAATCTAAACTTTGAAGAAAGTTTGAAAAAAATTTAAGTATTAAACTAAAAGCTGAAAAAAAAATGCTAAGACTAACTGCACTCACTTTACTGTTAAAACTGTTATAATATATATTTTTGTTATTTTTTTTTTATCTTTGTATCTCATTTTGAGATTTTATATTTTGTGCACAAAACTATTTTTTACAAAAGCATTTGTTCTGTGTCCTTATTATTATTAGTAGTAGTCGTAGTAGTAGTAGTAGTAGTAGTAGTATTTTTTTTTATTATTTTTTATTTATTTTTTTTTTTTATTTTTACTATTGAAACTATTTTATTACTATTGAATAGGGATTACCATAAATACAGGCTACTAATAAACTGTATTACTGTCTCTTCATAGCAGCAAATAGATAAAATAACAACAACAAAAAATGCTAAAAGTATAACCCCTAATGTAGCCTTCTCATTTACAGTGTGTAACAGAGGAGAAGAGGTCATAGGCAACCGCTAAAGCTTGGCGACTTCAGAGTTAAATGTTCACTTATTCTAAAGCTTATTCTAACTGAAATAATATAATGACTTCACTGCGATATGAATTCTACTTGTAAATTTTCATGTTATAGCAATGGTAAGTCTTAAAGAATAATATGTCAGATTGGCAAGTGCAAATAAGAGCTTATTAAGAACTTAATTAAGTTTTATTAAGAATTAAAATAGTATTAAGCATTGGTGAATGTGATGCTTCATTCCAGATCTCCTAAATATGAAATGTTACATGTAATTTATTTGTTCATGAATGTATTTTGTCTTGTTTATCTTTAAAACATGTTTTTTTAATTTATATGTATGTACAAATTTAAATCTGATTTGCAAATAAACATCTGATTTAATATTTTGTCTTTGTCCTGTCTGTTTTGTATGTTCCAAAAATAGCTAAATAGCTAAAAAAAAAAAAAAAAAAAAAGCTCTAAAAAGCTCCATATGAAACCACTAAAAACTCAGAATACAAGAAATAAAATATACAATATACAAAATTTGAATAGCTCCTGAATTAACAGGGAAAGAGTTCAAATAAAGCAAGGCAAATACAAGTATTGAAATACAAAAGCTGAACTCTATATTTTAAATATGCTATTAAATAGCTCACACCTTTGTGTGACTGTGCGTGTATGCTTGTGTATATGTATTAATGTGGCAGTTTGCAGATAGCAGGCCTGAGAGTCTTAGCAGAGTCTTGGAGAGCAGCTCCCACAGCGTAGACACACAATGTAGTTGAAGCTGGTGATTAAATGAAAAGGTTACAGAGCCGAGGATGGCCACACTGTTTGTCTTTGCCCTAGCCACAGCAGGGTTCTAATGAACAACTCTTGAACTGTCAGTCAAGCATGCCATGACAGTGTTTCAAGTGAGGTCATTCACCGCACACCCCCTCACACACACACACAATAAATCTAAATCCTTTCACAGAAATACATGCGCACATATCAGCACACATACACAATCCCCATTGCACACAGAGACACAGGTATTCGCTGAAACTCCTAATACAGACACCACACTCTGCTGATCAAGTTTTGCCGGTCATGGGTAGCCATCCTGCACTGAATTGAGAGGAGTATAGATGACAAATATTAAATGGAACAGACAGAAGAACAAGGAGATAAAAGGACAACAAATTGTTTAAATAAGTTTCGGCATAGAACAGAACACAATGTCCATATTAATAATAAAAACAAGACCAAGAAGATAAATTTAAAAAATAACACTTCATTTACTCATGCAATGTCTTTACTACATCCTTAATGTGGTTTTGTTTAAAAAGGTGTAAATGGAAGTGTGAAATGGTCTGCAATGTAGTGTAATTGGAGACTCTAACACAGAGAACAAAATGTTTTGTAATTTTGCTACATTTTGTCTTATATTTATGTCAATAGGCAATATTTAAATACCCATTAAAACACTATTACTTTTAGAGAACTTTTGGAAATAAAGGAATTGTGTTCTCCCAAAGTCTTTTCAAGAAATAGTAAATGTTTTTTATTTATGTTGTAATTATGAAAAATTATGTAACCCTAAATTGAAAACAACTGTTATGAAGTAAGCTACTCATTTCTCATCAACAAAAACACCATAAACTGGGACGCATACTGACCAGTCATACTACAATATGTAACCATAACTAAATAAAATATAAACAAGTTAACTAATTATTACTGATCACTGTTATAGATAATCCATGTTTATACATCTTTGTCAATTTAATCAGTACCACTTACCATACAGAAGCATAGTCATACAATTATAGTAGTCCATCTTCTTGAGATACTTTGTTAGTCCCCTTTACTCAGGACCCCACAGGACCGGCACAGATCAGGTGCTATTTGGGTGGTGGCTCAGGGACACTGATGTGGTGGTGGTGTATTAGTGTGGGTTGCACTGGTATGATTGGATCAGACACAGCAATATTATTAATATATACTACTTTATATGCTAGTTATTATAATCACGATTTGGTAAACAAGCAATGTCCAGAAGAGGCTGAGTCTTTAAGGAGCAAATACCTGCTGAGGAACTCCATCTTATCAACAAATGTGTAATAAAATTATTGGAATATTTAAAAGCAATGTTCCATAACGTAAGAATGGAACGCAATTACATATTTCAGTCCTAACATTTTCTGATTTCACTTGTTGTGTGTTGTCTTGTTTATATAATAATGCATAGAAGTCCAGTGAAAATATGTGATCTTGAATGAATTAATCTTGCTCTGATCTAATGTTAAACTCAGTGTACTTTTCTGTATTAATGCTGCAAGCACAGAATTAACAATTACATTTGCCAACAGCACTGACAAATTCCCATACCATGACAGACCCTGGCTTTTGGACTTGTTGCTGATAACAGTTTGGTTATTTTGTCCTTGGTCTGTAGCACACAGCTCTGTTACCAAATATTGTTGGTTTATAAAGTCTGTAATAAAATAAAAGTCAAAGTATATATAAGGAACGCTGCACATTTTCATACCATCCCAATTTGGGGTAATATATATACTCAGCTAGCAAAAAAATGATCAAGTATGACTGAAATGTACCTAATAGCATGTAATGTTTCCACAAATTCTGCTGAGAATTTGCTTTAGACTGTAGCCACGGCTGTAGCACGGACCCTTATGCTTCGATACACTTCTAGGTTCCTTCACATTCAATCCTATGTCACTCCCAAATGCAATCACTTCTTTTTGCCAAGTGACATCTACTTTGAGACCCATTTTCCACACAATTAACAAGACATTTACTGCACTGTACCAGCTATTCTCAATATATGTATTCTGTAGCACACTACACAGGTATTTATAGCCTCATGAATTCTCATCATCCTTGTTAAAAGACAAACACAAGGAAACATTTTTTTTGTGGAGTGTGGCATGTATATATCATTCAGATTAATTTCAATAGTCTTTTTCAGTACATCTCATCTGCATGTTTACACCTTGAAATAAATAAGGCTTTTAATATTTGTAGTGCAGATGATGTTTTACAGTTACAGTGGGAACACATGTAAGGTTTTAGCTTCTCTAAACTTCACTATGGCTATTAACTCCACTGACCGTGCAAATCGAACCTCTGAAAGGCTCAGACGTTTTCCTCTCATCCCTCTCATACCTCTCAACAGACCTCATGACCCCGCCCCCCGAGTCTGGTCCAGCAGAAATGAGGCATGGATCAATTTTCATTTGCATTTATCCTGCCTGTGACCCTGCTCTTTTCAGCATTCTGTAGGAGCCACATATTACACACATCATAACTCGCATTCCGACGGGCCACTATCAGAAAATTAACATGCTTATGTATCAGCCGCAGGTTCACGATGTCACTGCACAATTATATAGTCATGCTACCTGCCCGACTGGCTGGCTGACTGGCTAGGGCCTGGGGCCCAACAGACACACACACACACACACTGACACCCACATGCAAACAGAGCAAGAGAAATGTCTGCAGGGCAGCCGTGTCTGTTACACAGTAAGCAAGCCCAGATAACTTTGATTCAGATGGCCACACTCCATGTAGTGATATCAAACATCACAGGATGCAGTGCTGTAGCTTGCAGCTAAATAGATGTGCATGTGTGCTTATCTTGGTGTTCTGTTGTGTGTGAGTACGTGTGTATAGGAGAGAGTAAAGTGACTGGACTGATTATGATTACAAACTGTACTGACAACATTGAATTTATACACACAAATATAAATGCTTACTCCTTACTCAAATTTTAAAATACAAATATATTTTATATGCAGCCCCTGTTGATGCCAAAGAACTTTTCCTCTTTATTGCTCAGTCACTTCCCTATGACCTTCCACCAAAAAAATAAAAAATAAAAAATAGGGAGTGAGAAAAATCTTCCGCACCCGGTACCCTGGTGTGCTCTGAATGTCAAGCCATTAGAGGCTGTGAAATGAGGTGCCACTCATGAGTGATTATGCTGCTGGTCTTGGAAGAGAGAGGGGACTGTATAGACCCTCAAATGCTGCAGCAAGGCTGAGCCTGAGCCCCTCAAATAAAGCTGCTCTGATACCATGACACACACATACACAAGCATGCGTGCACACACACACACACACACACACACACACACACATCTTCATTTCAGTTGGTGATGATACAGTTTGAGAAAACCTTCTTTGACAACTCCACTGTAATCCCTTACAAAGAGGCTTATAGTTTAATGGAAAAGTTAAAGACACATGTGTCTGTTTGGGTTTTGCGGGATGCTGAGAATATGAGGAGAGTGTGAGGGTGTGTTTTGGATGAAAAGTAAACCTTGAAAAAAGTATAAAAAAGAAAATACAAGCAAAGGTTTCTTTCTTTTTTCCTTTTTTTCCCATATTCAAATTTTAACATACAAAAATACAAAGATAGAACAAGTTAGTGGTGTGTTTTCAACAATACTATTATAAGTACTGCACTGGTCCCAAAATAAATAGATATTTTATTTTGTGAGCAGTATATAAAAGTAAATAAAAATAAATACACCTTAAAATGAACCCTTTCTCTGTGATCAACAAAAAACACTATGACTTCAAATGATGTGTGTTTTAGTTATGGTTTACTTCTGCACATACTATCATTGTTCCTCATAGTGAGCCCAGCTGTTTTAAAATGACCTAATTTAGAAGTTATAAAAGGATGTATGTACACTTCTTTTACAAAGGCAAGGTAAAATTGTTCTGAAGTGATCACACAGATGGCTAAAACCTAAAGATCAAATCAAAATGAACCAAGAACATTTCTCCAGTACTCAAATATATTCATCCATTCTTTTCTATACTATCAATTTTTCAAACAAATTCCTATCAGCAAACCAAACATAGATAGTGTGCAGCGTCCTCTCCAAGCCCTCAAAGAGAATACAAAAATACTATTCACATTCTATCGGGGATTGGAGTCACAGGCACAATAACATATTGCCGGCTGCCATTGCCGATCCAATCTGTGGAATCAGCTTGCTGCTACTGTGGTTATTACTCAGAACTGGGAGGTATGAACTTGGTGTGACATACAATGCAATTTGCACTTGGTGCTTTAAGACGCTCATCTCCTTTTCTCCCCTCTGCTCTAACTCCCCTGACAAAGTCAATAGGGGGCATCCCTCATCTGTCCAAAAGACAAACAGCAGAATACTAATTAGATTTATATTCAATACCGCTGCCAACGCTCACTGGCATGCATACAGAGCTGTCTTTGTCCTCTGAGGTTGTAACTACCCGTGTCTCCTGGAGTGCACTTCTATCATGTTAGGTTGCTGGAAGTGGCTGGTCGTACCCAGCTCTGCACAAACGAACATGTGCAGAATAAAAGTGTAGTTAGGTGCATGCCTGCTGAGGGCATGGTGTTTGAGTGTGTTGCAGCAATGCTTGTTGTAACACTTCCAGCACTGTGGGAGGGAGACTGACCCTCCACTAACTGCCTAACCCAGAGGCAAGACAGCAGGGCTCACTGTGTGCAGCTCTCTGCAATCTGGAGGCCAGATGGCTGCAGGCTTTGGGCAGGTAATGGAGGCTTGAAAATAAAGTACACACACTTCATCTAAAATGCGACTTAATACCTGCCTATGATCAAGGTACTGGCCATTGGCATAAACAGGTAAACAAGTCATTCTCTCTGGTGTTTTACTCTGAAGAACACCCCTCCACCACACTAGCATACAGATACAGGTTATGTAGGTTGTAATAAGTATATACATTTTAAATATTTAATAATGCATGGGTATGGTTAATATGTAGCAATATTAACTGGAACCTATCATTTGTACTAATGTTCTGTACTGTCAAAATTGACCAATTATTAATTAGCAGCCTTGTCGTTTCTGGATCTATACTTTTTCTGAATTACTGCATTTTTGCAGGTAATTTTCAGGTATTTTTGTCCAATTTTTGTCTTATCAGAGTCCCTGTCATCGAAAATCTCAAGGTAAGAAAGACTTATCTCCATGCAGTACACAAAATGTTGTTAGCTTCCTTGTGCTGAAACAGTTGATGTACAGGAAAGCTAATGTCTGGGTCATAGCTTTTAATAAAACACAGCACCTGGGCATTGCGCAACTGCGTTTTGTGCGCGTGTGTTGAAGTGTAAATGTGTTGGTGCTTTCACTTGCCACCAGAGTTATAATAGTGGTGGCTAGCTCACAGGAACCCAAGCAGGTCATGCCCATCGAGGTGAGTCTGGTGCCACCTTCTCACTCAGTGTAATATGTGTGGAGTGGCAGCAGGCAGAGTAACAGACTGCCCCTAGAGATGACACCTGTCACAGAGAGGCGCACCGCTAATCTGCAAGCCTCATTTTGTCTGAACTCTCTGTCACCTCGCTGTCAAATCCTCGTCTTCGCAGTCATTGCCAGCGTCCCTCCCCTCTGCCTCACTCTGTTGCAGCACTACTAACAACCCCCACCTTTAGCAACACCCAAACTACTGACGCTATGACCAAAATTTCCCGGTTATATGGACTCATATCAGGCAAATTCCAACACAAAGTGAAAATGATATCCTGACCAAATGTCAAAAAAGTTTAATTAAAACTCAAAGCCACACATTTCTGTAGATAACATGCTTCATTGTGTAGAAGACATCTTTTTAAAAAAGATTAATATGTATTACATACAGCAAAAAATGACCATTCATGATGTCAACTGCACTTGTAGTTAAACAGTGAATGACCATAGACTGAGGCCTCACCACGATCTCCACCCCCAGCTTCAATATCTGCTTTGGCGCTTTGTGATCCAGCCTGTATTGTAATTATAATATAATTCATTATGTCTCTCCAGCACATGGTACAAAAGGGGAGTCCTCCCCCAAAGTCTGTTCAGACTGTTCAAGCTGACCCAACACGTCCTGTCTCGCCCTATAGCGTCCACTTTGCAGACTGAAAATACACCCTCTCAGCCTGGGTTGAATAATGTCGCCTTCCCAGTGCTGATTAAGATATCAAGGCCCTGTTTGACAGCTGGGTCCCAAATCCTATGAGAACTCTTGCTCCTCAGGTTAGGTCTTTAGTAAGTAACTTGCGGCACTGAAAATTGTTATATAAACATCACTTTAGTTAATTTAGCCATAGAAACAGACAAACTGACAGAGATATTAAATTCAATTTACATAAAACAAATATCTATTGCATAAGTATTTATAATAATCTAAATGTATGTCTATGATTACAAGGGATGGCATCTGGGCACATATTTATATGTTGCTGGTAGATGTTTTAACAATAAACAATATTTAAAACAGAATAATAATAAATATCTTCTTAATGTATGTCCTGAAATGTTTGTAAATATTTAATAATTTATAATGTTTGTAAAAATTGAAAAAAAAACAGAATACCTCCTGACTTCATTACTTCCTGAATATAGTCTAATAAAACACACAGGGTGAAATGTTATAAATGTTATGTCAAGGTCCAATGTGCTTCCATTCAATAAAAAGGTTCCATTAAGATAAATTGTCTTCTGTTAACATGGTCTGTGTGATTGTCCCAAAATGGCTATTTTTTAGGAATTTGATGTATTTCAATAAATCTTAAAAATAAAAAATTGGAATGCACTATCCTCAACAAGAGACAGGCTGGTCCTTGTGAATGTATTGGCACAGAGAGTAAACTGAAGATGGTGTGAATTGTCAGAGGCCTTTGCTACAACAGCATGGGCCAAATTCATATTTAAATGTAAGCAAATAGACAAGAAGACAACACAAAAATACAAATATGTTACAAAAGAAAAAAATGTAAAGCAACAGAATGTAATAATATTAAAAAATCTATTAGAATAACATTAATTAGTGAAGTCATTGCTATATTGCTTATTGTCATTGTATTTGTAATTTGCTAATTTTTATTTAACATCATATTCTTATTCTTATTCTTATTCTTATTCTTCTTATTCTTATTCTTATTCTTCTTCTTCTTCTTATTATTATTATTATTATTATTATTATTGTTATTATTATTATTATTATTATTACACTGTTGGGCACTTTATCAAGGCCTTTAACTTATGGTTGTATGGATTTTAACTTGTAACAGCTGGAATTTGCTTTGGATAAGGGAGTCTGCTAAAAACTGTATATAATAAAACAGTGAGTATCTTTAGAAGAACCAAATTATTATTATTATTATTATTATTATTATTATTATTATTGTTGTTGTTGTTTTTGTTGTCATGTTATCCTAACTTCGAATTGTTTGTAATTGAAGCATATAAATATTTTAAGAACTTAGAAACAAAGATCCGCTTTCAACCTAATTACTTAAACACATTCTACTCCTAAAGGTATCTTGAGAATGTGAGCTAATGTACAACTCTATATAGGCAAATGATGCGTTTAATTATGTAATACTGTCTGGTTGAACAACCTTAGCTTATGAAATGCCACATATAAATACACGTTTAATTGAAATATCATTGCATGTACTGCAAATAGCATTACTGCTAAATACAACACAGGTAATTCCATAATTTATAGGTGGACCAGGTACAATGTCTTCTATCCAATGTCAACTCTCTGTTGCACCACCCAATTAACACTTGGCCTGCCAATTTCTACCACAGTACTAAGGTGGCTCCATTGGCATCTGCTTCCCATTCGTGCATGCTCACTATCATTATGGATTAATGCCACTCCTCACCCCTCAAACACCCATTGCACCTTAGCTTATGCCTGTGTGGTGGTGAGATATGCTAGACCTCCCAAATTAAGGTTTACTGAGGTTAACTTTTCAAATGCATCAGGACCCAGTGTCAGCTATTGCTTTTAATAATAATTAAACTCATGACAAAAGCAGAATGCCCCATCATCCTAATTCAGCCCCGAATAAACACCTGATAAGAGAATCAGTCTGATGGCCACCTGGGTGCTGAAAGATATCAGACTAGCTAAGACCTTAATAATTGTAATAAGTTACTGGGGCTTAGCAAGGGTCCTTTTGTGTTACAGATTAAGTCTATTCAATTGAATATGGCCAATTTCCATAAATACAACGCTAAAACATTTTATCAACATAAATCCTGCGGAAGGCATAGATACCTCACATTTTATTAAAAAATATTAGTAAGGTTGCATGGTTAATTAATAGTCATTTGATAAGGCACTTTTATATTGCCATATGCTCCGACTTTCAACTATTTAGATGTTTTGTTTTATGTAGTGCAATTTTAGCTTAGTGACCCTTCCACGCCCCACCCCACTTTACAAGCAAATGTGTAATATAATAATGTGTAATAACAGGCATGCATACTTTGGATACAATGCAATCCAGTTTATAGGATAATTTGTATAATTATGTAATTATAAGTTAAATAGATGACATAAACCATATGAACTGGCTTGTGTACTAAAGATTGCTCTGTTAGTAAAATTTGATGGTATAAATTAGAGAGTTTGACAGTGTAAGTGGGAAAGTTTGATTGATGACTGATTCACAGAGTTGCCTTTTAAGTGTGTAATTTCCCACTGGCATTTAGATTCCTATTGCCTCAGAAAAGTTGTTTCTACCCAGTGGAAAACATGTATCTTCACTTCAATAAGTTCCCCAAAAACATAAGCTGACATTTCAATGACTAATAAAGAAAACTGTTCATCTTTTTACATATGATATACTTTTTTGTCTAAACTTATGTAGCAAAATCCAACATCCATTCAGAAATGATTTTTTTCTGGTATTGACCTGGGAGTCAGAAATTGCAATAATTTGAAAGTCACAATAATTTATGTATGTTAACAGAATAGTGTGACCATAAAAAGTTAACTAACTATACAATGACAATTACAAAATTCATTAAAAACAAGCAAATTCAACAAGGTTGAACAAGGTTGTTCATTATTTTATTTTGTTTTTAAAAGGCTACTGTACAGCAAAATGAAATCTATAACCCCAAATCAGAAAATGTTGGGACAGTATGGAAATTGCAAATTTAAACAAACTGGTTTCTTTTCTTTGGCAGACAGTATACACAAAAAATATTTTATGTTTTAACTGATTAGCTTCATTTCATTTGGTAATTAACATCCATTCCTGCATTCCAGACCTGAAAAACATTCCAAAAAAAGCTAGAAAAGGGTCAATTTCTGGATAGTGATGTTTAAAAAAATTATTAAATAAATAAATAAATAATAAGATGACATAAAAAAAATTATCATAATCATGATTGGTATACAATGAGACTCTGAGGAGAGTATTAGCTTCAATTGTAAACCAATGTTTGAGAAATTGTTAAAATGTTTTAAAACAATGTATCTCAAAGAAATATTGAAAAGTATTTGCATATTTTCCCTCTACAGAGTCATAAAATGAGTACAGATATCATTTTAAGGGATCTGAAAGAATTTCAGTGAATAAAGTGCAAGGGCACAAGCTTGAGATGAAAACCTGTGATATTCTATCTCACATACAGACCTACATCAAGACCTATCATTCATCAATAGTTGAAATAACAACATTTGGCTAACCTTTAACAAGCACTACAATACAAAGGTACATTAACAAATGCCACTTAAACATTACTGTGCAAATCACACAGTGGTAATGTGTATTGTGGTTAGATGAATCAGTATTCCATGTCTTTTTTGGAAGAACTAGATGCTGTGTGCTCAAGACCAAAAGCAAAAAGGACCACCAAAACTATTATTAGCTACAAGGCCAAAAGTCAGGGATAATATGGGGTTATGTCAGTGCTCTTGGAAAAAAATTTTCATTTTCAGTTATGTGAGGCAGCATTAATGCAGAAAAGTACATTTTAGATTTTAGAGCAATATTAATTTCTTCAAGGTGACATCTTTTCCAGGTACAACCATGCATTTATCAACAAGATAGTGCAAAAAAAGTTAAGTGAGGAGCAAATAAAAGTAACTGAAATAAAAGTCAAGCTATTTATTTGCCACAGACAGTCATACACAGTATAGCCTGTAGTGATGCATACACAACACTCTTTGTCCCTCTCTTTGCACTCTTATGCTCCGTGATCTGACTGCTCTCTATCCTCAAAGGACTTATTGTCTAGTTGTTTACCTTTGATGTTAACATTATTGTGGAACACATGCATGTGAGAAAATTCCTTTGTGGCATAGAACTGTATGTGAAATGTAAGATTGTGATCAGTTTATGCTCACTAGATAACACACACTTAAAAAAGGAATAGTTTACAGTCATGCAGACTATCACGGCACACATCAGAATATCACGGCATTCAATTTGTAAACTTGTCTTTTTAATGCGCCTTATAGCTATTAGAAGTAACTCCCTTGAGAATGTTACTACTGCCATTGCTAATTTCATCTGAGCCTTTGCGTGGCAAGCCAAAACAGGTCTCATTATCTTCTCTGCTGTGTGGCTGACTTTCTTTTGAAGATTTATTTGTGTACATTATTCCATGCAAAAAAAAAAGAAAAAAAGAAACTGGCTCTGAGTAAAATCGTTTGTTCAAAATGTAATATTTTAGAAAGATGCTCAGGAATTATGGGAAATGTAGTGCACAGGATTGCCATATATATTGTGCACATATTACGGATGCCCAGTTTCCATTCACCTCTCCCACGTGAATATTTTTTAAATGAGCTAAAATACATGAGATTGATTTGATTTTAAACTAATGTGTAATTACTAACGAGCAAATGCACTTACAGAGTGATTACAAGAACTAATACCTGGTGCAATTCCATTGTTTTTATGAACTGATAGAGGGAGTTACCTTGGTTTGACCAGAGTTTTATTTTATTTTATTAATAATAATATTTTAATAATAAACCAGACTAAGACTTAGACTAAGTATGTGAGATTTGTATATCGATGAACAATCTAATAAGCCTACAGAATGCTCTTTGGCAGCAAGAATACGGAAAACTGGCATGCCGTACCTACAAATGAGACTGGGAGTCTCTGAGAGTGCCATGCATGCCTGCACACAGTATGACTAACACACAATTCAAGGGTTAGATTTCCCCAGCAATCTTCCATTGGGGGTTCACTTATGCCTACGACCTTTTGATAAAATAGTACAATGTGACGATCACATAGAATTTTTGCCAATATGTCTATTGCAGCACAGTCCCTTGTTGTTGCAGACTTTAATTTCAAATGCGGTGCATGCAAGCGTGGTGGCTTGGTGGTTACTATGCTTGTCTCAGCATTGGAGTTTTCATGTTTTTCCATGTTTCCTCCCAAGGTAGCTAGGTTAACTGGTCATTATATATTGTCCAAGTGTGAGTGTGTTTGAGTGTGTGTCTGCATGCCCAGTAATGGATGGTGCTCTGTTCTCGGTGTTATCCCCATCCCCATTCCTGCACCCAATGCAATCCCCCAGGAGACTGTGGTATCTAGTTGACAGTACTCTATGTGTAACTATCTGCTGCTTCTCACCTGTGGGTGTCTCATAATTTTATGTACAAGCTGAGTGTTTATTATAAATCATCATTAGGTTTGTGAAAATGCGCTTTGGTTAAGTTAATAATAACCAATAATATTATATAATAATGTTGAATGATGGCCTTCTGGGCCATCCAAGCATCACACCGGTAAACAAACTGGACAGAAAAACACTGAATTTCCCAACCCCTTTTGGACCATGCACCACCCGGAAACTCTCTGTGCACAGTCTGCCAAGAATTCCACTTGATTTGCTAATACACCATTGTCATCTTTCTTTTTAAATGATGAGGGATTTCTTAAATATTATTAATAACTAATAGGCTATAGAGAAATGAACAGCATAATTATGTACATATAAGTGTTATCATTTAATTGTAATTCTGATAATATCCTATTAACTTTCAAAGATTTGGAACTGAATATTATTAGATAGATATAATGAATACATCATGAATATAATACTTTAAAAAGTTAACAAAACATATACATTCTAATTCACTGAAAAAACCCCAACAAAAAACCCCAAACAATTTGTTTGAATAGAAATTGGGTATCCACTATTTGTTCACACTGAAGATGGAATCCCTAGTCACTACATGTGGACATATGCAAATATTTACAATAAATAAAGTCAGCCTTACAACAGAAAATGTATTGATATCCCAAAATTATATGGCCTGGCTAATCATTTATGCACATAACATACCCCAAAATACATATTAAACCACTAAAGCGAAGGCAATTATTAAATTAGCAGAGGCATCAGTAAGCATTATCAGCAGCTTTATTTAGTTTAGCAAGTAAAAGGGGCATTGATAATACTAGATAGCAAAATGTGTGTCATTTTCATAACCAATATAACAGCACACTAGAAAGAGAGAGAATACAACAAGGAAAGAAGCATCAGATGGATGCCGGTTTGGCAAATGGTTGTGCAAACCTAAAGAGATTTAGACTGTTTCTATCTTTATTTGTTCAAGAAAGAACACATAAACTAAATGTAATGAATGCAAATTTTCTTAAGCATTAGTTTGGTTTTGATTTCTCATTAATAGCAACGTAACATCCAGTTTAGTGCTAAATCACTTTAATCGCTTGTGTTTAACAGGCTTTTTACCAGATGTACAGTTGTACCCCTATGACTGACTGGCAAGCAAATTGGTGTGGCTGTGTTCCTTTTAAATCTCTGTGCCCCAGTATAAGATGCAGTCTAGACCCTGTCTAGGACTGACTCCTGTCTGTCTAAAAATGATATATACATTTGTAAGAGTTTAAATGTGTCAAATTTATTTTGTGACTTATTTAGATTATTTACATTTTGTCTGTGAACTATGCTTTTTCGGGATGATCATGAACTTTCATACTGGAATGAGGCATTCTTGAAACAACCCTAGTGCTGATGGTATGGCTTTTTCAGCACTGGCAATGTCTTTTATCCACTGATACGGCTTTAACAGCCTGTTTTAAAATGGTATATGTTATGATTACTGTTACTACTGTATATATATTTATATAATTCAAGATATTAAAATGTTTATTTTCCCAATAACCTGAATAATAAATAATATACTTCAAGATACACTCACACACAAACAAACCCAAGCACACATTTACACTCATTGTCAAAGTCCCATATAAAATGAAACCCTCTTTAATATACTATCGTAGTCTCAATTTACAATAAATAGACAAAAGTTAAAAAGTGAAAAATTGAACAAAGATCTGAAAACATATAGTAGGAACAAATACTTAAAACATGACAATGTGGTTGGCGCCGAAGGCATTCCAGTTAAAGGTGTAAGAGGTTAGAGACATTTTGTAATCCAGCCAAGTTCTCCATCAGTGTTTATAAACCATTTGTTTATGATTTATGACTTGTTAGGAAAGTGAATACCTTTAGTTGTTCACTAGAACAAATGACTTTGCAACTGTTTGTCTATGTAGATACCATGCCTTGTGACATGTATGTTTTATATTAAGAACCTTGTCCTAAAGCCCTGACCTCAGAACAGTGAGAGGCATTTATTACTGCTGTGAGTGTGTTTGATCATTTACTGCAGTGCAATGCAAAGGAGTGTGTAAGAAAGAAGCGACCGGTTTAGTGTACTTTGTGTTCCACCAAGCAAACTTGGTTAAAAGTTAGATGTCACCAATTACAGTATATAGTGTTGTTTATTTCATTTAAGCTTTATTTACTGCCTAATACTTAACAGCATACATTAATGATAATGTCATGGTTAACAATCTATATGCCCAGTTAGCTAAGCACTTAAAAATATAGTGTTACATGGATGTATCCAACATCCTACAACAAATATCTAATCAGCCATGGCAGCAACATATTTAGGTATGTAGACATAATCAAGATGACCTGCTGTAGTTCAAACCAATCATCTGAATGGGGAAAGAAGGTGATTTAAATGACTTTAAATGTGGCGTGGTTGTTGGTGCCAGACAGGCTAATCTCAGTGTTTCAGGAACTGTTCATCGACTGGAATTTTAAAACACAGTCCTCTTTAGGGTTTATAAAGAATGATAAGAAAAAGAAAAATATCCCAGTGAGTTGTGATTCGCTTAGTTAAAATAAATGGGCAGAGAGTTTTGAGCTGATAAAAAGCCAACCAAAACTCAAATAACCTCTCTTTACAATTGCTATATTTGAACAGGTATGCAGTTGAGCATTGTTTACACACCACAACCTCTCTGTTCATGATGGTGTGATTACTGTATTCAAATGGCCTCCACAGTCACCAGATAGCAATCCAATAAATAACCTTTGGATTGAGACTCACATAATGGACGTACAATTGACAATATAGACAAAATCTCTGAGAAATGTTTCTTGATTGATTCTTGAATGTTGTTGAATGTATGTAATGAAGTATTAAGGCAATTTGATGGCTAAATAGTTCATCTTGGTATTAGAAAGGTGTATCTAATACATTTTATATACAGTTTTATACACTATTTATACTAATTACTACCAGGGCCACCACAGCTCAGTTCATCACATACTATATTGGTGGTGGATCATTCTCAGCACTGTAGTGACACTGGTGTGTTAGTGGTGTGTAAGTGTGTGTTGCGCTCGTACGATTGGTCAAACACAGCAGTGCTGCTGGAGTTTTAAACCACCTATTACCGCTGAACTATTTGGATATATACACTGAATTCACACTGAGTAGTGTGATAGGAACACCTGTACGCCTAAACATTCTTGCAATTACCTAATCAGCAAAACATGTGGTAGTGAGACAATCCATAAAATCATTCAGATATGGACCAGCAGCTGTGTGTGTGTGTGTGAGTGTGGGGAGGGAGAAAGAGAGAGAGAGCAAGAGAGAGAGAGCGAGAGGAAAATCATATTAAGGATATTAAAGCTAGAAATTCACTACTACAAAGCAACACATTTTAAATCATTTTTTTTGCGCCATTTGTGCTTCTTCTAAGAGATTTAACTTAACTTAACTAAAAGTGTTTCTTTTTTTCCACACTGTTAATGCTGGTCGAGTAACACATAAAAATACACACACACATAGCTTCTTTTTTAGTCCACTGAGCCTCTCAGGCTTGGCCAGGGTGAGTGTTGTTGGTTTATGAGAGCGAAAATAGCTCTAGCTGTCTCCAAAAGTGAAACGGGATTAAGGCCTTTGTGTGACCCACAATGGTGAGGGGAATTAGCAATAGTTGTAGGCACTTAGAGGAGCTCTCACGCTGAAGCTTATCCCAGATTTTGCACAATAATCATTTGAATATCAACAGTGTTTTGCAACTGCGGCACTAATGTATAAACTTCTCTCTTTTGGCTTAGCCCAAATCCTCCGGTTGATAGCATGACCAGCTTCGTGCATACATTTGCACATGTTCTTAAAATGTTTTCAAACAATTTCTCCTGCCTTTATACTTGCACAGAAATCATCAGTATCTTCTCCAAATTCTTGTTTTCAAGTATTTTCTATTGTCTGTATTGTGTCTTTTAGAAACTTTGTTCAGTTGCAAGTGTTAACATTTGTCAGAAACAATACAGTCACCCAAACTTTCTGCCTGGTATCAATAACTCTCAAAATCAGGTTTTTGTCAGTATATATTTATAAAATAAATCATGAGGCCACTGTGTGGGTAGCAGCAGTATAGACGCTGCAGGCATCTGCTTATCTGCCTCATTAGACTGTTCTTTGCTGGGGCTGAGATGAAGACAGCCACAGGGATCTCACAGAGGGAAGCAATCCCGCACTTCTTCTTCACCACAGTCTCACACTGCCAAGCGCAGAGGAGTGTGACACCCCTCAGCAATTTCCCCTCCACAGACACCGAAAGAGCGAGTGGAGAGCGAGAGAACTGAGTGAGAGATGAGAGAAAGAGAATGAGAGAGAAAGAGGAAGAAAAAACAGCATTGTCCATATTACAAAACATTGAGTGAGATCAGCGGACTTGTCAAGAGGCCTTGGCTTGAATATGAATGATGAGAGGAGAGCAGGGTGGTCTGAGCTACTCAGCCAAAAGAATAAGCCCAACTGTCCCTGCCAGCCTCACAGCAGGCAAATCAAACAGAGTTGAGACACCTCCGCTCAACTCTCTGATGACAAAATGAGAGAGGAATGCAGCATTTCATAGCAGTTCTCTCCTCACATAAACATACATATAAACAAATGCTATCAAACTACTAAATTTACAAAAAGAAAAAGTATAGTGTAATACAATAGGTATATATACTTACCTTCTTAATTAGGAAATGTGTGTCTGCTCAGCATACAATTTGCAAGACTGCATCCAGCCCACAACTTCCTGTGGTCAGAAACTGACAGTGACAAATGACAGGAAGATGACCTATGCAAAATGCTCAGGCAACATGATAACCTGGTGCAGTTTCTAACGCCATACCTGCAAGCTGTAATACAAATTTTCCAATGTAATTAGTTGTGTTCAATCTGATGGCCAGTGCAGCGAGATTAGTTCTGAGATTAAAACCCAGGTAAGTATTGCCCTTGATGCAGTCATACCAGTACAACATAAACTACTTACTAATTCCATTTATTAACATACTGAAAAAAAGAGAATATACAAATAACTCCTAGGAAAATAGCTCCAAACCTTAAAATGACCATATTAATAATTAATGGACATTTGTTTAAAAGAAGCACAGCTATAAAGAACTGGAGGGAAATACTAAACTTACATTGCATAAAAGTTGTGACCAAGTATAACACAATAACAAAAGTTTTATTTCTTGTAATTTAGTGAACACTGGTAGATAATTGACTGGAATTGGTTCTTTGTTTACCAGAGATAAATGGTAGGACATAAAGGTAAGTTTGGTGTAAAAAGAAGGATAGCTCTACTGAAAATATCTCTTCTCTACACTTTGGTGTTACCATCACGGCACTAGAGATTCCCTCCAGCAAAAATATTGTAGAAGTAAAAAGCTGTAGTAGTGCGGTAGTGCACGGTAATACTAATATCTAAATATTTATTTAACCAACTTCTATACATTTTTTTAAAAGGTATTTGGTTTCTTACATTTTAGGATCTTTCTTACCTACAATTAAATGAAGACATCAACCCCCACTTCACCTCCCAACACACACACATGCACCAAAAATCCCCACAGACTTGTTAAATGTGCTAAAGTGTCTGCATAGTTCCCTCATTCAATTGGATACAATGATGCACAAGATGAATAAAGTTATCTCTGGGGGTGAATGGGATGTTGCTGGTAGGAGGGGAGGGCGAGTGCCTGAAAGAAGCCCTGTTTGAGGGGGCAGATCTTAGGGGTCAGGCTCCAGCTGCCTGATCGGGTGAAAGGGACACCAGCGGACTGGATAGGCCCAAGAAAACAACAACAACATCAACACAAAAAATCCCATCAAATGAAGACATCCCACGAAAGATTCCCAGGCAAAAAGTTGCTGAAAACTCACATTTCACACAGAGAGTGCCATACATCACTGCCAAATTTGACTTGTCAACTCAGCACTCAGCAACTTTTCCCCTTACTTTTTGAGAGGGAGGAGTTAACCATAGAAAGGCTAGTTAATTTCATGAAGACATCAGGGCTACAAAGGTAGGAGCTGGTTTACATTCTGTATTTACTATTAAACGGTGCTAAACCCAATTATAGTTCTAGGCAGAATTCTGTTTGGTTTTATGGTCCAAATCATTTCAGAAGGAAAGTATTTCAATTCTGTTCGTTCAATTTACTGAGCATAACAGACATAGCAGAGAAGGATTATGGTAAAAAAAATACTGCTGTGTTTGAAAAGCTTAACAGATGGAAAATAATGTTGCTATCTTGAAAGCTATCTGTAAGGATCCAAGTTGCTTTCCAGCCAGGCGATGTGTTAAACATGTTTATGTTTGAAATAGTTCCAGACTGTTATCTCTCCTCTTGGTTAAAAAGCACATCGATGGGGGGGGTCATGTCTTTACTGGGGTTACAGCATTTCCTAGATGACACTGAATTGCTCCAAGTTGAAATTTGCAGGGGGTAAGTAGGATGATAATCAGGCCATATTATAAGGAATTGATGGTTCATTTTCCCTGTCAGCAGTAGCAGCGCCTCACCCAAAGATGTGGCGACCTGTGCAGATGGGGTTCAAAGCCAATTTCCATGTTAAAAACTCCACACGCTCCAAAAAATCCCCTCTGAGTAAGGGTTTGCTGATAGGAGCAAGAGCCTCTCTATGTTAGCTTCTGCAATAAAAAGAATTCAGTCTGCAAATGCTAAAACACAGTACTATGTTGTATACTTTACACATACACCAAACAAAAGTGCATTACCAAGTGATATTTTTTTGCATTTCTGTTCTGCTGTCATGAGTAAAAAAGCTTGTTAGAAGCTTTGTGACTTTGCTTTTTAAGCAGTAGACAAGCACTGTCTAAGATGTACCTTCAAGTTTCTGTTGATTTTTTTTTCTGTCTCAGTTATTTTTCTTTAACTGTGCAGATCAAACATGAGCCACGAGGCGCCTGGAAGCTTTCTGGCTGCCAAAGAATCAGCTACTTGTCATTCATCTCTAACACATTAAAACTCGTTTGCCTTCGGGCTGCAGGATTTGTGCGTGTGTGTAGTTTAGAAGGAGGAATAAAACATCAGGAAAGGAAGACATAAGGGCTTGTTTGGTATGGCAGATAATATTTGATGCATTAGAGTTCATATAAAATGTCAAAAAAGACAGCTCCAGGTATCATATCTTGTATCCTGAGCACAAGGCATTCTTTACATTTTTATTTTACCGAAGCACTCTGCTCTCATTATTCATATCTAGTTTTCAATAATTTTAATATTATGTTAGGAACCCTATCTTAATTGTGATCACAAATCAAAACATTGTCTTTTTTATAGACTTTGTAATGATTAAAAGATGGCTGTGCAATATCAGTGAAGAGGAAGATTAGGCATATATTTTTGAGGAAGATATTAAGATGATAGTGTTTCATTGTCTTGATGCTGAAAACTGTATTGCACTGCCAAAATGAGCTGGACCCATTTCAGGTAAAAGAGATAGCACCGTGAGCAGGTATCAAATAGAGCGAACGCGCAGCTTTGATTTTCCCATTGCCTTCTCTCTTTCAGTCTGCCTTTCACTCTTACTCTTTCACTCTCGCTTGTGACACAACCAAATAATTCTCTCTCATAAGCTGCTTTCATCAGGCAGGTTTGTGGTGAAATATAAGACGATTTTATCTTACTATATAAATTCACAAAAGGCCCCTAAAGTGCCCTGTAGAAGACATACCCTACCACAGCCTTGTGCCACCACTATCACTGATCCTGTGCAATTGATAACACTACCTTTTCTTTTTAATGATTTGACAGGCGTCAGATGCCTGGTCCAGCAGCCTTGCTGCTTTCTAATATACCTTTTCTATATTTCATTGCTTGTTTACACAGAGCACGCCAGAAGAAAGGAGTTATCTGCTCCCATCTTCATCCATATGAAAGCAAATGTTTTATTAAAAGCTGGCTTTCATGCACTTGCTCGGAGAGACATGTAGTTATTCATGGTCTATATTTTTGTCTAAGAAATTAGCTTAGCAGTTACGTTAACACTTAAGTATTCTGTTGTTATTCAGTTAAAAAAAGTCTTATGACAAAATAAAGGAAAATGGAATCAACTACAAGAACAACAAAATCCCTGAGTTGATTTTAAGAGTTGGACATTTTATTATGTTTTAATTTGGATTTAAGTGTTTGATATTGTCATTGCTTATTAATTTAAATGTAAAGTATTTGTTAGTTACTCAGTGTATGTCCTGTTTGCTTTTAGATTGTATTTACAACTGTTTAATTAAATAATAATTATTATTGTTCTAAATAATAACACATTTTATTCTAACTTAGCACATGGCATCAAACAGATTAAAATCTGCATGATATAAAGTTCTTAAAATGTTAACAGTGACAACAGTAAAATAATAATAATCATGATCATAATTAATATAGTTAAACTTTAAAAAATGAATTTAATATAATAGATGTCATTTCTGAATTTTCATAAGAAATAATGGGCTTATTCATATTTATATATAGAATGTTTTTATAACCTCTATAAATGTTTTTATAGAATCTTTTAATAACTTGATCCGCAAAAAATGGTCGGTTTGTATAATGTTTTACAATATCAAGGCAACTGAGGCTTTAGGAATAAGAAACGGCTCATCAGTAAGTTTAATATTGAAAACATTTTATTTGTTTGTCTTATATATAATAATTGAAAATACAAAGGAGCTAAAACAAGGTCTTTTTTAAATTTGATAGATTGTGTTGTCTTTTTTTTACACCGTTTAATGATCATGACATATATATTATAATAATAATATAATTATATAGCATTAACAACACCAACGATAACAATGCCAGAAGGAACGAAAAAGATAAAATGATGTGTTTATAGTACACGTGTCCATATAAATAAACTTTTCTTTTGTTGAAGTTAAAATAGACGGACTCCCTGGGGACTTTCGATTCAGTGAGCTTGTGCTGCACTTTCACTCTCTGTTTCACACACGACTATTTGACCAGCCGGCCATGCAGGCGCACTTACTTTTAACCCTCTTTGGCATTTTTTTTAAGTCGCCTTATATAGTTCTGAATTTAACTACATCGATTTATATCAAATTACATTCTGAACGCTACAAAATTATCCACCACTATCATCATCGCCATCATCGTCTTAAAAATGAACTGATTAAAGAGTTGGTGGATGGATGGATGATTGGATGAAAGAATTAATATTATTGCAGTAAGCGTTGTCGTTATCCTCTCTCTGCCTGGTCTGTTTAAACAGCATCATTTTGTGCCTGTTATTGTACCTCAATATCATATATCTAAATAAAAATCTCTCTTTTATCTAAATCATTTTAGCAGTGACAGCTTATTACCTCTCAACACATGCTGATAAATTACAACCAATGCGTTATCTTCAATTTTCTCAACCCATTACCAGTGCAGTACGGGACAAAACAAGCTGGAGGAAAATGGAATGAGAGAAAATGATGGCCGTGAAAATAAAAAAAAAATACGAGACATACTTCGTTTAACTTACCTTAGATGTGTTTTCATCCTAAATATCTAACAAATACTACTGCGTTTTATATAATAATAATAATAATAATAATAATAATAATAATAATAATAATAATAATAATAATAATAACTATTATGATTATTATTGTGATTATTATTATTATTATTATTATTATTATTATTATTATTATTATAACTGTAAAGATTTAAG
>JAVSBV010000103.1:5033657-5050856 GCA_033117975.1 Parotocinclus spilosoma
ATAATAATCATAATAATAATAATAATCATAATAATAATAATAATAATAATAATAATAATAATAATAATAATAATAATGATAATAATAATAATAATAGTACATAAAATGTGTTTTCTTTCTTTTTTGTTTTCTTTTATTTTTTGTTTCCACACAGTTTGTTCACTGATGTTTGTCCACAGTGTGTCTACTGGTGACAGTTTGCTGCATGCTACATCTATCTTCTATACACCCACTTTGTTTACAGAATGCCTTCATTTTGACAGGGCACCATAAATGCATCTGCCTGTAATTTTTACATTTTTAGTATATCAGGTTATATCCCATTTTCTTTAAGTGGGTTTTTTTTGTTAAATATTCAGTTCAGATTAGAATGCTGTATGAATTCTGAATGCTCAGTTAGTAATGATGGGCATCATGGAAAAACATGCAATTTTCTGTTTCAGCCATTCACTTACTGTACATTACCACATTTTCTGGATTCAAATTGAGCTGAATGGGGAGAAAGGGTAGCAGACAAAAACAGATAACACTATTCAAACTAAAAATACATTACATTTCAGAAAGCAACAAAGCACATTATATGGTTTTCACTTTCCAGTCAGTGTAGACATTGACATGATAATAAATACATAAGCAGATAGGAATACCAAGAAACAAAGTTATTAAGATTTTAAACCTGCTTGTCCAGGGAAGTTTAAGAATGTTATCAGGAGCTTCAGCTCAAGGAGGACTGGATGTTTTTTGCAGTGTGAATCCAACTAAAGCTGGCAATTCGGCTGTACATGGCATATGCTAAATACAGATAAGAGTGTACTCTAATAGATCTGCAGAAAAGTCCCATCCAAATGATTCAATGAAGGTGCTTTGAATGCGCTTGATAAGTTGGCTTAAGCTGAATGAAGTGTCCCATGCAACAGTGAGTTGCTATTTGAGCCTATCACAAACTTGCTGTTTGATTAAGCCTCTGTCCAGGGGAAGGATTAGTGGAAAGCCTTCAGGATCTGTCTCTGTTTCAAAATGGTTTCATCCTAAGATGTTGTGTGCTCCCAAACACAACCCGTCAGTTATGCACGGCATAGTAATCGTATCACACAGCTGTTTTACTGGTTCCCTCTGTAAAGACTACTAAAAAGTAATTTTTTATTAAATATATTTTAGAAATGTGGTAGATTAACAGAAATGTATTACACAGACATGCATATGCATTTAAATAACGTATTTTAATTGTTTTTCTTTTTCCAGAACAGTCTCTTGCAATTTTTTGAACAAATATAAAATAAATGCTCATTCTGTTAACAGGAAGAAGAAACAAACATAATACCTTATATGTTTAATGTTTATGAGTTGACTTTAAAGGCAAACAGGATACATTTAAAAATACTGTGGTTATGAACATGAAATAAAGTGGAAGGTTATTTTTGCTTGGCTGTTTTTTATGTTGAGTCTTCTGCAGAATGCATATTGTTAAACATATTTACAGTGCACTGTTTCTATACAGTACATTTTAAAACACTATATTTATAATTCAATGTTAATTTAAATTTATTTTTTTTTATTTGTGTTGCGCTTATGGGGTGTTTTCATACTGCTCTATCATATATGTTTTGTCCTCTCAAGAGTTTGTAGCTGCTGTGTAGCATACAGTTTTGCCTTTTGCCTATTTTAAGCATCTCCAGCTTTATTTATTAATATTTATTTGTCTAAAGTAGGTTCAGTAGCTATATCCAGAAATGCGTTATCATATCATTATCATCTTAAACTGTTCATCTAAGAATTTCTAGGGCTTTTGTGTGCATACACAGAAATGCCTATTTGTAAATGTGTATGTGTGTGTGTGTGTGTGTATATACGGACATAACAAAAGTGATTTGTCTTAATGACAGTAAGTACTTTGTGCTCTGTGCCCTGAAGCAACACATTTATTTTCTGAATTCCATTAGACAGTGTTAGCATGACATAAATTCAGCGCCATCAAAATGCAATTACAACTTTCAAAACAATCCTAAAATTAGTTAATTAGTCTTTAATGCACAGAGAATAGGGCATTTCTGCTTTACCTTTCATATTTTTGTTACCAACTTTTGCAACTGAAGTGGATCATCCTAACAAATTAATAAATTCCTATGAAATAGGATAAACAGCATAAATTAGGTAGATTATAGATTTGTGGGGAAAAAACGGTCTGTTTCAGCTTAGTTTGCTTAACTAATGCCTAACAACTTAAATTATTTCATTTGAAACAAGGAATCAGCATCTGCATGCCTCAGGAAGTGGGTTTCAGGAGAGCATAATACGTGAGGCTGTAGTGATCCATTTCTAACAGATGATTAGTGGGCATGAGACCTGAGTCTCAGTGATTCAGTTTTTTGGTTTTTTTTGGATACCCATATCCTGTATTTATTTGAAGTCATCTGTCGCTTGTGGGGAGGAATAGAGGGCATTGTACCAGGCCAACATGGCTTTTTGCATTATTCTTTATCTCAGCTTACCTGCAGGCTAGAGAATGTGACTAGTGCATATATCAGAAGAGATAGTGAGGACATCTGGTAAAACACAGTAGTTACTCTAAGAAACTAATCCTTTTCATACCAGGTATTGCATTTGGTTTCATCCATATTTGATGTATGCAATTATTGCATACAATAAATGATTATATGCATAAACAAGTAATATATGGTTTATTTTTATTATTATTATTATTATTATTATTATTATTATTATTATTATTATTATTATTATTATTATTATTATTATTTTAAATTAGGTGCAGGTGGATAATAAACAAAAATAAGTTGCCCTTTGTGATTAATTGAGATTTTTTCTTCTCAACCTCTTTTCTGATTTCTCTATAACAAGTAGAAAGCAAGAGCACTCTTACAACCCACAAACAGAAATTCACAGCTTGTATCCATCCAGTAAATGGATACAATATGTACATAAATAAAATGAAATAATATTTGCTGGAAGATTCTAATTATTGACCAAACTTGAGTGAACTTATTAAAAAAAATGATTACTCAAATACTTAACTAGGCTCATTATTTTAATGCTAGACCAAAATGCACAAGGAAAATCCTCACTATATTTGGCATTGTCTTATGAAAAGTAGCTTTACAATAAGACTGCAATCATATGCCATCAGGCTTTGGACTATTTTCTATCACTGAAATTACACTTCCTTAACGATCACTCCAGAGGTAATGTTTGTATAAGTGGATCCATTATTGACTCTTCATAAATCCGCAGATATTAAAAGACTGTGAAATAAAATCTTGGCTTGTAGTAATTTATTCTGTAATATGGAGATATGTGCAGTGCCAGGAAGATGTGTTGCAAGGCCAGTTCTTTCATGCCCCCACCTCTTAATAAGGCAGCTCAGCAGGCCTCAACTGTAATATATTTTACCAATAAAGCAGCTCCAAAGCCCAGGTGGCCTTTTGACCAGTGCTGGGCACAGAGAAAGCAGCAGGCAGTCTCCGCTAACTAGGCCCTTCCATCCTCTCTAATATTATCCACCCGTCCTCTTGGCTTGTCACCGAGAAGGGGCTTAGTGCTTGATATTTTCATTCGGACCCTGCCAAGATGTGACACCCGCGCTTTAATCTTTGTGTTTGACGTTAAGCGTTGTGCTACCGAGAAAGCCTGCTGAACTCCGACCTAGGGGCAGTGCTGTCATACACAGATGATGTGACTGGGGAGTGGCAGTGCCTGGTCTGTCCTTGACCCCAACTATTGGCCAGTTGAAGCCTTTTCCCTTGGCCTTTTCCAACATTGATGACAGGTGGAAACTTTTACTCTTGCCTGCTCTCCTCCTGTCTGCGGCTGGCATAGTTCAAGAGACAAAGCGACTTTTGGGGTTTCTCTCTCAAAGAAAAGAGAGCGAATCGTACCAAAAGATAACCAGGCCATAACAGCTATTGACCTCTCACCTCTGTCATGCACTTGTCAACAGTGGGATTACGGCTGGTGATGTCTATATTTATTTTCCAATGTGTAGTGCTTCAACACTAAGGAGAAAGCTTGGTTTGACAGGTTGGATGGTCATTGATAAAACTTTTATTTTAGGAAAGCTGTGACCATGTGTTGTTGTATTAATATCTGGAAGTAAAATAATAATAAACTTGTTTTCTACAATATAAAGATGTGCAAACATGAACAGAATTCATTATGAAAAGACATCACTGTCTCTCACACGCACATACAAACACATATGCATACACACATACACACACACACACACACACACACACACACACACACACACAGTAATGAATACACAGTCCTTAGATTGATATAATATAAGAAGTGTCAGAGATATAAACTGAGCTCTGTCCGAGCTTGCTGCTCATATACTCTTTTATTTCAAATCTGCGTACAGAGACAGTACAGAATATTTTGCTCCATAGACTTCTCAACTTCTTACAGCCATCATATAGAAAGCCTGATCTCTAACGCTGTCACAAAACATGCTCCCCGCCTCCACCCCATACACACATGCAAACTAAATCCCCGTAGCAACCTCATCATTTAGCTCAGTATCCAGTCTGGTTGATTGATGCCGGAAAACCAATTGTTCTCCATGGCATCCATGTCAGTCTATTACTGCACTTGGTAGTAATGACAGCCTTTCTCTTTTGGCATAGATTATAGTGCTCTGTCTCAAAGCAGCAAAGTGTACGGCCCCCCTGACCTGCACTGGGATGATTGTAAACACCTTCATTTAGCTGCACAAAACAGAATATATTTCCCTGATTAGGGAGTCATTTTCTGTCAAACAAATCAAAAAGTACTTTTTACGGGTATGATATAAAAGAAATACATTACTGATCCAATCCTCTTAAGGGCTTAGCCGACAAATAGCATTGCAAAAAGTCTGTCTGCCTTACAATTCTTTTTTTTTTTTTTTTTTTTTTTTTTTACAAATTTATGTTTGCATAAACATAGGCATTACATTATGGTATGACAGGTGTTAGACTGCATATAATATAACAGGCAGTGAAAAGTCTTGTTGGCAAGTAGAAAAATGAGAGATGAGGTAATAGCATACACCATCAAAGCATCATCCACCAGTATTATTACATAAAATGTACTCTATTTGCCATGACAGGTGAATTTACAGGTGCAGCATGATGGTAGTACGACATTTCAGGTCTAAGTTGCACTGCAATAAAGGCAAACCTCTGGGCTATGCAATCATTATTAGGGTGACAGATCTTTCTGAAATAAGGTGCACTCTCGTCTTTCATTTGTGTGGAAGAAGTATTGATTGTAATGTGAGCTAATTTTCCCATGTCATTACCATGCTGGCCACTATCAAAAGAACAGAACACTACCATTTAAGACTCTCTGGCATGCTTGCTTCACATAAAGCATGTTGTCCTGACCCTCATTATATGCAACCAAACAGCTGGCTGCAAGTCTCTTTGATCGACCCTTTAACGCTAACTGGAAGCTGCGTGCTCATGAGCTCAAAGTATTCTTCTGAACCAAATAATTGAATAGAGCTGGTGGCTTCTATCTTGCCATAATGTTTTCACAGGTTAAACATAATCAATGGGAGGCACTGATTAGCAAAAAAATATGGAATATATCTAGAACGACTGCCTCCTTTTTAGTAAGGTTTTAATGTTTGTTAGCTAGTGCTCTTGGAAAGAGAATAAATAAAATACAAAGTGACATGAAACATGTGTGACAAAAGCCACAATGTTCTAATGAGACTTGTTAGGAATGCTAATACTGTATATGTAAATATTATTAATTACAGACACCTATCTTTCATCTGTGCCTTTTGCCAGCTAAGTAATTAAAAACTGAGAATACCAGCAGTGGAGAAAGCAAGCATGATCAAAGGACGGAGAGAGGAAAAGGAAAAAGTCCCTTATCTTGAACTTGGTTTTGCTGGGGGCAACTGAAGCCTAATTAGAATTAGAGACACTCAGTTGATCACCAATTAACCTGATTTGTTTTTCTCCCCTTTTTTGCTGATAACGACCTTCAACAATGCTATCATCATTTCCCCTCTGATTGACTGAGCTTTCTGTGTCATGGTTTGACCAGAAGGTTAGAACGGCTTTGGTGGGTTTTGTTACATTGTTATGACACCAAACAATTCCAGAATCACCCCATGTTGAGTCAAAAAGTCAAAGCTGTCTATTTAGGACACCAGTAGCCCCCTATGATACCGGTAAGGTCAGGAATTATGGCATTTATCATGTGAGTGGACATAAAGAGCTTAAAACAGATAGGAAGAGATCAATAGTCACCTCTGCTGTGCCAGCCCTCGGGATATTGACCAAGCCTTCATGGAAAATCTGCCGTTTTAAAAAGCACACTAAAGATAAGACACAGTAAGATGACAAGCTCCTTTGGTTCCTGCAGTCATTACAACACACGTGATTTCTAAGACTACGTTTGGCTGCTAATAATACATATTATTTTAGGTGCACCAGGTTTATTCAAACACAGATAAGATAATACTGATATTTGAGGCATTTCTGATTAATACATATGTACCAAGTTTATCTGAAAGAGTAAATCTTATTTAAACAACTTATTTAGAAAAACAATCTGAGTATTTATATTTAAGGTTTTATTTATTTATATATGTATATTGTACACTATCATTAATGGTTAGATGAAGGCATACAAATGATATGCTTTAAATGTATTACTTACCGAGGAAACATTAAATCGAATAAATGTCAGCTATAGCGTTTTTGTTAATGATTCAGATAGATTACATTTTTTTATTACATTGTTATATCCATTACCAATAATTATTGGGTTTATATTATTTTCATCGCACAAAATAGGTTTATTTAATTGTTTTGCATTTAATTTAGGCATTTAGTTTATATTACTTGTTATATATTTCTTCAGAAACAAAATCAATACTGCAAATTGTAACAATTAACAATTGTAACAATTTTATGAAAATGTAAATGCAAACGTTTATTGTAGTTCATTAATAAATAGCAACATTCAGTAAACATTTCCTCCTATATTTAGTACTCTCCATTTCCGCTCTTGAGAGGGACTTTGTGAATAGACTTCAGTTTTGTTTTTTGGGTGTTTTTTTTTTTTTTCTTTCGTTTTGTTTCACACAATTATACTGTAAATTGCATTTAATCGCTGTGCTTACCTAGTAGTAAAGTGAAGAAGCAGGCATATACACTGAGACAAAAAAAACAATACCACAAATTAAACATGAAGTAAGCAGGATCCACCTTCCTGACATTTTCTCTTAATGTGTAATTTGTCATTTTTATTGTACAAAATCAACTGGTTCTAAGATAAGACCATCCCAAGATCTGTATTTGTCACAGAACAATATAGATATTCTTGATACTGTACTAATCAGTCTGTATTGTTTTACTTCACTTATCATCCAATATTGTTTGATTATAACACTTTTTAATTTTATATTAAAGTTTTAAGTTAGTTAAAGTTTAGATTTATGCCTATCCCAGGTGAAATGGATTAAATAATTAAAAGTTGATTTAATATACATGACTGAAATATTAGTACTCTGTATAATGTTTATTTTTAGTATGACCTGCTAAATCTGTATACATGTTTTAGTCTTTTTCTTTTCGTTAGATTTTCATTTAAATCTGGCTGGACTGGTCATTTTCTTTATTCTCCTCTGTTTTTCTTTTCCAGCTGAGTGACCTCCGCTCTCAAAGTAACCTAGTCCTGACCTATGACTCATGCAATTCAGCATTTGTCCCCAGTCCAGTGGCCAGCAACAACTCCCCATCCCCAACCTGATCACTGAATATGTCAGCAAGGTGATGTCACCCCTGACCTCACGGGCTTCTACTATTCTGCACAAATACAATACTTTAACAGAGGTTCTATCATCAAAGCACTCTTCACTTTCACTTTCTATTTTCCACAGATGCTGCTGGTATTGTTTGGAAAGCTGTTGAAAACAAAGCAAAGAAAGTGCAGTAGCAGTGATTTCAGATGAATCTTTAACCAGTGCACAGGTCTTTAAACAATTCAGATATATTGTATTTTATAAAAAAGGGTTTTGAATGGTTGCCATATTTTACAATAAATAAAAAGGTTATGAATGGTTGCCTAAATAATACAAGTATGAAATACAATTAATGTGGCGGATTTTAAAATGCAGTGCTAGTTCATAGTACACATACCTTTTATTATTTTGGCTTAAAGCTCAAGGACACATAGAATGCAATGCATTTCTCTGGCAAATGCAGAATTGACCATTGAGAATTACACAATCCTAACAGAGGCACTGTTTGAAAAGATGGGTCTATTATGGGATAGTATTTCATGTTGGGCAGAACTGCTTCTAATGAGCCTTGTTCCAAAAGCCTACAGGCCCTGCCTCTCCCTCCCTTTACTCTCCAGACCTCCAGGGGTTAGTGTCTGTGTGTCAGGCCCCCATTGTTGTCTACCGGCGGATAATGTCCTTATTAATTGTACCTCTTTGTAAGGTGTCAGCTGCAGCCCACAATTGAGACGGATGGGTCCTCTGGAGTTTCCTCCAGAGCCCTCCTCTGCTAGCGTATCTTCATGCAGCACACAGGTGCATGATTTCTCATAGAGCTTTCTTAGTTTTTAAGAAGAAAGGAACATGAAATATAGCTCTAAAGGCCCAATAAGTATGTATTCCTAAAACATATTATTTTTAAAATATTGGAGCACACAATAGTTTGATTGCCTAAAAGTAATATCACTCAAATCAGCCATAACATTAAAACCACCTGCCCTGCCCTCATGTCACCAAGGCTCTGACCAATTGAGTCATATCGACCACAAGACCTCCACAGTTTGCCTTGTGGTATCTGACACCAACATATTTGAAGCAGATCCGTTAAGTCCTGTACGTTGCAAGGCGAAGTCACCATGGATTGAACTTGTTTGCCAGCACATCCCACATATACTGTATGGTTGCACATATATATCAGGTTGAGAGCTGAGGAATTTCAAGGCCATGTTAACACCTTGAACCACTTTTGTCTAACCATTCCTGAACATTTTTTGCAGTGGAATAATGTATTATCCTGCTGAAAGAGAACACTGCCATTAGGGAACGCCTTTGCCATGAAGCGGTGTATTTAATCTGCAGCAATGTATTAGGTAGGTGGTAAATGTCAAGGTAAAATCCACATGAATTCCATGACCCAAGGTTTTCAGCAGAATATTGCCCAGAGCAACACACCATCAACGTTATTCCATTCACTTGCCAGTGGGTTTGATGTTATGGCTGATCGGTGGATTTATGATCTCAAGTGTAAATGCATGAAGATGAAGAGATATATTTTAAATTATGCAGCACACCAATGAAAATAAGTTTAAAACACCCCTGCTCTGGAGTTTCTGAGTGTAGGTGAGTGAGTAAATGAGTGAATAAGTGGGTGTGAGTGAGTGGGGTGAATGAGTGGGTGAGTGAATGAGTGAGTGAGTGAGTAAGTGAGTGAGTGAGTGAAAAAGTGAGTGAGTGAGTGAGTGAGTGAGTGGGTGGGTGAGTGAGTAAGCGAGTGAGTGAGTGAGTGAGTGAGGGTGTGTGTGTGTGTGCTTGCATTTGTGTGTACATGTGCGTTTTTGTGTACTTGAAGTAGATTATGCTTGTATAAAATGAATGGATGAATGCATTCTCTCAGGGTTTTCAATAAGTTCCTCCTAATTAGTAAATGTTAATTTAATATATTAAACAATGTGTGGTATGGCTGAAAAGAGTTTTAATATCTATCCACTATAATGTATATATAATGTACATATATATTTAACGCAAGGGGACCAAGGGACACTTTTTGATCATTCCCTTTCATTCACTTCAGGTAGTGTCCAATAAACCACTATCACTTACCTGCCTCAGTTATTTCTGCAGATGTGCTCACTTGGACTGTGGTACTCATTTTTTTTTGAGCTACCGACAAGTTACTTCCTTTGGTAGTTCTTTGGTAGTTCCTTGTTGTAAACCACAGTGGAGTGGAGTGCAGTGGAATATCTATATTCTTCCAGCCTCATAGAATAGTTACCATAATCATAGACAATGGCTTATGCATAAAACCTGGGGCATCTGGTGGGCCTTGATTAATTACAATATTTAAGCATATTAAAGATGTGTTTTTACACGCTTTTAGGACTACCCAGAACAGGATGTGCCATTCTGCATATCTCAAGATCAGCCGCTAATTACTTTAGGATCTTACATATAGTGTAATCTCAACTGAGATATTTAAATGGCATGAGTTTTTTTTTCCTTCCCAAAGTTATTGGAATGATATTTTAAAAAGTGCTCTTGATTACTTGTGGCTTTTAGGCTGCAGGCAATCATTTTAAACTAATGAAATATCTTTTTACATTGATTACTTCAGTTTGTTGCAAAATCATAGTTAATTAAGTAGGCAAAAGTCTTCCAGCATTAACATTAAATTCTTCAGTCCTTCTTCAAAGGAAACGGAGTTGATGTAATTAATGCCTGTTAATCCTCACTGATGCTCACTGCAGCATAAAAAAATATAGACGGGTTAGCTCAACTTCAAAATCATTTAATTTTAAACATGCAAGTTTAATGGGTGCTTGTGAAAGCTGTACAGACTGCCCCTATTTTACAGATTCAGCATTTTTTTTTCCCTTCAGATGATTAGCTAGTTTTTATGTTTTAAAACACTGAATTTACAGTGTATCTTGAAGCCTAAAGGGAATATAATTTTCTTTCCTTGTACTGTTTACAAAAAACATGTATAAATCTGGCATTCATATTTTCATATTATGCCTTTTCCTTATCTTGGCTGTGTCAAATGTTATCTATTGTGCCCTTGGTCTTGTGTTTTTTTTGTTCTTATGACTGAAACCTTTTCTGTCTGGCCAACACATTACTCTCACTGGAGATAGAGAAAAGCAAATAACTGCCGCCAACCATCAAACTGATGGTCTCTCTTTTAACTAGCATTGCTATGTGGTTACAAGTTCAAGTGGCAAATCTGGTATTCTCTAGTGTTTTGTTTTATCTTGATCACACAAAACCTGTAAATGATCTACAAACCTTTGGCGTCTGAAATAAAAGTGCAAATCAAAAGGTGCCTGCCCTAGAGTACACCTTTATGGGATTTTCATTTATGGTAGGTGACGTATCAATAAGTCAGTTATAACTCAGAACAATAAGTTAAACAATAAGAACTGATTATCCTCTAGATCTTTTTGAAAGTGTTTGAACAGCAATGAAGGGCCCATAATAATGACTAGTTTTCAACACTGGTTCCCAGTGCTTTATTGTTCATTACTTAAAAGTGATATGACTTTTGTGTGTCATAACTCATGCAGCATGATGGCGTGTGGCAGTAGGCTTTTAACCTTATTGAGGGCATATGCTTTGTGAACTGTAATTGGGAAGATGAAAGAGAAAAGGTCTTATGAGTTAAATTAGTTAAGCTTTATATATATATTGAATTATTTTGAAAATATCTTATGAAACTTAAGTAGAATGATGCTCAGAATGCAATAGTAATTAACATAAAATAATTTGTTTAAAATAATAATAATAATAATAATTATTATTATTATTATTATTATTATTATTATTATTAATAATAATAATAATAATAAGAAGAAGAAGAAGAAGAAGAAGAAGAAGAAGAATTTTTGTGTACTTTTCAGTAACTTACTGAGTCTGTAATGAAGTTACAAACTATCTACTCGCAGGTGTTGTAGGGGTTGGTATGGAGCAGAATGAGATATATAGTAGGTGCCATACTTTATTTTATTTCCTGCCCCTGTTTACTGTTTATTTGAATTGGTCTGTTGAAGTGTAGACAAAGTATATCCATTATTTGGTCCGAGTCCTGCTGAGTTAAATTATGGTCACTGAAGTGGAGGGTTATGAGTGATCAATACAAATATACACAACCAGTCAGTAATGGGTTGTTCTTAGCAGCAGGGGCAGTGCTCCCAACTGCTCATACTGCACAGCAGGTTAAATAAATATGGTCATGCATGTGGACACAATGGATTGTATTAAATCACTGCAAAATCAAGAAAGTGCCATTATAGCCACCCTCCACACCCCCCAACACACACACTCAGACACACACACACACACACCTTGTACAAAATGCCAAACCCTTATAATGAATAGTGCTTAGGAACATATATATATTTAACACAAATGAATTTAACTGGATATTGTGTGTTGCTGGTCCTCTTCATTGACATCTGACTGGTAAAATATCATAGTAGTCTGTGGAAAATGAAACACGAACAGATGTAGTACAATAAATCTTTGCTGCAGATAAAGGTTGATAAATGGATGTGCTATTTTCACACTGACCTGGTGAAATGACAAAGTTCAATTAGCTGGCAGCTGAATGCAGGTTAGCTGCCCAAACAGTAACTCTATAATACTGATCCACTTCTGGTATTGATTAAGTCACTCTTTCAGTCCGCAAAAGGGATCAAACAAGCTGTGTGTGAAAGGCATTATCAGCACCCACTTCAGATAACCTGTTACAACTCGATATAGTCTCCTCAAGAGGTTACAACCCTACACACTCTCCGGCATTTCGTTACCATCTCTGTTTAAAGGCTGTCCATTTCTTTTCATTTTTTCCTGTGTCTCCTTAATTTTTTGAGATATACACAATTTTTTATTAATGTGTAATATGTAATTTTATTTGCCTGTTTGATGCCTATGTTATGATACCTCTGATGAGCTGATTGCAGTGGTTTCATTGGCTTTGCTGGCCAAGCAAAGGTCTTTGCAAGTAGAAGAAACAGCTCATTTCTGTGGTGTGTGGATATATATCTGAAAGAAAAAAAAGTAAAACGCATTCACGTGCGCATGTACAAGAGCCTATGTATGGGTATGAAAAAGTGAAAAGTAAAAATAAACTCAGTATACATGTATATATCAAAATGTTAATAGTCTATTTATTTCTGAATAGACATTGTACACATACATCATAAAAAATATACATTTCTTCACTTTCAACTCACACCTCCAGAGATTTCGGGTTTGATCCAATGTCCAAATGGCCTGGATGGCATGTTCTCCTGGTGCCTGCATGGGTTTCTTCCATGTACTCATTAGTTTAACTGTTATCTCGAAAGTGTCTCAGAGTAAGTTTGTATGTATAATAATACAAATAATACAACTGATTATGCTGTAAGCTATTCATTTGCTTCTCCACTAACTTGCACTGGATTAAGCAGGTATGAAAATACATGACTGAATACATAAATGAATGAAACAAGGCAAGGCACGTTTATTGATATAATACCTTTCATACACAACGGTCATTCTTTACAAATTAGAAAATACAAAGACAAGTCAAATTTAAAAAAAACATTTAAAAGAATAACAATAAAAATGGAAATAAAAAAACAAGGACAGTAATCACAAATTTAATTAATATGAGACACATGCTTTGTTATAACAGAAATATGTTCACGTAGCCAAGAGCCCTTTGTAACATCTTCATGAACCTCCACAATTAACTTTAAATGAGTTCTTATAATTCATCATAAACCTTTATGACAAGGCATTTGCTAAAATTATAAAATCATGAAATTAAATAGCATCAGATCAAATTAAAATGGCAATTTAACTGGACAATGCAAGCAAAACAAATGAAGTAGCTAATGCTGTTAACAGTTCAAAGCTATATCTATCAAAGATTTGGGTTGAGAATATAATAACATCCCTAAAGAATGCCTCATAAAATAGAATAATGCTACTTATTTCTATCTATATGGCAAAAGTGCATTACACATTAATTTAATCCAAAGTAGACTGTATGGTCGGCACTTTAGTCTTGTCCATATACACATAATTAAGTGTATGAATTTTCTGCATCCCCCCTGTCTGATATGATCTAATAACATGCCACAAATTATTGTAGGCACACATCCGCCTGCTTGGACATCAATGTGCCTTCATAGAGCTTTTAGAGGGTTTGAAGAGATGCAATTTGAGATTGTAATGGGAGGGTGGACGCTTTTAGCACAGGACATGTCACTCACGGGAGCTATGGGTCTAGGTGACATTTTGCAGGCATGTGTTTGTGATCATGGGTGTTCGAATGTGTAATGCGTTCAGTTGGGGGAAGGGGGTTTACATACACATACACTCCTGTATTACAATTCTTAAATACAAAACTTTCTACAAACTTTTTCTGGCAAAAATTTAATTTCATTTTCTTTGCAAGTGCACATCATCAGGGTGAAGAAAGTTTTGGCTCCATGGGCAATGTTTGAAGTATTACATTCTCTTTGCACTTGCCTGTCCCTCAATGGGTAATATCAAACCTGCACATACCACAAAAAATGTTTTTGACTGTCTTACACTGTCATGCACTCATCGCAGACATTTTCTTCATCACCAGTTTCTTTTCACTGTTGGAAGAAAGGCCTGAAAAACGAGGCTTGGTGCCAGGTATTGGTGACACTGCAAGCACAATTTGCAGCCGCAGCCACAAAAGATTTGGGAGTGGTACATTTGCATAAGGTCAGAGACTGGCTTCTGATGGAAGTTATGCAGTATCCCCCCTCCCCCTGTCTCTTAGCAACACTCTTGCTCTCTTGGTCTGTGTGTTAAATTGACTGGTCCTCTCCTTTTCTTCCTTTTCACTGAGGAGCTCACAATAAAATGCCACCCTCCAACCTATGTCTGTCACCCAGAAGGTCATCTCTCTCTTTTCCCCCTCACTCTAGTCTCATTCTCTTTACCAGGCCTTCATCTCTAATTAAAAGATGAGTGATTCCTTTTTTTCTGGTGCCCATGGGTGATGAAGAGAATAACCTGGATTTTCTTTCACTTTTGGACATAGCAAGATGTTCAGTAAAAAAAAACCCTCTGGAACTTCTCAAATAGTCAACTACAGGCACAACATGAAGGGAAAATAATAAGTGAGAAAGCACATAGTTGGCAACTCAGTGAGAGACCACATTAGAAAGCTGTTTAATATAGGGCCAGTATAGTAGCCATAGCAATACAGCAGATAAAGTGTTCAAAATGACACTCAGCTCAGTCATCTTAAGATGAGAACATGCTGTTGGGAACCACAGTCCAGATCAGAGGAATGACGAGACAGGGCTGATTGCCGTCTTTAGTGCCAGGGCATAATGGGTTGAGAGAAGTGGAAAGAAGGGAGGGACTGCTTTTGCTGGGAGGAGGCGACATAATCCAGATGCTGGGTAACAGTGTTAATAGAGGGTCAAATTTGGACAATAGTCTCCATCACTGATTTCAAAGCCTCCTCTGTCAGCTGAGCCCATTTCTGACAGCTCTATCAAGCAGAATTGGACAGATGATTCAATTACGATATTTTTGGCATCGAAGCCATACACCATTACTTTATTCCATCCCCCACTGACCACCAGCAGCATCAAACACATAGGCAGCATTCATCTAATGTAATGATATGCAATAAATAAGGTTTAAATGGCTGAAGGACAATGAGCCAGTATAAAGTGTTCAATAATGAGTTAACGAAAGTTAATTGGTTTTAATGGGTAATCTTGCAAGATGTATTATGGAGAAAGTTACAATATTTTAATCATTGTATGACGATGTTTTTATGATGATGATGACAATCCTGATGATGATGATGATTAATTAGCTCAATTCAAACAGAAATGAATTCCAAAACTCTGAGGTTTTGGCAGAAAAAAAACATCTTAGATTAGTTTTCAAGTTGACAGCCAGTAGCCTTTCTCAAATCTGTAATATTAGGTTAATAGGATTTGGAAACAGGGCAGAAACAGGAGAAAGTTCAAGCGAGCTTGGCTTTACTTAGTCATGGTTGTCAAGTTGTACTAAAAGAAGAAAGTGAACACAGACAGTGCTGCATCTATCAGTCGTTTGCACAATGCCCCTGAATAAAAGGAGGACATCAACTGGGAAAGTGAAATAGAAATAACAGAAAATACTACAATATGACTATAAACTATAAAAATTAAAGATTGGTTAAATTGAAAATGGTTTTATGTTTTAAGTGAAAAACACATTGACATTTCATTTGTTAGTGTTTAATGTATATAGCTGTTGAGATTCTACAATAAAAATGGCAATAAAATACAATGTATAATGTGTATCATGTAGTTATGTAGATACATTGACAATTAGTTTCAGATTCAGTATTAACAGCTACTGTATTGTTTGGTTTGATTGGACTTTATTAGACCATCTGTGCAGAGAGAGAGAGAGAGAGAGAGAGAGAGAGAGAGAGAGACTTGGCTGGACCGATGCCACTGAGGAAGTGAAAGCTCCAGTATACTTCCTCCTGTATTTAAAGGTGCTGTAAGTGTCTCTGACAAGCTGTTTAGCGCGCTGATTCACCTGTGAAGTTTTTGCTCATGTGGAAGCTGCTGGGAAATATTCCCACAGGTGACCCTTTCACATTTTAATTAACTCTGAACAGATGTGGAGAAGACAAAGGTTCAATAAAGGACAAATTGGAAATCAGGAAGGAAGCACAGAGGGAGGAAAAGAGGTGGGAAAAACTTGCAGTACGCCACTGTGATCACTTTGCCCTTTCGTCATGCTTGGTCTCCTTTCTGTTGTTTTGTGTTGGACCCATCAAAACACCATGCATGTAGCTTAGACGGTGTAACTGGTTGAACGGTTTTGTTCAGGTAAACGATCATTCACAATAATAATGAGTCTAAACATGAACTGAACGCTCACTAGCCTTCCTGTAACTAGACAGTGATGGAGGGGGAACTGTCTACGGGAGACACGAAATGCCGAAAACTGCGAGATTCCCATAAAAAAAAAAACACTCGCAACTGTAAGCATTTTGTGTCCCTACTCTGAGTGCGACTCTCCCTACATGCTTGCCTTCAGACCACCTGCCTCGGCAGACAGCGAGTGACCTGTTTAATTGCCTGACACACACTGAGAGAGACAGATGTTTTCGACACCACACCGATGTAATGTTGAGCATTGCGCTTTACACTGACCCATTCTCTGTGCAACTATTTAATGGGTCACACTCGCTGTTTCCCTCTGACTGGTGCACATAGCGAACCATTCCAGTGTGTTCAGAAAATGATAACAATTGTACCGTGGATTTAAAAACAGCATGCATATATATATATATATATATGTGTGTGTGTGTGTGTGTGTGTGTGTGTGTGTGTGTGTGTGTGTGTATATTCACAAAATCCTTTACAAATGAATATGAACCGAGTAAAAGGAGAAGTACTTTATTCTATTTCATTAAG
>JAVSBV010000103.1:5050956-5062725 GCA_033117975.1 Parotocinclus spilosoma
ATTTATACTTTTGTATCAAATTGGCGACTGGTAGGCTGCAGATTAAACATTATGAACGCACTCGTAGCACGAAGCCACCATTGGACCGAAGATGTGTATTCTTCTACAAGGGATTTAACAATAAGGGAACCTTTTGTTCAATTTATTCTGTATATAAGTGCAGACTTCACCTTACGAAATTAAGACTTAATATTCTAATACTTGATTGTTTAATAAGTTGAATACCACTATTGATTATCATATAAGCTCATAACTCCAAAATGTATTTGGTTATATTTATAAAATGTTATGTATAGTCAGTTCTGTGTGAGGTGTGAGGTCCCCAAAATGTCCCCAGGCTGAGTAGCCTACTTCTTATTATAATGAATAATATTCTTAAATTTACGAGTTTTTCCCAGAAAATTTTAGTTAATAAATTTAAGAGTATTCTGACCCATCCGTAGCTCACCAAGCAGGGGCATAGCAGCAAATTCTGGGCCCTGTGCACTCTCAATGTCAGTGGGCCCCTATCTATGCCAGTACACGAGGAACGTGAGCAAAGAAAATCAAGATTTTCATGGGCCCCTTTCCCTACTCAGGCCCAGGGTAGTCAGGTCCCTAGCTTGAATTATGTAGTTATATGCTACAAGTATTGAATTAACGTTGGCTGTCTGCAGGGGGCCTTCCTACTTATCTTATACTGGGGAAGAATTAAGAGGGGCACACCTGTACCTCTCTGCTTGCCAATCAGTTGTACAGGCCCAAGTGTGCATAAAAACATAAGCCTGACACTTAATATATGAAGTAATTAAACAATAAAGTGGAGGTTACTCTGACTGAAATGTGAAATGAACAACAAAATATGCAATAATTGCATTAATTCTGTTCACGCTTACCCAACTGGCGACTTTGGTAGTTTAATGGTTTAGTGGTCTAATATGTAATTTGGTACTATCTAACTGTCCAGGCAAAAAATACAGTTACCTTGGCTGCGGTCTGTTTGACTTCATTTTAAATATTTGCTGCCTTCAAATACTCCATGAAAAAAACTCGTTTTGACAGAAAGCCTTAGCTGTTAAAGCTTTTGGAAAGATGCTAATGTATTATGGAGAATGAAGTTTAGTGCGTGGCTGCGTGGCTTTGTAGACCTAGAACAAGTTGCAAACTTGCACTTAGTGTAGTAGTAGTTTATATATATATAGAGAGAGCATTAGTTCTCTTAGTTCTCCTAGTGAATCCTTTAGCATAGAATATAGTGTTTAATTTTATTCTAGTATTTAAATAAACAATATCTATTTTAACAATAATGATTTAAATATGCAATAGATTTTATAATAATGTATCATATTATAATTTATGGTTATATATAGTTTGTAATTATATAGCATACATGAATCAAAAAATAAGTACTTGAAACTGGTTCCTAATTCTAAAGGGAGAAACACTGACAAAACTGGAAGACTACGTGAAGTTACGTAGGAACGTCTCTCAAAGTTCTTTCGTAAATCGCTAAGATTAATCTTCATACGGAATTAATTCTAATTATTAAGATAAAGCAATTCAAATAAAGTTTTCGAACATTTACAATAGTTGGGCTGCCTCAACATGCACTTTCATCTAATTATATTTTTAAGCAGCCAAGTGTTAAAGTACAGTTTACTAGCTATCTGAAGCACTGTATTTCCCTCTCGTATAACTCAAATAGTGAAACATATCCCCAGCACTTGAAGAAAAAAGAACAATTAGCTCATTACAGCTGGAATCTAGATCTACCTAAAGATATCTGCACTTTTTCACACATAACGTTTGGCAAACGTTTCAACGAAAGTATTAATAATATTTAGGTGTTCTTCAAGCATTGTCCAAATCTACCACTTCACCAGCTATGATGGTATGATTGTCCATTGGTTCCAGGCATAGCTGACAGTGCTGGGGTGTTCGTTTGGATGAACATATCTCGTGCATCTTCTCAGGTTCAAAGCAGGAAGGTGAGCCTCCTCTCACTACCTACCTACAAACCCCTCTCGACTTTCCCGTCGCGGAGCCAAAAATAGGGATCACGTTCTTTTGAAACCCATTTCAGTGCAAACCAATACACGGGCCCTGATTGGTAGGAGAGGGTCAGAATGCAAACGAGCACAACCGCTCAGTTAATTTACCCTCATTACCCATTAATAGAGAAATGATCGGACAGAGATCTAGGTTTATATAGTAAGCCTTTTTTGTAGACTGCTCTGACAGCACATTGCGACACACAGACACCGATCGACAGTAAAGATAGTTTGCTGATTTCCAGTTATTTCTTTAAGTTCGTCATGGAGCAACACACAAACTTTCCACTTGTGTATTTTATATTTGTTTATAAATGAATACACCACCATGCTTTTTCAACAAATGTATCAAACGAGTCAGTACTCAGTACTTTCAATATTACCTAATTAGGAAACATTAAAACAAAATGATTTCGTGAAATGTATTCTTTACACGTTTCTCCTTTATTAGTAAGCGATGTATGACAATACAATAACACCTATTATATTTTCACTTTTATTACTTTTGATGTGTGTGAGAGTGGATGAGGTGTCAGGATTCTATATCATTAAGAACACCAAATGTGTAGGGAGACATTTTGCCTGTCCTTATAAGGAACATTGCTGTTTTGTATGATTCATACATTCATTCATGTTTGATCCCTTTGATACCGTTTGGGACTGTGGTGGCCTAGTGGTTAAGGTACTGGACTTTGGACCTGAAGGTCCAGGCTTCAAATCCCACCTTTGCCAGTTGGGTCCCTGAGCAAGGCCCTTAACCCACAATTGCTTAGATTGTAAGACTGTATTGAACTGATAATTATCTCTCCGGATAAAGGCGTCTGCTAAATGTCTTAAATGTAAATGTAAATGTAAATGATACCGGAGAGGGTCGCAGAAGAGCCGGTGCCTAACCAGCTGCATAGAGCAGAAGGTAGGAACAACACGAGACAGAGCACTAATCCATAGCAGGGCACATGCACTTACATACTCATACACTAGGGGCACGAATGTCTGTGGGCTGTGGGTGGAACCCAGGAGTACCCCGAGAAAACTTACGCAGACACGGGGAGGATATGCAGGCTCCACACAGAAAGGACACAGGCAGTTCCACCATGGTATTAAACCCAGGACCTTCTCCACTGAGCCACCGTGCTGCTCTTTTTCAGTTGTTTTATTAATGAAACTACCATAAAAAAATATTAAAAGTTAATTTCTTTGCTTCTGTTTACGTTTATTTGTGGCACTAATTAGCTACAGTAATCACTAATCTGAAAGCAACGTCTTCAAAACATGTTTATCACGACTGCGTGTGTAAATGTTCACAGTGTGTTGTGATTACCAAAGTCTTTGTTTTGTTTAGTTTTTTTGTTTGTTTTCCATCACTCAGCATTAATGGCCATTATAGTGAAAGACATCATCTTTACATTTATATACAGGGTTATGTAGAGACTATATATACACACTCAGGTTGGGTTAGTTTGGTGTAATCAATTAACCTAATGCATGTCTTTGGAATGTGGGAGGAAAGTGGAGTACCCGGAGTAAAGCCATGTAGCTATAGAGACAACATGCATACACCACACAGAGAGAGGACCAAGAGTGCTCCACCCTTGGATCAAACCAAGGACTGTCTTACTGTGAGGTGACGGTGCTACATACACACAAAACCACAGCACACTCCACAAAGGTCTTTGGATAGGTAGCATATAAATATAAGATACATATAAATTGTCATGATAAGTGAATGTAGCATAGACTCACACTGGGACTTTTGTGACACCAGTTGACTTAATCAAAATTCAATTTACCCCCTTCTCTATCAGACCCTTTAGTTGACATTCATCACAAACTGTCTCTGTTATCAGTATTACACTATACTGCATAAGTTACTGATTAAATGAAGAGACTGTTTTTAAGCCTTTGAAAATGCCTTGATTTATTTATTAATTACTCCTAAAATATTTATATAATTACACAACAGAAAACACCTAACAGACAGCTTATAGTAACAAAAAACATGTGTGTTTGTGTAAACCTTACTAACAACATCTTCAAAAGCTAAGTGAAGTTTTAGGTCAGGCTGTCTATAAGATGACATTTGCTGTATGGGCTCTACTAAATAACTATTCATACCATCTATGATCCAGTCAATGCGCATTTTAGAGGAAACTACACAATATGCATTTGCATTTGACACGAAAATTGCATTAGTCTCAAATACACAATAATGGTATATTTAATGTTATAATATATGGAAAAAATATTTAATTAGCAAAATACCCAATTACTACATATGCTGATGATAGACTAATCAAACACAAAAATGTTATAGGCTACGTTTGCCGATAACGATTACTCTTAGCGATTTATGAACAACATTAGGAACGACGTAACTTTAATAACGCAATTTCTCACCAGTATTTACGAACGAGTTCTTACGTAGTAATTTGTGGATTTTTCCTGTGCATCCGCCCTGAAAAAGCACCGCCAAACAGAAACGAACCCCCGATTTATATATATTTTCTCATTGGTGTAACAAAAACTGTAATTTGGAAAACAGTAATTATTAAAAATTAATAATTAATTATTTAAATAACCGGTGTAACAAATTGTTTTACATGAATTAAATTAGTTAAATCCTGAAATAAAATGAAACGTTGTTTATTTAGTAATCATGGAAACAAACACTAATAGATACGCACATGTCACCCATGAGCGAAGACTGGCATATTTATGTCTGTATAATTTACTAATGTATTTCTATTGATCACAGAGTACGTTTATTCGGCGTTATTACCACTTACGCCATCACGGAAGTATTTGTCAAGTTGTACACAGGAACTCTGAAGTTCAACAATTATAGTAGTACTGTACTGTAGACTGTAATTCATCGGGTACTATTTGGGTGATGGACCATTCTCAGCACTGCAAAGACACTGGCATATTTGGGATGTTTGAGTGTGTGGTGTAGTGGTATGAGTGGTTCAGACACAGCAGTTCCTATAAAGGTGCCTACAGAATCAGTGTTCACTCACTGTCAACACTATTAGGCACGTTGTTGTTTCACCTTGTAAATGGAAAGCCAGAGGCCATGGTCCCTCTGTTGTTGCACAGTTTGTGTTAGGCATCCTCTAATCCTTCACCACTGCTTACCATACACTGCCTACATGATGCTGGTGGAAGGGCATTTTTGGCTGGTGGACTATTTACAGTTCAGAAGTGACAGTTTTTAAAAACTCTAGCAGATCTGCTGACATTGTAGAACTACTAAATGTTTTACATGGTAAGTTAAACTCAACATAGGTTTATGAGTGAGCAACAGTCATTGTCAGGCAAATTAAATTGTTCTTTAAATGATTTCATATCAGTGAGACCTTTTTGCAGCAGTGTAGGTGGTACAAGTCATGTAACATCCATATGAAAGCTAATGCCCAAAGTTTCCCAGCATAACACAGCCCAGACATCCACATCCACAAATGATGAATATTTATTTGAGATGGACTCTTGTTGCCATTTGCTTTTTTGGTCGACCTGCAAATACTGTTATTCCACAGCAAGGACATGGATATGACTTGCATTTTGATTTAGTCTACTTGATGAGTACCAGATGAGTGGCGCTGTCCGACCAATAATACCAGCTTTCACTACTACTTTCTTTCAGTCCTTATGCCTACATTTTTCATCAAGAGATCATGGGTACGGGCATGGGCGGAATATTCAACAGACTAATATATTAAAAAAGAAATAGTCTCGGAGTCTCATACATTCGTTTTAGCAAATATTTTTAGTTTCATTTATTTGGTTGATTGGTTGCTCGTTTATGAAAAATAGAGATTTTTAAGTTAATATTTGGTTGATGATTTAAAGCCTTTATTAGCTTTTAGCCTACCACACGCTCATCTTCACCAACAGAAATACTGTCCATTGAGGCCATAATTGAAATGACCTATAATACATTATCTATCGTCTATTTATAATTTAGTATATTTTTGTTCAAAATGGCTTTTAACTTTTTGTGCAAAAGTTGTAGAAATAACCTGCTCAATAAAATACAATAAAATAACTAAGTAAATAAGGATGTGTGCCTTTATGAAACTTGACACAAACATATGATATGTAAAAAAGAACAAATTATTGAAATGGTGCGCATTTAAATATATTTATAATGTGTTAATAAAGTGACGTGTGTTTTTTTCAAGGTCTGTTGTGGGAAATTAGCTAAACACACCTACTTTTTATTCACTGTGACCAAACCTTTTATCCTGTACTGTAATACTTCAATACTCCATCATTATGACCATACTTCTCAATGCTTGCTCAACATTGATTGTTTCTTGTTATAAACAAATCGATAATTAAACAAACAAATACATACATACATACATTAATAAATACATTTCAAACAGTGTTAACAACGAAGCAAAACTATTGAAAAAGTATTTATGTCCATGAAGCCATGCATAAAGTAATTTAAATTGCATATATAAATAAGTAAGTTGATTAGTGAAAAACAATGAAATATCAATCATTGAACATATCTACTGAATAAATGCATCTTTATTTGTATCTCAAGAACTTTAGGTCTGTTCTCTTTATTGCTTGAAATGATATTTTTCTTTGAAATGAAATAAGTACTGCCATGACGTCTGGTGAAGTATGTGCGTCCCGCTGAAGTAATAGACAATAAAACTATTCAGGTATTTTATTTTAAATGCAAGTAACTATTTTATTTACTATAATCCACAGAATGAAGCTAAGCTTGTGGTCTTGTGGGGTTTTCTTTTACATCCCAGTCGCTTATTTAATCCCTTTATTTACAAAGAGCAACTTGGTGACCAATTTGTCTCATCAACTAATCTCACGTAACGTTAACGTTAGAAAAGTATTGCTTATAACCCCACTCGGTTGTTAACCGTACAAAACCGTTTGTACATACTGAAATGCGAAAAAAAAGAAAATTGTTTATGAACTTATTTACCAAAGTTATTTTAGGCAGGGCGGAAAAGGGCCATGCGGCATGGGTAGATATCAAGAGGCTGTAATGACTCTAAACGTGTGAGTAATGCACATGTACAACAGCACGCTTCAATAACGGAAGCTGGATCGAGGGATTTTGCGAAGTAGAGAAGGGGATTATGCTGTCTAGCCTGATATCAGTGAAGAAAAAAAGCTTTGGGAAGTGAATATGCATTGAAAATTGTTTATTTCTATTAACAGGCGGTCCTTTCTGTGATGTGTTTGGTTGGCGTGCTAAGGCAAACAGTGGAACATATGATACTCCAAACCATTCACTGTACTCATGGTGGTGAGGGATCGCTAAGGCCTTTCTGATGTTATCAAAATATCAAAAAGTAAATCGCACATGGGAGACTTGACAAGGGTCATGGTCCTTGTCTCCATCTTGCCGTGTGTCGGGCTGCGGTTCTGGCCAAAGAGACCTGCGGTGTAAATGGGCTTCCACGCCTGTCATCCCTTTAATAGACCTGTCAAGCAATGGCACCGCCTCAGGAGCGAAGCTGGTGGCACTTCTGCGCAAAAAAAAAAACATATGTGGGTAGGTGGTGAAGGGTTCACAAAGAAAAATGGAGATAACTCCGAGTTGTGCACATTGGCGTTTTACGTTTCTATTTTGAGAAATTGTCACTCTCAAAGAAATCCATGATGAAAATTTGTGCTGTTTATGTTTAATAACAGCTGCTTAGAAGTTACTAAACAGAAAAGCAATACAAATGACAAGAAAGCCATTCATGCGTAGGTCGATTGTAAAAACTAAAAAAAAGAAAGAAAGAATAGAAAAGAAAAACAAAATTACAACCAGGACATGTTTTTCTCACTTTATTTCAAATGAAAGCGTATTTAAATTGCTGCTGCTGTTATTATTGAAATATAGATTTTGAAATGTTTGTAGCCTAAATGAACTGATTTAAAATCTTGTCGGAAATTGAATGTGTAGGAATTGGTATTCATAAACATCTCAGCTTTGCTCAAGGTTTGTAATGAGGATTAAAAAGAAAGAAAGAAAGAAAGAAAGAAAGAAAGAAAGAAAGAAAAAATTAAAGAAAGAAAGATGTCTACGGGAGTAAAGAAAACAAATTTGTTCTGTGGGTAATGATGTGACTTTATAACTGATGTTATAACTTTATTCAACATGTGCGGTGTCAGCTTCTAGTCTGACCACTAAATAATAACAGGTGGCTTAAGACTTCGTTCATGATGTGTGCATTTGATCTTTACCAGCATCAAAATATAGAGGTCACATAATCAATTTACTTAGATTTGGCCGCCATGGACTATTTTCCCCACTGATAACACACATAAATGTAGCGAAACCGTTAATGGCATTGTCAGCCTCAGAAGCAGGTCATAAATCAAACCAAGAGGTTTTAATTTGTTTCACTGGGCCTCTTAATCTCACTTTCCTATTGCCTGTTGTGTAGGCTTAGGACACCTTATATATGAGCTAAGTCTGTGCGTTGTTCTTCTTTTCGTTATCAAACGCCGTTAGTAGCACCCCCAACTGTCCCATCTTGTCCAAATAAATGGTTAAATAAATAGCAATGCGTTAACTGCGGTATGTCGAACTTTTCCCTTTAGTCCAAACCGTGTCATAACAGAGAGTCTAAAGCTTAAACAAAGAGACAGTGTGAGATGGCTATACTAGAGTGAAATCATTAAGACGGTCCGGAGTGTGTGTGTGTGCGTGCGTGTGTGTGTGTGCGTGTGTGTGTGCGTGTGCGTGTGTGTGTGTGTGTGTGTGTGTGCGTGTGTGTGTGTGTGTGAGAGAGAGAGAGAGAGAGAGAGAGAGAGGCCGCAGGTTGCTTGCTTTTCGTCAGGTATATCTAATTAGAGCATATTCAGAGCTTCTACTCCGGCTTTTTTCTTTTCACACCCTTCAGGCGCCCACACAGACTCAGTGAGGCAATACATAATTAGAGGTACTGCTCCTTTAATTGTGGGCTATGTAGGCTAGCTATTAAGTTTTTTTAAATCCTATTTTACTCCTAAGTCTCTATCTTTCTGTAGGCAAGACTATGCCGTACAAACCCCATCGTGGTTTTTTTTTTACATTACGACAGGTCTCATTCTTTCAGTGTCGCTTTCCTTCTATTTTCTCTTTTTTATTTCACTGATCTGAGCTTGAAATGCGAAGGCAGCAACGCTAAGCCTCCAAACGTGCGATTTTTCCAAAAGATCTCTGGAAGCAATCTCAGCCCGTCTGACCCCTGACAGCTGCAGATCTCTTTATTTCTCCCTCTGCTGCCACTTCATTTGGTGGCAAAGCTCTCAGATTCACAACTCGTCGGTCCAACCCAAGTGTTTATTATGTGCATACACTAAAATATCCCACCGTGACAAAAGAAAAAAAAAAGTTCCTCTAAATCCAGGCCGCCACGCGCTGCTTCACGTTTCCATCGGACCGCTCTGGAATCAGTGAATGCACTCCTTTTAGCGTCATTTAGAGAAGGACTGGAGAAAGAAAATATGGTGAAATTGGGATGATTTTTTTGGGGATCATTTGACGTGTTCTTTTCGTTTTCAGTTGTCCAATTTTATGTTACACTGTGCTTTAAAAAAAACAGTTCTTGGTTATGTCGAAGCATTGCAAAAAGTTTGGGTGCCCTCTGTTTTCTGTGTTTTTTTTTGTTTTGTTTTGTTTTTTTTTACTTTAAAACAAACTCGGTCTAATTATCGAACCTCTAAATCCATCTTTTCCAATGTGGCCTCTTATTACCTATAGACACATGACAGTCTAGCAGTAAAATGTTTATTGTCAATATGTCTTTGAAGGTATTACAAGCTAAACCCTCCCACTTCGATAGTGTATATATGTCGTGGGATCCTCCCTCTTTTTTAATGACACTTTATGTCTGTCATTAGATCGGATGGCAAGGGTTTACTCAAAATGACTTGCATAATTACGTACCAAAGCCAGAATAGGCACCCTCAAATTTTAGGGGTCACAGAGCATCCTCAATCGTCAGGCTATTGTCCACTGCAGTCCGGTACAAACAGTGACAAGATTTTAAACAACCTGCATCATCATCATCACCATCATCATCGTCACCAGGATTACGATGTCGTCGTCATCATCATCATCATCATTATTATTATTATTATTATTATTATTATTATTATTATTATTATTATTATTGTTGTTGTTGTTGTTGTTCAGCCTCTGGTTCCACTACGTAACATGATTCAGGTTACGTGCTCTTCTGCACTTTCAGACATGGCCTCAGAGACAACTGCTCATGACCCTGTTCAGGATCAGATCATTAATAACACTTTACAAAGTCCTACAAGTCCTGTTATTAAATATTACACAATATCCTTTTGCATCTTTTATCATAATAAAATATTAAACCCAGAAAATTGGCATTATTGCACAACTCTTTTAGACTTTAAGAGACCACTGCAAATTGCCCTAAATTCCGGCAGCAACTCGGTTCCAGTATCTGATGGATTCTAACACAGACACACCTTATTCTGTTCAATAAGCTACTGATTGTAAGATCACCAGAACTAAATCTTATTTGCTATGAAAAGTACACTGAAAGCTGTGATTAAATAATTGCTTTTTAAGCTCAATTATTGGAATTTTTGTTACAAAATTAATCTTTCTATATTTTTATTTGTATTATTAATCTGGGTCTGAACAACACTGCATCTTTTTGGTTATTTCAGCCAGTTACCATACAGCCAATAAATGCTTTTGTCATTGCTGAAAATAAAACATTTTATATGGCATTTTCACTGTCATTTATGATGTCATGAATGTCATTTATAAATGTTGCATTTGTCTTAAAAATCTAGTGCCAACAAACAAAAAAACAGGCAAAACTGATCATTTGGCGTTGGTCTCTTTTTCAGTGTTGTATATGTTATGAAAAAATCATTTCGAATTGAACTGTTTAAGGGTTTTTTGTTTTGTTATTAGTAAAAATGCTTTTTGCCTGAAAAACACTGCTCGCCGGGCCATGTGAAGCATTCTGGTGTTATAAAAATCATTAACAATAACATTTCACACTTATTCTAATGTCTTATACTGTCAAAAAATATAAAAGACACAGGAAATACCTCTATTTAAAAATTTTGAAAATTGAAATTGTCATAAATTTCATGGCAATAGTGTTATCATATAAAAATAAAAGTGATATTGCATGAGCAGTCTTTTCAGTTTACATACATAAAGTCTTTACATTTATATAACATATACACGTTTTTTTATGTGAGGAAAATGACTGATGTGTTATTAGTGTCTGAAACAAGTGAGACTTGTAAACTGGTAAGTTGAGTAAATTATTATTAAACACATTTGATTAATATTAAGACACTGTGGAGCTGGTATTGGATGTAAAATTAAAAAACAAGTTTGATGTCAAATTGTGACTCCTGTAACCGTCATGGGTGTCACAGCTCCTGTTTATAAAACCAATGGCCATCTGTGATCAGATCTAATGTTATAAAGTAGAAAAATCAATCTTTATTGTCACAATATAATGATCAGACTATAATACTGTACGACTATAATGGTGTAGATTATGGCAGGTATGGTGAGGTTAAGTGCCGCAAAAAGAAAGTAGGTTTCACAATTTAAAAAATCCCATTTTTGACTTTAAACTTAATAAATTAACCAGTTCTTGTTACAATCAGTGGACGTGTTTTTATTAGGACCCAATTATGCAGGATAAGTATATCCCACGTCGTATAATAAGAATGGGGAAATAATATATAACCAAACTGAAATGGGGAAAAC